>CM039483.1:25743342-25816667 GCA_022433065.1 Begonia loranthoides
TATCATTCTATTCTTAAAAAGGAGAGGAATTTCTATTTTCTTCGAATGTTTTTTATTTATTTTAATGTTTTTTTTATGTCAAATCTATCTAGCGTAGAGATTGGCGAAAAATATTTTATCGCACCTGTTGATTGTGCATGTCGACCGGGCAATATTTTTCCCAAGGGCACCGATCGACACTTCGGTTGATAAGCACAGGCGACCAATCGACTGTGCATGCCGATCAATGCACAAAACTTAGCAGCACTGGTCGACTGTGCAAGTCGACCGGTCACAATAGAGCCGGTCGACATGCACAGTCGATCGGTCTGCCACTAAAATGTGCACCAATCCCAGAAGAAAATGCATAATCCCTTTGGGCGGTGTTTTGTGATTTCTACACGTTATTCTCCTTTACAGATGGCGAGGGTGGAGATGAGTTAAGTGACATCTTATGGGGATGATGTTTTTCTTTTATGGGGAAGTAAAATCTGCTTCTGATGATTTCTTCTAGAGAAGAGAGTAACTTCTTCTCCCTGTTTTCTCTTTCTCTGATCTCCTCTCCCTCAGCGCTAGTATTTCAGATCTTCATCTTTCTCTCTTGTTTTTTCTTGTATTTTTGCGACCTCCTATTTTTTTTAGCAGATTTCAGGTACCATGTGCTCTCCTCTCTCATGCTGGCTTTTACCATTTTAAATCGTCATCATTCTCTCATATTTTTTCATTTTTTTTGCAGACTCCTGTTTTTTCTTGTTTTTTTTTTTTTTGCAGATTTCAGGTACTTTGTGCTCTCCGCACTCCAAAGGCATGGAAGAAGATGGGGGAAATGGATTATATTTAGGCTAGATTAGGAATAGCCAAAAAAAAAAGAGCAATTAGAGAAACTAGTTTGACACTGGAATTGAGACTTGGGTCCGGTTCCTTGCGGTTTCGGTTCTAGTTCCTCACTCTTGAAACCAAGAACCGAATGGTCGGTTCCAAGAGGTCTGGAACAAGAACTGAAAACCAGTTCAAAGAGTTTATCACAACTATGCAGGTTATAGAACCTATATTATGGAAATACTTTTTTTTTCTTATTTTGAAAGTCTTGTTATTTGATTTTGGAGCTTGTTTCTCTGTTGCAATTTGTAAGAGCTATATCTCATGGCATTTTGAGCTTGAATGGTGAAGGTAAGTTTTGTATACGTGTACGAATCTTCAAAGTTTCAAATTTTTGTCTCATTATTAATGAAGCTGGTACACAAACATAGAAATATTGTTTTCAAATTATTTTGTATAACAAGTTGATTTGGAGAATTTGAAGCCACCTGTGATGGAGGGTTTGAGTTCATTACTATATGTCAGTACGCTAATTGTACTACTCTTGAATGTTTTTATATTGTAATCGTTCATTTTTCAGTTTCTTACTCTTTTTCTTGGTTTGTTCAGAAGAAAATGCATAAACAGAAGAATAAAGACAGCTACACGAATGGTAGGATACTTTTAAACCTAATAAATGACATTGATTAATACTTTTGAAAATTGATTTTATTCTCTAACATTAATAGACGTAAGATACTTTTCATCAAAATCTTCGAAAAATGTATGGCCACATTTCCCTAATTATTTTCTAAATTTTTTGCTTTTCATTACCTGAATATTTAATTGTTCACTAAATTGATGTTTCTTATTTACATAAAAAAACTTCTAACTTCTAATCTTAGATCAATAATCTAATTATCAATCTTGACTTATATTTTTATTTTTATCATATACCAATTTCCTCTGTCACGTCAATCATTGAAGAGGCTGTATATTAATAAGCTTATGCCATTAGAAACCGCCTATCATTTCAATGATTTTTTGTCTCCGTTTTTGGTATAAGAGCACCATCCATATTTGGATGACCTTAGTGTTCATAACATTTATTCATTGAGATCGTAAAATTTTTGTTTGCATTGTTGTGGGTCTTACCTTTTCTATTTTAAAAGTCGAAACTTACTATAACTGTTTCTTATTCATTGTTGCAAACGAATAGCAATTTTGATGCCAAACCAATGATTATGCTCTTGGGTCAATATTCTACTAGAAAAACTACATTTATTAAGCATTTGCTCCAAAGTAGTTATCCAGGCATGTTATTTCTCACTCTCTATACACATATACAACTTACATTTTTTTAAAAATTGCAAACAGGATCGCACATTGGACTGGAGCCCACAACAGACATAGTTGTTGTTGTTATGATAACAATCGGTTTTACTGCACTCTTACGTTGCCATTGATGAAAAGTTTGACTTAGGAAATATAAGCATAATTTCCTTATTGTTCCATTACAGTCTTAAGACTATGCAGTATCTTTCAAGTTCCAATTTCAAAATTATCTAGAGAATGCATATGTTAAAGCTATAGGCAAACAATCCTGATGATTGTCCATTTTTTTGTTTTGTTTCTTTTTCCCTTCACTAAATACTTTAATGTTTATGTTTCTTTCACCCAAATTGTTTCTTCGCAGTCTGGACCTAATGAAAGAAGCATTCCTGGCTATACTGTTGCAGTCCAAGTAGATATGCCATTCAATGGTCTAACTACTTTTGGAACTTCATTTATGTCAAAATTCGAGTGCTCTTAAATGTCACATTCAGTACATTATTAAGCTAAAATGAACTTTCAAATAGGGTTTTTTTTCCTACTCAAACTAACTCTTTTTCTACACGTCTAAAGCTTTTGGAGCACATATCATTTGTTGACACTCTTGGAGTTTTAGCTGGAGAAAAACAACGAACACAAAGGGCGAATGATTTCACAGAAGTAACGTCCTCATTTGCTTCTAAGTGTGATCTCATCTTACTTTTGTTTGACCCATTCAAGCTCGATATCAGTGATGAGTTCAAGCATGTGATATCATCCTTGAGTGGTCACGCCGACAAGATTAGAATGTCTTAAATAAGGCAGACCAAGTTGATACACAGCAAGTAAAATATCCACTGAGTTAATTTTTTTTCAATGTTTATTTTGATTAATAAAAACTAAATTTGCTGTATCTTGGCCACATTTTTCAGTTGATGAGGGTCTATGGAGCTTTAATGTGGTCGCTTGGAAAAGTACTAAACACTCCTGAAGTTGTTCATATTTATGTCGGGTGTGTCCTCTGCTTCTTTTATTTATTTGTTGATTTTAAATTTTTGATTTTTCTTGTTAGGCATGTAGTTAAATAGCCAAGTTGATGTTTCCTACATGTGTTTCAGCTCTTTCAACTACAAACCTATAAATGAAGTTGCTTCTAGTCCCATTGGAAAGGAGCTTTTTCAAAGAGAACAGAATGATCTTCTTTCTGATTCTAATTTAAAAGACATTCTCAAGAAGGCTTGTGATCAACGAGTGAGTCATTTATACTTAATTATCATTAGTTCATTAAGCAAAAAGAAGACAAATAATGCAAATCTTTTGTGCATACCATTGTGTTTTATTGTTTGTAAAAGGGTGGTATAACTTTATCATCTCTATCAGTTTCCTAAAGTTAAGTTCTTAATTTTAGATAGTCCTTCGATGTTATTTGAAACTTAAAATTTGTTTTTGCTACAGATAAATGAATTTGTGAAGCACGCTCGAGCCGTAAAAATAGACATGCATATCATCGGCCATCTTAAAAAGGAGATGCCATCAATGATAGGCAAAATAAAGCCCACCAGCGCCTCATCGACAATTTAGATGATGAATTTGCAAATGTCTTCATATCTCTCCACAAATCTCATATTCTCTCAAATCTCATAGTGCTAGAAAAGATGGTGTGAGTAAAATAGATTTGCTTGGCTAGAATGCTGATGATCTTCCTCTACAGATTTGCTTTAGCAGAAATTAATGTACTGGCTCATACTAAAAAATCTCTTGACAAAACTGGAGTTGATATAGCAACATTAGAACAATTTGCTAATGGAAAATTGATTTTTTGCATATGTAGTCTTGGAAAGTTTGGTGGTTTCAAACAAATCATTCTCTCTGCAATAAAAAATTTGTCGTTTGTAAACATTCACTTCTTGTTATCACTTCAAGATTTTTGAATGATGTATTGTTAGGTCATAAATCTTTCTGATTTATTTGGTTATGTTTGCTTCATATAACATCAATATTTATGTAATCAACCACGTCTTTCTTGGACAAATATCAAGTGCAGGTTATAATAGAAACAGATGAAAAATGTTGCTCGTCATCATTTAAATGTGCATAGTGCAAATATGTAGATATGATGCAGAACTTTTCTATTTGAAAAAGAAATCATGGAAAAGTTGAAAAATGTTAAAAAAGAGAACGAGTAAACAATAAAATAGTGGCTCCTATTATTGTTTTGATATATTTTTTTAGATTGCTTTATCAGATTTTGTTTCTAGATATCATCTGAAGTTTATGCAGTCTTTAAGAATTGATATCCAATAGGTTTAGGTAATATTTTTGCTATTAATTTTTTATATTTCGTAGAGAGTAGTCGTTTTTGGCAAAACAACTTCAATCTTCAATCAAGTTAGATACTATCTTGCACTTCATGACATATGTTTAGAAGTTCTATTTGAAAAATAAATTATGAAAAAGTTAGTAAATAGTAAAAAAAAAAAAAAGAACAACAAAAAAATAAAGTAGTAACTTGAATATTATTTTATTGATATACTACTTTTCAATGTTATATCATGTTCTGTTTCTAAATATCATCCAAAGCTCATACTAATTTTAAAGGTTTGACACACAAAAAATATGAATATGTTTGTTGTTGTTTGCCTTTATATTTGATATAGAATAATTATTCTTGGAAAAATAGCTTGAATATTTAATTGACTTAAATATTATCGTAATTTTTCACTTCTTAACATATCTTTTAAAGTTGTTGTCATGTATTGTCTTTCTCGTTCATTTTTCCCTTCTATTCCGTCTCCTTTCATCTTCTGTGTTGTGTTCATTTAACTATTTGTCTATTACTTACTCTTTTTTTTCATTACATATAACTTGCTCATAAAAAACTTATTAAATTTGTCACTAATCGTTCCAATAGTGTATCTTTGTTTACGTCAAATTATGGTTTTTACAAGTGTTGTCAAATATGAATTCGCATGAATATTTAGATGGTATATGTCCATCACCTCTCTTTTCTTTTCCTTTTAATATTGATAACTCTTTTACCTTAATTACATTGCATCTGACTTAATATTAATAAAAAATTTTATATTCTTTAACAACAAAACTAATTTTCCTTTATCTGTATCGTTGTAACACTTCTCCCCATTTATGGTATACAATTATAAATAAAACATTTAACTATCATTCATTCTATATATATTTCATTCTCCATAATAACGTTATAAGCAAAATAATATAACATATATTATTATAATTAGTTTTTTATTTCAATTATGAAATATTATGTCTTATAAATCATGCAAAAAAATTATGTCCAACTTCACGCGTACGTGCATAGCACGTATCGAAAACTAGAGGAAAATGGTAAGATTTTTTTTTTTATTATTTTGAATCAAGTCTTTTGGTGGGGTGGTTACGACAATATGGAGGTCTTTTTCCAATTCCTCTCTCTATTTCTACAATTAAATACCATCTTTCCTAGAGAATTCCTCATTCTGCATACTTTGAAAGTGTTGCTTGAAGGAGAAGAGTGCAATTAAAGAGAATTTTGTAGTATATTTGGGGTTTCGAGTAGAGGCAATTCAGGTAAGCAATTTCTTCTCTCTTTTATTGAAGTTTTAAGAGAAAATCAAAGTTTTGATGAATTTTTTTTTGATATAGAAATTCATTATGTAAATCAGGTTGGACTATTACGATTTAGGATTCAAATACTTGAGATTTTGGTCATCAACAAGAGGTAGAAACTAGGGGTGAAAATGGTTCAGTTCGGTTTGGTTTTTGGCTGAATTAGAACCAAACTGACTCGGTTTGGTTTTAGATTTTACAAACCGAAACCAAACTGATTACATTGAAAAACCAAACCCAAAATCAAACCTTGGTTTCGATTTTTATTGGTTCGGTTTGAATTTTTGCATTGGTTTTAGAATTAGATTTTTCAGTTCTGTTTCTTTGGTTTTGTGATCGATTATTGAGCTCAATAAATTGAAATAAATACTCAAAAAACAGAAGTTGAATCATATCAAGATACAACTATACAAGCAAAAACATAATGTATCAACATAATAAAGATACAGTATATAGATATCCGCATAAACTACTAACATAATCTATCATAAATAATCTCCCAAAAACATAATCAAGCAACAGATAGTATACATGTATACTTGAAGAAACAGTCAACATATAATATACAACCAAATTCTTGATAAAAAAAATGCCCAATAAAAACAAACCGTCGATATACTTGAAATAATTCAATAAAATTGTCAATACTCAATAGGCACTGACCTGAAGCATAAAAAAAGATGAAAAATCCACTTAACATTGAACTTGACGTTGATGAACTAGACAATTACCTTGCTTCAACAATTGCATCGACCGTCATCTGTTCTTGAGGGGTCAATCTACCCCTTGTAGTATCTATACTTCTAGTTACCTTAGGAAATCAGGTTTTAATCAGAGACCCAAGATATGAAACTAAAGTAAGTGATATGATAAACATAAGAAATTAATGAAATACAAAATTATAAATTAGATTGTATCATAAAATTTTACCATAATCAAAATTGGTATTGTTAGATTTTGGTTTGACTCGAATTCTATTGGGTCGGGCCTGTGGACCCGCATTGTAGATCTCATTTAGGGTTTTGTTTTCTCTATAAATTGATGTAAGCTAGGGTCATAAAACTCGCGTTGTATATTTTGATTTTTATAGTAGATTATTCCTTTGCTCGTGGTTTTTTTCCAAAAGGGGTTTTTCACGTAAATTTGGTGTCCCACATCGTATTTTTTTTCCAGTTATCATTCGATCTTTAACAAATGGTATTAGAACCTTGGTTTGGGGAGTTCATGTTTCCAAGTATCTTGAAACAAATTCACTCCGGTCGTTCCACATCGAATAAGGCTTGTGTAATTTTTTGAGAAAATTACAATTTTTGGGAAAAAGAAAAAGAAAAAAATGGAAAAATTGTTCCCCCTACCATTTGTCTCGCTCATGAGATTTGTTCTCTCTATCGTCTAGCCGCCACCAGAAACAATTGCCTTGTTTTTCATCTCTATTTGGACTTCTCCAGAGAAGTTATGTCTTCAAATAACAAGTTCGTCATTAGAGGGTTTTTTATTTATCGTAAATAATCACTAATCATTTACATTGTGTTCTCCATTCTCGCTGTCAAGCCATTTCGATTGGGACTGCTGCAAGAGTGTTCTTTGAAAAATTGAATTTTTGCCAAAGATAAAAATTGTTGAAAATCATTTAGACTTTTGGAAGGTTTTTGGAAGATTAAATTTAATGATTTATGGCAGATTTGAAATCACGTAAATATCTCAATCTTGGAGATTATTTTCGGTTAAATTCAAATAAGATTTGAATTTTATAATATCTGTGATTATTCGGTGATTATATTTGTTTTGATTTTGATGATGATTTGTTATGGCAAAAATATCTGAACTTTGGGGATATCTTTTGGAATGTTGTGATATCCATGGTTTTATGTTTCAATTTTTGAAATGAATATTTTATTGAAGCGAGTGATCTTTTGCGTAAGATATTTTGTTAAAGATTATGTTTTTGAAGGTGATGAGATCTTTCAAGTAGATCTTTCACTTTGGAATTGAGATTCGATATTTCGTTATTGTAAGATAATAATAGTGGAATTTTAAAGGATTTTAAAAGACAGTTTTGATATGACAGGTCAATAGGCGAGATATACTTGCACAGATTTGGATGACTCTCTATGAGATTTGAAGATGTCACCATCGTGGTTTAAATGTTTTTAAATCTTGTCAGCATCAATTGCTAAATTTACCCTTGAAGACTTTTATATTGGTGATCCATATGTTTTTTTTTAGACAGGCAGGTGGGCCCTCGTTGCAGATCTTCTTTAAGGGTGTGGAAGAGGAAAATTTAAAGATTTAAAAATTGATTTCTTGTAGCAGAATTCGTTTCGAGATGGATATTGTCAGAATTCAGGGTTTTGAATTCGTTTTGTTAGGTCGAGCTGACGAGCACAGGTTATGGATCTCTTTCATAGAATTCATGTCAAGGTAGAAATTGTTAGATTTTGGTGTGACCCAAATTCTATTGGGTTGGGCCTGTGAACCTGCATTGTAGATCTCATTTAGGGTTTTATTTTCTCTATAAATTGATGTAAGCTAGAGTCGTAAAACTCGTGATTGTATTTTGATCTTCATAGTAGATTATTCCTCTGTACGTGATTTTTTCCTAAAAGGATTTTTTCACGTAAATCTGGCATCCCACATCATTTTTTTTTTGTTATTGTTCGATCTATAACAGGTATGGATTTAAGTACCTGCCCATCATCAATAATTAACAACACATGGTACAAACCCCCACTCTGCTCAACAATGGTCATAGCCATTTCGATGATGGGAGCAAATCAAGTTGGTCCTGCTCAGAATGACTACATGAGTCCAAATGTAATTTAAAAAAAGAAAAGAAAAGAAAAGGAAGATTTTAGATCAAAGAAGGGCAAAGAAGCAACAATCAAACCCGGAAAGCAAAGATGGGGGACGATATTTTGATAACGACTCAAAACTTCTTCAAATCCCTTGCAAAATCTATCATCCGAAAAGAAACTAAAGACATCTTGATCAAGGGTTGATGCTGAGATGTCAGAAAATACAGAAATTCATTTCATATCTTATTAGGAGTGGATTGAGTAGTTAGAAGAGTATATAGTTAAGGAATTACCATCTCCAAAACCAAAGCATGGAATCAAGTTATCCTCATCCAAAACCAAAGCATGGAATCAAGTTATTATCAAGAACCTATTAATGAGACAGCATGGGCACTAACACTCACTACGAACAAAACTTGCAGGTTGCGCTACCACTAGAAATAGGACGAGGATGACTTACAGATCAGAAATAGCATACACTTGCAACTTGCACTGCCGCTTAGATTTCTCATGATCAAAGGGTGAGTGCCAGCCAAGTGGTTAGGGATTTTGCTCTCGAATCGCTCAGACGGCAAACGGCAAACGACGCTCATAATAGATTGCTAGTTTTCAATTCAAGTTTTTTTTTTTATGAAGTCGATTTGGATCGAGTTACCCGATTTGTACCACTCAAAACCAAGAATCGAACTGAACTCGGTCATATTAAAAAAATTTCTGTTTTCAAAACCGAATAAAACCAACTCAAAATGTTCAATTTATTTCAGTTTGGTTCAGTTTCCTAGTTCAAACTAAACTGATTTCCATAGTAGAAACTCGATTCCCATTTTGTTGTTAGTTGCAATTTTGGATTTTGTGTTGAAAAAATTAGAATGTCGAACTAAATTTTAAAGATTGAATTTTTGGTCTAGAAATTATCATTATATAGGGAGGAAATATTGTTGTTGATTTGACCTAGTATCTTGTTAATAGTTTGGATTACTTTCCAATGGGTTTTTGGGCGAAAGTTGTACTTTTTCTGGTCTAGATGCTTCTATCTTATAGCGGACGATTGAGAATGGAAAATTAGTTAACCAAAAGATTTCATAGTGGCGGATGATCAAAGGATAGATGTCCAGATTAGGATTAGATGACCAGACCTAGCCTGACGTCGATCGGACCCACTCCATGATCGATTAGATTTATGGCAGTATGGATGATGTTCAAAGGACGAATGTCCATATTAGGATTGGACAACTAGACCTAGTCTACGGTCGACTAGACCTAATCCACAATTGACCATATTTATGGAAGTACGGACGATGTTCGAAGGATAGACGTCCGAATTAGAATTGGATGACCGAACCTAGTCTGCAATTGACTAAACCCAATTCATGGTCGACGGGACCCAAATCACGATCAACTGGACCCAAATCACAGTCAACTGGGATTGCGTTCAAGAACGACTAGGCTGGTCAACCCAGCTTCTCTAAGGTCGTTCGAACTAAATTCTAAAAGTTGTAAATTTTTAGGGATTGTTTTCGTACATTTCCTGAGTTTGTTTCTATTCTGGTTATAGGTTCCAATAAACCTTTGAGGGTTTAGAAAAGTGAATTGATTTAAATGTGTAATCTGATAGGTCCAAGGGATTAGCAAGAAGTTTGGATCGGTTGGATTCTCACTTGCTTGGGGTTTGGCTTGGTTATTGGTAGGCTTGCTTAATATAAAAATTTATTTTATGTCCAACATTTCAATGTGCTTATGGAAAAACAAGATCCCCACATGGGTTAATCAAATCTAGTTCACAAGACCAAAATGATCAATAAAAATGGTATGCATACTCAAATATAAACATATTAAGTGAAAATACATATACGATACAAAAATCGATGAGCCTTAAAAATGGACCTATCATTTTATATGAGAACATGTCTCAAAATAAGATTTTATAAAATGATGCAATGATAGACATAAAAATAAATTCTTAACTCAACCGAGCCTACCAAACCATTTTAAATATTATATTTTTTTATACTTTTAAAAGTTTGTTGGAATCCATAATCGAGATAGAAACTAACTCATGGACCATACAAAACAAATCCCACAATAATCCAACTTTAAAATACATTCCAGTAGACCTCAAAATTTGCTTTTTTGGTCAACTGAACTAGTTAACCTCAAAATTTATCCAATCAACCAAATTGGTTAACCTTGAATGGAGTCTAGTTAATCTTTCATGGCCCAAAGGGGACCTGAGACAGAATGAAGAGTAACCTGATCTAAGAAGGAATTGAGCCACTCAACTCATAACTTTAAATGTTCAAAACAGTAGTGGAAGACATTAATCAAAGCAAAGTCAGAACCAAAACAATTATCCTAAATACAAAGTCTAACCTCACAAAATAAACTCTCGAACGGAAAAGTACTAAATAAATAAAAATCTTGTCGAGCTCACTCTTTTATTGTCAATTGATGTTCTTCCTGACTAAAACCTGAAAGAGGATGTCATTTGGGGTGAGTCGACTAAACTCAATAAGGATAGAGTTTTACGTTCAACATTAAATTTATAATAAAATGGAGTATGCCATATATAAAACATTTGTGATAAAACTGATTATAAAACAAGCAGTAGGCAAACAATAAAACACCTCACTATAGTGTGGTACACACAGAAAATAGGTCCTGCTGTATATATTGAGAAGCTTAGTGAAAATAGAGTCGTTCTCGAACTCCGTGCACATTATATCATAGACATATATAACAATGGCGACATTCGGTGATTGTTAAAGCAATTAAAATAAAACATTGATTAGGTTTAGAGTCTTACCCTTAGGGGCATGACACACTCAGTTGTCTTATTACTCTAGTTAACACAAACAAATACATCATCCAACGGTTGAATATGTGTACAGAAAACAAAATCCCATCACAGGTCAGCCGAACTTGGTTCACATGACCAAGATGATTAATGAAATAATATGCATGCTTGAATAAAACATTTTCAATGAAAAATACATAATAGTACCAAAAATCGATAATCATAAAGTGAACACGTCATTTTAATGAGAACATGTATAAAAATAAGGTCTTATAAAAACAATGTGATGTTGGACATAAAAATAAACTCTTATATCAAGTAGTCCTAGCAACAACCAAAGCCCAAATACAAAACCGAGAAGTCCAAAATACACCAAGTTCAACTACAAGTCTTGGAACCTAAAGATAAAAGTATCATAAAATTACTGTCAAAATTCTTCACTTTAATTTCCAAATTTTATGCTAAATAAAATCACTCAAAAATGATTGAGTCTAAAGTCCAAAATGCGCTCTGGAACGACCAAGAATTATTGGGTTTAAATTTCAAAACTGGGCTTAAGCCACAGTCCAAGATGGTAGAGTCGCGACTCAACCTAGCCACATCCCCAAGGTCACAGCCCAGCCTCTCCCCCCAAC
The DNA here is from genome assembly GCA_022433065.1 of Begonia loranthoides. Classification (NCBI taxonomy): domain Eukaryota; kingdom Viridiplantae; phylum Streptophyta; class Magnoliopsida; order Cucurbitales; family Begoniaceae; genus Begonia; species Begonia loranthoides. The sequence goes on from CM039483.1 coordinate 25,755,276, forward strand.
CTTGACCCCAACCGCACTGTTTTACTAGATTTTCCATGGTTTTTGACGATTGCATGACCCCAAACAATTCTCAATGTATTGGATCCAAACATATCATATTTTTTATTCATAAAACATCAACTTTTAGTAAAAAATCCAACCTTTGCATTATAAAATTTCTAAGCCATTCATCCAATTCTCCGAAAAAAAAAAGTCCAATTTTTAAACTATGGATGATAAACAGAATAGGTTCAGGAATTAATTCGCATGATCATCAGAATTTTCCAAATTTTTGATTCGTAACTCTCAATAATCCAAGCTAATTGACAAAACGAAAATCCTACATCGATTTCGTTCATAAAGATTTATTTTTTCATGTAAAACTCATCACCTAACATAGAAAAGTTTCACTTACTGATTTCTAGCACTCAAAGGTTCGTCCTTCTAGCAAGGACTCCCTAGTTCTTACACCACCTTTGAAAATTGGCACCGGAGAATTGATTTGCAAAGAGTGAAAAAGAAGACTCCTTCTACATAAGGAGATATGTGGCTCAAATGGGGGAAATTTCAGTCCGTAAATAAGGGAGAGAGAGGACCCCCAAAGATTCTCAAAATCATCACATAATGGGAATTAAACCATATTTCAATTCTTTATTTAAAACAAAAATTAATTTATTTAAATGGAGAAATGGTTATAACGCAATCAAATCGATCGACTTTGAAGGGGGGTCTAGTCAACCAGCTTTTGGTCTTGTTGTCCGCATCTTGACCGTTGACCTCTATCATCAATTTAGTTGACCAGTTTCAAACCCCGGTCGACCATTGATTAATAGAATCAATTCAGAACTTTAAAACTTTTCCAAAAATCCAATTTTAAGCATTTCAACTACCAATCAAAACATAAAAAACTTGTTTTTGTGTATAAATCTCAAACTCTTGCCAATTAAATTGAGAGTTCAATAAATTAAACATCTTTAGGAGAATTTAAGGTCAATTTTTTACTATTCTTCCAAAATCTGAAATCTCGTCTTACTGATCTTTTGTAATTGGTGAAAACCAAAACCCTCTCTCTAAATACCACATCCTAAGATTAAAAATACAAAAGTTGATAGAATAGAAAAAGAGTTATAAATCCCACTTATCTTTGGATGAATAATGGAATCAATCATATCTCGAACTAAGAAATTCTCCAGTGTAAATCCTTCACAAAGCAACCTTTCCCTTAAAAAACAAAAAGTCTCGAGTGTAATTCACAACAGAAAAGATTTGTCTTCCATACAAAGTAGAGGGTATCAGTAAATAGGAAAAAACGTCTTATGAAATTGTGCATCCACCTTCACAAAACAAGGTAATTTATTTTCAATTAAATTATAATTATTACCTAGCGGGTATTACAATTAATATCAATATTTCATATCTAAATATGTGTATTTTATGTCGTGGAAGCATCCAACAATTGTTACCCATTAAATTATGTCTAGCATTGTTCTCTTCCAGTAACATACTTCAATTTTAAATGCTGCTTGTTCATGAGACAAGTTTAAGTAACTGAAAATGAAGTTTAACACTAAACTAAATTAATTTGAGTAAGAAAAGGCTTTGAGTCTATTAGGAACAATTTATGTAGTACATGATCATGTTTTCTTTTCACAAAATAAAATAATACAGCATGGTTATTTTTTACTGCATTGTAGAGTTCTTTAATTGCTATCTCTTAACATTTTTTATTTGCTATTAATAAACACTTGTTACTATTTTTCTACTAATTTGTAGAAAAATGTCACCAAAAATGCTGATTAAGAATGAAACTTGAATAACAAGAGAAAAATATAAGAAGAACGCATGCATTTTTTTTTCCAGTGAAATCCTTGTGAAAAAAAAAAGTTGCATACATATAAGAAATATTTACTATGTCAAAAAACCAATTGCCAAAAAGCATGTGGCTAATGAAAAACATAATAAATAAACAAGCCACATAGTGAGTTTTGCACACCTCCACCATTTCTATAATTTAGTTTTACTACTTATGTTGCATCACATGTCACGACTCAAAGGGAACTCGAGACAAAGGTGAGCAACCTGGCTAAAAAATAAATTAAATCGAGCAACCTTTTTTTTTATAACTTAATTACATTTAAGAGAATATCAAAACTTACATTAAACAAAATAGCTAGGGCTCAAACTAATATGACTAAACCATATGTTCAATAGTGATATCAGATGGAGTAGTAATAAAAATCCATAAGCAAATTTGTCATAAATAATTAAAAAGATGCAACATAAACTAGATCGCAATTATTCAAAGTTTACATGAAAATGTCACATTAAAAATAACAAGTAATAAATGTCATGCCCACTGTGTAATACCTGGAACTTTCAGGTTGTATTAAACTTAGATTAAGGATGATAATAATTGTGAATTATTGGAGATTATTAGATGATTCTTATTATGGATTATAATACCCAAAAGTAAACATAATAAGTTTGGTATAATTAGTGATAATTCTTGGAGTGGATTGAAGATTCATTAGATGATTTTAAAGTTAATTGAGATGATATTAGGATTTATTAAGTAAGGATAGTTAAGAATTTCATTGGATGTTAATAGGATTAGTTAGATGAAATTGGAAGATTATAATATTGTATGTGTTTTTGGGAAGGGAATGCAAGGGTGGTTGGTCAATTAGAGGGCATGGAGCAACCGGTTGTGCATGGAAAAAGGATTCAATGGCGAAGAAAAATGACATGGTAGTGGCAAGAAGTGGGTATGCGGCGTTGGTCCGGTCGATCACTCCTCACTTTGAAACTCTAGGAACAGCTTTTCAGCGTTGTTTTGGTTGATCAAGTGATGGACCGAAACTCTTGGCTTGCAGCCGATCGTGTGATTGAACGGCTCCACGAGAAATTGCAGAAGTTGTATTTTAAACGTTGCTCTGGTCAATCACTTGGAAGAAGGCTAATCGACCAGCCCGAAGGAAAATGCAAATCCCGATGCTGTATTTTCTAGATTTTCTCTACGTGTCCCTCCTTTACAGATGATAGTATGGATGAGGGGTTAGGTGAGATAAATTGGGATAAGTGAAGCGTATGAGGGATACTTTTGAGAAGATGGAAAATAGACAGAGTGAGGGAAAAGCTCTCTGGAGAAAGACAGAGCCGAGAGCGAGAGAGAAGAGAAGAGGGGAAGTTATGGAGAAGAAAGAAAGGAGGTAGAGAGAGAAAATCTAAGAAGGAGAAGAGAAGGGGAAGGAAAGGAGAGTCTGGGAAAGTGTTCTGTGAGAAACAAAGAAAGAAGAGAGAGAGAGAGAGAGAGAGAGAGAGAGAGCCCAAGAGAAGGAGGAAGAGAAGGAGAAGGAGAAGGAGAAGGAGAAGGAGACCACCACTCTCTCACAGATTCTTCAGGTATTCAGCATGCTTCTTGACTTTTAAGGATTTTATGGGAACATACAGTAGAAGATGAAATATTGATGGCTGTTATGTCTATCTGTTTTATTCTCTGTTGTGTTTATTGTCTGATGGCATGCATTGTGGTTGGATTTTGGGTTCTATATGTTGGGTAAGTCCTCTGTGAATTACAGTTATGAAGCATGTTATTCTGTTAAGTGCAGTGGTTATCCTTCAGGGTTTTTATTCGATAAAACTATTAATGAATGGTACCCTGTTAGGCTCTATTAGTTGGAATGGTCATCAGTTTATTTACTGCATTTGATAAATATGTTGCCTGTTGTATACAATTTTGATAAACAGTGAAGTGAAGAAAAATGTTGAGTTTAAGGTTCTATAGGTTAAAGTTGCACTTTTGTTGGAATGAGGTTGTTCTGGTTCATGGTTTGATGATTTAAGTTGATTTCTGTTGTGTTCCTACTCACTGGGTATTGATGGGTAGTTATTGATTTATTTAATGGAATATGTTTTGGTTGTATTACTACTTGGTGAATGTGAGATAAAGCAGGGTAATAAACAATGGTATTGTTCTTTGTTGGTTGAGGTAAATATGGACAGCTCGGGTGATTGAGGAATTAGAGAAAGTTTAGATTATTGTATCCTTTGTATGTATATATGAAAGAGTTATTGATGAGAGTTATGTTGATTTTAAAGGTGCACAGGGATACTTAGAAATATAAGAATTTGTAGTAATTGCATTGAAGACCACCAAGTAAGTGATATTGCTTGTGTTTTGCCATAGGGCCTACATTGCAAGTGTTAGAACTTGTTTGCTGATTGTGTTATTAGAATTATTAGGCTATTGATCGTACTATTGTTCAATGATGTATTGTTATTTGTTTGATTATGTATTTATTAGAATTAGGTTCTTTACGTTAAGAATGTTGATATTGATCATGCTCTAAAATTATATTGGTGATATAATAGAACTGTATGCATTCATGTGCATTCACGCCATTGTTTTCACAAAATGATATGAAAATGGTTTATCATGCATAAGGTTTCAAGTAAATAAAAGATAAAGAAAATCAAAAGCTTAAAGGATATGTTGAGGCTTTGGTACGTAACTCATGAAAAGAGACTTGGTGGACGTGGTCTCCATGCTTAGAAGCTTTGGGTGGATTGGTCCCTCAATGATTAAGTTGCGTTCTAATGGTAATCAGTTAAGACTTTCATGTTGAATTCAAACTCATGAACAGAGGCTTGGGGGACATGGTCTCCATGGTTACAGGCTTTGGGTGGATTGATCCCCCAATGATTGAGGCTTGAGTTGAATACCAAAGAAAAAACGGAAATAGGAATAAAAAGAAGAAGAAACTAAATGAGAAACGATTTTATAAAAAGGGCATGGCATGTGACATATTGCATATTTTATATCAATTACTGGCCTTAGGCTCATAGTTCAAGTCTTGTGATGTAGATATGCGTGGTATCGAGACTAGAAGCAGTTGATGAGACATTTGTGCGTTGCGGACTTGGGGGCTGGTTAGGCTAAAAGATTAAAGAAACATGAAATGAAAAAGGTTTTATAAAATTATTAATAAATGATAAAGTGATTTCTATTTTTTGTTAAGCAAAGTTTTTCCCAATTATAAAGGTTTTAAAGAAAAACATTTTATTTGTCATCTTTAAATGGTTTTAAGAACGAAAAATCTTCTGCTACGAAAAATTTTAAATTTATGTGCTTTTCAAAAATAAATATCTTCTTAAAAGGCCATGTTTTAATAAAGGAAAACCAAGTCATTACACACCGTACAACAACATCTAGGGACCTTCTGAACTAAATCCTGAAGGAAAGTTTTGTTGAGGTGAGTTGAGTAAACTCAGTAGGAATAAACCTTATATTCAATAATATAATAAAGAAAATGAATATGAGCACTGAGTCAAAACAAGTTATGCAGTATCAAACAAATCACAATATGATATATTTTTAAAACAACTCACTAACCCACTACTGCAAATTTCAGTGAAAATGGAATCACTCATAGACTCCATTCACACACTGCCATTAGCAGTAACAAATATAATGTCGATACTCGATGATCGCAACAACCACGAACGACTCTAGTCAGGTTTAAGGTTTTGCATGCAAGGACACTACAAATATAGTTGTCTCATTACTCTAGTTAACAATAACAAACAACACATCCTCTAACGGTTAAATGTGTGCAAAAGAAAACATGACCACCGTATCGTTTGATCAAACTTTATTCACACGATCAAGCTGATCGAATGCTCAATTTAAATGTGTTGAGTGAAATATAAATAGATAACATGAAAAACTGACGAGCTATCAAAATGGCCACGTCACTTTTTTATATGGGTCTCAAAATAGATTTTTATAAAACAGTGTAATACTAAACATAAAATAAATCTCTACCTTAATTGGCCTACAAAAAGCCAAGCAAAGCTCAATCAAATAATAACTCAATCGGTCCAAATCTCTCGCTAATCTAATGTACCTATCAAAGCATGTGTAAACTAATCAATACACATTTCTAAACCTTTTAAAAATTTGTTAGAAACCATAACTGGGATATGAACTAACTTGGGAAACTCATGGAACAATCCCTAAAAATATCAAAAATTTTAAACAATTCTGGATGTCTACAGATTTCAAGTCTGGACTTCCACCCATGTTTCACTTCTTCTTCGTATTGTTCACTGTGGAAGCCTTTGCTTTTGTTGAGACGTGTGTACCACTCACATACCGCTCACATGCTCTTGTGGACGCCAGCAAAGGCTTCCAGGTGTGGGCATGTGTCCCCGCATATACTTGCAGCTACATTCGCTCGTTTCCGTAGAAGTAAACATTTCCCCAGAAACTACTGCTTCCACAGAATCCTTACTTCTATGGACACGTATCCTTTGTGGGGATATGTTCGCTCTCTCCCATAGAGACCCCACTTCTACAGGCATGTGTCTTCTCATACCCGCGGATACATTCAAATCCACATTGTTCTGGAAACCTAAGCTTCCAGCATGGAAGCCAACTTTTCAGCGAACAATTTCTTGCAAGTCTAGATGAAACAAGCAATCGGAAACCAATCTAAAACACTAACAAATATTAAAATGAAAATGAGATTTACCTCTCTGAAAATGTTTGAAATCCAAATCCTTCGAGTCCCAAATCACAGTAATTTAACCCAATTTTACAGAACACCCAAAGCTAATTCAAATTCACAAATCAAACATCAATTTTCCATCTAAAGATTTCATCACAATAGTGAGTTTACACATACCGAAAATCCCCCACATTTTCTATTTCATTTGTACAATGACTTCAATTGTCACCTGAGTGTCTCTCCTTACAGATTAGAAAACCTCTTTTTTGCGTTTGAAGGGTGAAAACCAATATGGAGAGGAAGATAGGGAAGTTACTTTTTCTTAGAAAAAATCTCTTTGCATAGCCACTTAACCTCCACTATTAAAGAAAAATAAAAATAAAAATCAAGTGTTTTAAATGACAATAAAACTCTTTCTTATTTAAATTTGTAACTATTACATTTCCCCCCCCCCCCCCTAAGAAATTTTGTTCTCAAAATTTAAAGCAACCTCAAAAGTCCCACTAAATAAGTGATGGTGCTTAGTCGTTATTTATGACTCAATTTTCCATGTAACTTCTATTTCACTATAGTTCTTCCACTGAACTTGAACCAAAGATATATCACAGTGACGCAGAACTTAGATCTCATGGACCAATATCATCTCGGCTCCTTCTCATAAGAAACACCCTTCTAGATAGGCTCATCAATCTAGGAGAGAACTAGCAAGTCATCAGAAGTTTACTTTAATACATAATTTTTGCTATGGGGCAATTTCATTCTATAAGCCACTAAGCGAACATGCTTAATAAATTCAAAACAAACAAATAAATTTTTAAGTCATCATGCTCTTCACATTCAAAACAATTAATAGAACATATTGTCGGACTTTCAGAAAACAAAGTCTTTAGCCTTAACTGAACCTCTCTCCCAAGAGGTTTACTTGACATCATTTACTGACACTAAACAGCAATTAATTCTTCTTAAATATCTTTTCAGCTTCTTTAGCATATTCTAATTATCACTCTTTCTTCAACTTCTGCTAACACAAGAGTGACATACTCGGTCCCCTATAAAAGGGTCTCATAAGATGAAACTTAAATACTAGCTTTATAATTATTTTCATGTACACACTCAACAAACAATGAGTAGTTCACCCAATCATCACAAAGACCCATAATAAAAAAAATCATAGCAAATCCTTGAGAATTTATTTTGTACGCTCAGACTACCCATCAATCTGAGAATCATTTGCATTGTTCAAATTTTATCTAGTGTTTGAAGCTCTCAATAAAATTTTCTAGAAGATAACTTCATGTCTAGAAACAATATTGTAATAAACACTTCACAAACAGATGATAATGTTCTTCACTGCCAATGTCTTCACAGAAATACAATGCACAATATTACTTAATTTGTTTAACAATAACATAGGATATTATTTTTTGTATAGTCCATGACAATCTGGTTACAAAGTCTATGACAATTCCACTCCATTTCCAACTTGGAGGGCTGTGAAAATCCAACAAACTTTTCGTGTTCAAAAACTTAACCATATATTTTATTACTGATGTTCAAAATGTAATACATTCTAGTATTGCTTAAATGAATAACGAACTTTGTTTGATTACCCACAATAAGAACTGTTTATCTCATCTAGAATCATTAAGCACAATAACTTGTCTTTGAAAAATACAATTTTATCAACACTACCTTCTCAATAGTCATGATGTTATAGCATTTAACAATCTCTCCTTAAATTTATCACTAAATTTATGAATCCTCCTTAACTCGTTGTAGAATAATAAGATTTATAATCAACTTATAAGTACAAACTATTTGATCATCGTCAAAATACCACAATTTGAAGTCCACAATAGCCATTGCTTTCCTCCAATCACATATTACCAAATAGGGATGACGACCCTAGCAATGTCAACTCAGAGTCATACACTTTGTATAGCTAGTACTCAAAAGAATAACTCTCCATAGACTTCATGCAAATTAATTTACTTTTTTACAAAAGAATAATCAAAACTGTAACAATATGAGAAACCCTAAATGTTGAATCATCCAAGCGACCACACTCATTAATCATAGGTAACCACACTTATTTTAAGTCAACACAAAGTACAACAGAAACAAACTATTATATTTTGTAACAAGTAACAGTATATTGGTTGTAACACCCAAACTTTTTTAAGTTGGATAACTATCGGGGTATTACCAAGGACATTCTAGAGTGTTAAGTCTAAGGGTATGTCCGTTATATTTTCCCCATGTACACGATGTAATTAAAGGATGGAGTAGGTAAGACATTATGTTGTGTATTTATACGTATCATTTTATGACGTGTATTTATGGAAAAAATATTACGGGATAGGAATTAAGTGAGAAAATGTGAAGAAAGGTTGTCCAGGGCATTTCGGACGCCTGAGGACGACACAGCAGACACATTATGTCATCCGCAAGTGCATTGCGTAGCGTTCCCGACGCTTGGGACGCATCAAGGATGAGAATTTTTGTCCTAAAGTGTCTGAAAGTTGACTTTTGGACGCCTGAGGACGGCCTTGTGGATGAGAGGTGTCTTCCGCAAGAGCATTGCACGTCACTCTTAGTCTGGGGATGAATCGAGATAACATTTCTCGTCCTAACTTCACTGGAGTTGCAGACGAGGTCTCAGACGATGCGGACGCGAGATGCTTCGTTCGCATCGAATCTGTTCTAAACCTGGACAGTTTCAACCGAGTTTGGACGGCTACGGACGAGGAGTAGCCTCGTCCAAATTGAATCTATTCAATTCTTGGACACCTTCAAACGATAATTGCGGATGACATGCGGACACCAAATGGCGTCCGAATGCCAAATCATACGATACAGACGAGAATGGGGACGCCATTTCTCATCCAAGGCCATAATTTGGCCCAAGGAATTTGGTCTTGCGGACGATACCAGTACGTTCGCACCTATCCGAATCATCGCAGAACTGCGACAGCAAAGATTTAAAATCAGAAGAAAGTGACGCCCAACTAATAAAATCACCACCTCTCAACACAAAATCCCACTTCCCACGTCTCGACCAGCAGGACTATTGCCTGCATCCCCTGCCTCCAGCCAGGAATTGTCCCCTCTAGGTATAAACCTCCCTTCCTATCCCTTCAACACAACATTTTCTTCCTTCTACGTGAGAGGTTCTAGAGAGCAAGAGGGAGAGCTACGCGAGAGGAGGAGTTTCGGAGAGTGAGAGGGAGGGTCCAGCGTGAGAAGTGAGTTTCTGAGAAGGAGAGCTTAACTAGTGTGTGAACGTAAGTGAGGGAGCTGCTGTGAGCTGGGAGAGGAAACATGAGCCGTGAAGGGGAAGCTGTGGAATCCTATTGTCCCTGAGTTAGTTCATCATTTTGGTAAGGAATGGGGTAGTCGGTGGCCATTTGGAGGCCCTACACCTAAGTAAACGTGCATGTGAGTTATTGTTTCGCTGTAGAAATTCTGTTGTTGTAGTTACTTTAAGTTTTGCTGTGTAGTTGTTTGCTGCACATTATTAATTGCCTTAACTCTCTCATTTCTCTTTAGATGCTCTGCTAGTTGTTGTGTTTTATTTGTGTTAAATGCTTATACTCATGCGAAAGTGTTAGTTAAGCTTGAATGAATCAAAGAAGGGATGTTTAAAACGGATGAGTAGTATGAATGAATGACTAATGGATTTCTATGGTTGGTACTAATGGTGATTTCATTTCCATAGCTTACGTGTATGGATTATTCGTTATATGTTCTTCGTTTCATTTAATATAATGTTCGTTGACGTTGTACACATTCGAAAAGCATGGTCATAACTGTTTCGTTTGTGCTATTCTTGTTGTTATCTTTATCGTTTAGAAGCATGTTTTAGCTATTTGTGTTTGACAATGAGTACTATAAATTTTGATTATTGAAGAGTATGTCATTCATTGTGTTATTCGCTAATAATTACTGCTGCTTGTAGTCGTTAAGAGGCACGTTTTGTCTTCTATTTTCAATGGTTTTGCTGCCCTATATTATCACCATAAAGTCCGTTTTACTACCTTCATTCGATATGTGTTTACTGCTATATTGTTATAGTTTAAAAAGCATGATTTCCATACTTTGTTTCGTTATCATTATTGCTATTTAATTACCGTTAAGAAGCATGATTCATGAGCATAATTTGCTATTTTACTCGTTATTAAATTATGTTGTTGCAGTCATTAAAAGCATGATCTGTAGGTTATATAGTCGTGTATCATCACTGTCTTTAATTGTCGACCAAACGCATGTTTAGATATTCTAAATGGCTACTGTGTTAATCAGATTAAATGCATGTTTAGATGTTCTAATTTTCTGTTGTTATAGTTGATTAAAAACATGTTAGTCGTTCATATTTTCTACTGACTCGTTTTAGTCATTAAAAGCATATTTCCGCTGTTTTATTTGGTATTTCTCGCTGTTGTCATTATCGATTTAGAAGCATGTCCATTATTCCACTTCGTCATTAAAAATGTTGTTGTTTATCTTTGATTTAGAAACATGTTTCGTTGTTCGTTCAATTCATTATCCACTACTGTCATTAGTTAATCAAAAGCATGCTTCGCTGTTTAATTTGATAATGCTTGTCGTCATCTTTAGTTGTTCAAAAGCATGTCCCATAGCGTTATGTAGTTGTATATCACCGCTGTTGTATTAGTCGATCGAACGCATGATTAGTGACTATTCTCTACTGCATTATTTGTTGCTTATGAGCATGATTAGTTGTTCGTTCCTGCTGCCATGTTCATCGTTTAAAAGCATGCCACCTTGTTCTAGTTTTCAACGCTTTACTAATGCTTATTTTCATTTAAGAAGCATGCCTTGCTGTCTATTATCCACTATTGTATATGATCGATAAAATACATGTCTGTTGTTCTATTTCGATGCTTTTCTGCTGTAGATAATCGATAATATGCATGTTCGTTGTTCTGTTTTCCATACTTTGCTGCTATATTCATAATCGTTAAATGGCACATTCACTATTCGCCTTGAGATTTTACTGATGTTTATTACCTCTTTAAGAAGCATGTTTCGTTACTTCATTTCGTTTTTTATTTCGATAATCGTATGCTGCTCTATGTTCGTCAAAGTTGTTCTGTTGTTAATTTACTGCTATATGATTTCATTTCATTTAATAGAATGTAAGCCGTTAGCCTCTTTAGCATGTTAGAGAAATTTATTGTTGGGAATGCTTCCATAAATTTCTTGCTAAGTCCGTCATATGCGTTCCATTTCGTTGCCCTATATATATGTGAATGCACTTTCCTGTTGTTCTTATGTACTTTCAATGCCGCTCTTCTATTATTAATTGTAGAATCTTCAAAGTATTATCATTATTATCCATGTATGTGTTCGCCGGTTTAGAAGTGTCCCTATGCATTCACATAATAGAAACAAAGTAGGGAGTACCCCCTCAGGTGGTACTCATGTACAAGAGTGAGGAAAAACGCTAAGAAAATAACGCTTCAGGATGAGCGGGATACACCTAGCACTGAAAGAAACCCTGAAGGCTGGATACGCCGGAAGGGGAAAAGAAAAAGGAGTTGGGGTAGATGGGTAGTTCGGATCTAGTCTGACAGTTAGGATACACCCTCATCTAGTCGGGAAAGAGGCTAGTATGCACATAGGAGATTAGAAGCCGATCAAACTAGGCCATCTCAAAGGACAACCCCCAATCTGCAGCTCGAAGTACGAGTAAAAAATCAATGAACGTAATAAAATGATTGGTTTGGGTGGCCCCCATTCCAAAAGAACTAAAGAGAGGCATAAACATAATTGTATTAACTCATTTCCTTACTGGGCGTAAGCTCACGTCCTTACTTGTGGTGTAGGTACAAATGATAAAGCAGATAATGAAGCAGAGATGAAAGATTTGCACGAGCGAGATTGGGGCTGGCCAGGCTAAAGAGAAATAAAAGAGAAAAGGTTATAAATGAACTGTAATTTGTCATTTAGTTTTCCTTTCTCAAACGCGATATTCAGTTGTTTAGAATTTCTTCATTAAATGATTTATTACGCATCCGCAATGTTTTAATAAGTCCGCTATGTTTTTAATAAATGATTTTATAACGCTTCCACAACGATTTTCATAACGGTTTTAACGAAAGTTTAGTAACGGTCTAGTTCATGTCGCACTCTAATACGTTTTGTTTTAAAAAGAAATTTTAAAATTTTCCCCATTTTTAAAAGATTTTGAAAAAACCGGGTCGTTACATTGGTACTCCTCACAAAAAGTACCATTATGATTAAACGCAACTCCAAGATAAATTATACGATTGTTTTCTCAACTCACCATCAACTCAGTTGAAGACAATATATATATAAGGAGCGATAGTTATTGGAGCAATGCTGGAAATTAGATTAATATAAAAACTAATATCACGGTTGAGATACCAACTCTTGCAGATCGTAAATAAACATGTCAGGATATGCAATCTCAACTGACAAAACTAGATCATGCTTGACAACCACACAGTCATCGACGCCAATAAACATACTCACATACTGCTTCAATCTCTATCGTCTGGTCATACAACTTATATACTAGGGTTGAGTCTTTAATCATTGCAATCATAACATTCTAACTGATTCCAACAGGGGAAGTCACATTCCTCACACAAGTCAATCCACGCTTGGTATTCACTCAACTAGCTCATACCAGATGTAACATCAACTAATTCATCAGCATAAGGGTAAGATATACACATATCTCGATTCATTTATATCACACACAGACAACAATGGGGAACACTTCATAGTTCACATCTAATGGTATCACTAGGATTCATGTGATTAAGATGTTTCCATTCTAACCCCATGAAAATATAACAGTGGAAATAAAAGGGTGTCCAATCATAACGTCCAACATTACACAACCAAATAATGAAAAGTCGTACAACGAATGACGTCTTATTCAAACTAAAGTAGGCACTAGAACCTCCAACAATGTAAGCATCACAAAAGACCTTCTCCTTGGCCCTTTGTAGTCATCACATTTCCAATTAGGGTGATTTAAAACTTTTCTTCTTTATATTCATCCAAGCAACTTTCAAAATTACCCTTAACATTTTGAAATACAATCAAAGTTTCCAAAAATAAAACTAGACTCTATCCTCATCAATCTTAAGCAAATTTTTTTGCCTCTATGCTTTCTAAACTTTTCATTTACCAACACAACCAATCACTTTAATATAATATATCAATTTCATAACCTGACGTTACTTTCCAAAAATTAGAAGTCCTCTCAAAGTGAATCATGATATATACATGCCTCATGTTACTCAAATATTTGCCTCATTTCCTATCAATCTTGCACTTTTAACCAAATAATTAATTCTTAAAATCACCTATCACAACCTCAAAATCAACTATAGTAAAGTCAATCTCATGCTCTGCAGACATAACAATAACTTTTAAATTCTCTACCATCTCTTCTTCAGCATCTTCAAAACAAGTTTTGATTAGAAAAACCTTTGATGATGTCGTCCTACCATTTGAATGACTCAAACTCTTAGTCCAAATATTGCCAACTGCCTACACAGAAATTTACATTGATGACAGAATGCACAAAATAATGTCAATTTAGATACCTCTACAAACAGTTTCTAGACCAAGATTTATGAATGAAAGGTTCTAACTAAGATTGATGAATCTAAAAAAATGGGGAAATTCTTGGATTTTTTAAAGGGTCAACAACTTTGGATTTCCTCAAATAAATTTATTAAACTCCAACTTCACAGAGCCACACACAACCAAGAAGAGTTCACAAACTCATACTTTCGAAAAGATTTCATCTAACGTCTTTACAAATCGTACTACCTACCACTTGTAAATTTCTGATCGTTTCAAATTATTCATAAACATATAGGGAAATATCGTAATCCTCTAGTGGATAATCCCCAAAATGCTTTCCTAATAATACCCTGACCCAATTCAGTTTTAGTACTTCGTTCTTAGGCCCACTAATTTCATCTATTGTATATCACTACAACATATATCTTATTGAAGTCACTTTTCAAGATGTCAACCTTACTCTGATACCAAAATTCTATCACGACCCAAGGGGACCCAAGACACAATGAGGAGCAACCCGACTCAAAAACAAACCAAGTCGCCTGACCTTTTTTTTTTAACTTAATAACATTTAAGAGTAATAGAAGACTTAAATTAAATATGAAATACCTAAGGCCCAAACTAATAGGGCTAAACTATAGATCCAATAGTGACATAAGATAGAGTAATAATAAAAGTTCATAAGAAAATGTTCTATGAATAATAGGAAAAATACAACTTAAACTGGACCATAACTATTCAAGGTCAATCTTTACATGAAAAACTCACATTAAAAATAACAAGTAATAAATGTCAAGCCCACCCTGCAGCAGCATTTGGGGTTCTTCTGAACTAAATCATAAAGAAAAATGTCATTGAGGTGAGTCTATTAAACTCAATAAGGATTGATAACTTTCTGAAAATTAGAGTTATTATCACAATTCTAAGCAAAGTTTGATGTCTATTCTTGAGTTATGGTGTAGATAAAGAATCAAACATGTGAAATAAAAATATAAAATAATATTTTTGAAGTTTAAGTTGTGAAATAAAAAGAAGCAAATTGATGTCACATAGCAGCAACTGAGTCGTAGATCAATGATGTTAAGTCGCAGCTCAATGATGTTAAGCCATTGCCCAAGAGTAGAAAAAGATCTCGAGCCATGGCCTAGAACAGTTCAAGCCGCAACCCAACAAAAAAAAGAGTCTGAGCCATGGCTTAGAGAAGTTCAAGTCGCGACCCAAGATCAGATTTAGTTTCCAAAATTATGAAATCCCACGAATTTTGAAAGATTTTTTCTGAGATTTTGGCAACCCTAATAAGACTCTATAAATACAGAGCAATTATGACATTTGGTAGCATCAAGACAAGTTTTGGAGAGTGATCAGAGAGGATTTTTGACGTCAGACGAGGAGACCAACATACAGATTACACCATTACGTGACATCTAGAGATAGATTTTCTCTTCTTCCTATCTCTTATCTTTGATTTTCTTTTGTTCAATATGTTTTTCATTGTTTTTATTTCAATTATGTTGAACTAACTCTCTCCTTCTAGAGGAGAAATGGATCGTTTATTTGAAGTGTTATTTTGACTAATTGAATATTTTGTTGGTTGGATTAATTATTTATTTATGATATTCTATTCTTCATACTTTCAATTTGCTGGCCACTTATTAAATGATTTTATAATTAAGGTTTGACGCTTGAGAGAGGTAATTTTAAATAGGAGCTGAATATTATAACATAAAAGTTTAACAACTCGAGAGTGTGTTAGGGTTTTACGAAATCAATTAAAAAACCCTGAAACTTTATTGAATGACTAAAAGAACTATTTTTTATAGAGATATTAAAATTGTGATTTTAGAAATTTAAGGCTAGCTCGTCACTCGAGATAGGAGAGTTTAACAAATTAGAATTTTTTATTTATAAATAATTATTCAATTATAGAATATTGAATCTGATAAATAATATGACAAATATTCGTGGAATCAATCATTTAAATCTTTTCTAAATTAAAGGATTTCTATTAGTGATTTGTTTTATTTAGTTATTTTGTTTTAGTTTCCAAAAAAATCAAATTTTTAATTGTCTAGATAAAGTTAAAATTAATTATATCAGTACTTAGTAAAAACTAATAAATCACACATTCTTTGTGGATTCAACAACCTTATTTATTATTATACTATAAAACTTGACATTGTACACTTACAATCGTTTATCATGAAAATCTTTGGAAAATGGTTAAACCTTATATTCAATAATATAATAAAGAAAATGAATATGAGCATGGTGAGTCCAACCACATTAGCATCAACAATAACAAATATAACGACAATACTCGGAGATCGCAACAACCATGAACGACTCATATCAGGTTTAGGATTTTGCGCCCAAGGACATGGAACATACAATTGTTTCAGTACTCTAGTTAACAACAATAAACAACACATCCTCCAACGGTTAAATGTGTGCAAAAGAAAATATAACTCTCACATGGTTCTATCAAACTTGGTTTACACGATCAAGCTGATCAATGGAATTAAATATGCGTACTCAATTTAAACTTGTCCAATGAAAATATAAATAGATAACATGAAAAACTGACGAGCCATCAATATGATCACGTTACTTTTATATGAGAACACGTCTCATAATAAGTTTTTATAAAACAATACAATACTGGGCATAAAATAAATTCATACTTCAATTGGCCTACCAATAGCCAAGCAAAGCTCAATCAAATAATAACCCAATCGGTCCCCAAATCTCTTGGTAATCCAATGGACCTATCAAAGCATGTGTAAGCTAATCAATGCACTCTTCTAAACCTTTTAAAAATTTATTGGAACTCATAACCGAGATAGGAACCAACTTGGAAAACACACAAAATAATCTCTAAAAATATCAAAAATTTTAAACAGTTCTGGACGTCCGCCCACGTTTCACTTCTTCTTCATACTGTTCACCGTGGAATCCTTTTCTTCTGTAGAGACGCACTTTTCCTTGGAACTCCTCACTTCCACAAAAACTTGCCTCTCATGTGCTCCCGCGGACTCAAGCGGAGGGTTCCAGGTGCAGACAGGTGTCCCCACATATACCTGCGAATACGTTCACTCATTTATGCAAAAACACGACTACTTCAGGGGAATCCTTACTTCCGCGAACATGTGTCCTCCACGGGGATACATTTGCTTACTCCTACGGATGCAAGCACTCCAGTGAAGACCCCACTTGCACAGGCCCATGTCTTCAGGGTACCAGCGAATACATTCAAATCCGCACTATTCTAGAAACCTAAGCTTTCACCGCAGAAGCCTACTCTTTTGCAAATGATTTCTTGCAAGTCTAAACAAACCAGACAATTGGAAACCAATCTGAAACACTAGCAAATATTAAAAGGAAAATGAGATTTACCTATATGAAAATGTACAAAATCCAAATCATTCGAGTCCCAAATCGCAGCAATTTAACCCATTTTCAAATTCACAGATCAAACATCAATTTTTCATCTATATATTTCATCACAATAGTGAGGTTACACATACCAGAAATCCCCCATGTTTCTGATTTCGTTTGTACAATGACTTCAAGAGTCACTTGAGTGTCTCTTTTCACAAATTAGAAAACCAATTTTGCGATTGAAGGGTGAAAACCAACATGGAGAGGAAGATAAGAAAGTTACTTTTTGTGAGGAAAATTCTCTCCCCATACCCACTTAACCTCCACCATTAAATAAAAATAAAAATAAAGTGTTTTAATTGACAATAAAACTCTTCCTTATTTAAATTCGCAGCCATTACATCGCTTTTCTTTTTTTGTTAAGGCCAAATTAGAATTTGAATAACTAGTATAGTTGTAAAATATGTTATTTAATATAACCCGTGAAAATTGAAAAAATAAATAAATAAGATGGATTATCTTCTTAAACTAATTTAGCCCACCTAAATTAGTCCACACATCGAAAATTATAATCAATAGAAAGTGGTGAAAAATGACAAAAATATCGAGGTGGTAAAAGTAATTTGTGTCACGACTTAAAAAAGAAGTATGATGGATATAAAGAATGATCCCAACCCTAGTATGACCCGACCATTCGAAAATAGGTAAGACTGTTATTTTATGTTATGTATTGCATGGTAAGATCACGAATATGTCTCAAGCATCATGAAAATCTTTTTTATTCTAAGAGATGAAAGTAATTTTGACACATACATTTTCATATAAGAAAGAAAAATATGAAAAAAAAATGTAAGAGATTTTGGCAATTCGGCACCAATGACTTGAGATTTTTGTGGATTTATTCCTCAATAATTTGAGGTTTTGGTGAACTTGTTCTCCAATGATTAAAGGCTTTAGTGTCGTATCTCAATGTTAACAAAAGAAAAAAATGAAAGAAAAAAACGAAAAGAAAGAAAGCCTGAAAATGAAAATTCATATCTTTACGAAATTTTATTTCATGCTCACGATATACATTTACATCTCTTAATGAGATTTAGGCTCATAGATGAACTTTTTTATGTAAGTGAAAATACTTTTGATGAAATATATAATGAAGAAATATGTAAAGGTTATAGGTAAAGGAGAATTCTTTTGGACGAAACTATAGCGTTGTTGAAGCGAAGTTCATCTATGGCCAAAAAATGAAAAAAGATGGATTATTTTGAGCATTTTTAATAAGTTATTATGAAATATTTTTATACTTTAATTGTTTGGAGATTTAATAAAAATGTTTTACGAATATTTATGTTTATTTTATATTGGGTTTTACTATGTTTGGATTTTAAGTGAGATTTCTTTTAAGACTTCCGTTGTCATAATTTAAAGGCACAATTTAAATGAATTTTAAAAAAATGGCAAGAAAAAGGATTTACTATAATACCCCGAATTTTATCGTGGTAAGTATAAGATTTTGTCATAATAATGTTTGTTAATTGAAATGTGTTTGGAATTATATTATGTGAAATGAAATTGAGAGTTTTGTGGCTTATAGAGGAGTGGAGATTCAATTGGCTATGGGAGGTTTTAAGCAGGAAGGGGTTGACCAAATTGGAGTTGGTCGACCAATTTTCAATACATATTAGTTTTGGGGGCTCTCGGGTAGAAAAGTGTTCGACCAATATGGAACTAGTCAACCAAAATATTGATAGATTGCAAACAGGATGCTCTCGGGTAGAAAAGTGGTCGACCAATATAGAAGTGGTCAACCAGTTTTCTGGAGAAAAATGGTTTCTAGAAAGAAAAGTGGTTGACCAATTTAGAAGTGGTCGACCCAAATGTTAAAGGTATCCGACTTACGATGATTTGTCATGATTTGACTTGAGGATTTTAAGTGATTACTCATCACTTCTTTGCTGAAGAGGCACCACTTCATTCTTGAATGGCTAAATGAGGAAATTAGACTATATTTAAGAAGGAGACTAGAGAAAAATGTTGGGGAGCCGTGAGAAGAGAAAGAGATAACTTGAGAGAGAGAGAGAGAGAGAGAGATAGAGAAGTTAGAAGAAGAAGGAATTGTGAGAGAAAGGAAATGAGGAAACGTGAGGTTGTAAAGAGAAAGAAGAAAGCTTGGATGAAGAGGCAATTTGGAAGAGGTGAAATCCTAGGAAGACTATTGTTTCTCAACTCTCCAAGGAATTGAGGTATGCATGGTAACGAGAAAAGAAGCAGTTGATGGAGGATTTACGCGTAGTGGATCTTGTGTTGGCTAGGGTAAGAAAAAAGGAAAAAGAAAATGTATTTGTTTAAGGATTTAAATTAAAAAAAAAATTACGTACGGTATTTCATGCAACTATTTTCAAATGTTTTTAGTACGAAAAGTCTTCCTCTATGCCTACGTTTTAAGATAAAGAAAAGTGTTTCAAATCTCAACGTTTTAAAGTGTATGAAAAACGGGTCGCTACATTTACTCTATGAGGTGTTATACGAGGTGCTCCCAATTCTATGTCGAGTCCCTTGCAGAACGTGACACAAGAGCCTTGCTCACCCTAATGAACCAATGTTTTTAGGAGGATTAGATCATTTGAGCCTAGTTTCATTTGTGTTTTCATTTAGTGAGAAAGAGCTTTAATTTTATCACTTGCCTTTAATTTAGGATAAGTAAAATATTATAACTAAATTATTTTTATTTTTTGTACCATATTTATTTCACTTTTATTTTATTATCAAACTAGTACCTATGTGGAATAGGCTCATGATTCATGAGCTATGCCGCTAAGTTTAAACGGTTCAAAGTGTTCCATTGCCGACCAAATCAAAAGTTTGGGTCAAGCAACAATTATTTGTTAGTTGTATCAGCCTTCTCATTTACATTGATGTCTCATCATCTTTGGTCGTTTAAGACTGACCATCATCCACAATTATAGTACCAAGTTGTCACCCATTACATCAATACATGCATACAAGACACGCACAAACGTATCTATATATAATGTTTGATTGGAAATAACCTCCCTCAGATACGATCTCTACAATAAAAAGGAGTTGAGTAGATATCTTGGCGGAATAATTGTCCAACATTGAATATATAGTTGGAAATGCAGATTGGATGGTGGAAAATGATTAGATTTTTGGCATTTATAGACCTCAAATTCTCCTTTTTTTAGGTGACAATGCATGAGTGCCAATGATTTCAGGGAATTGAAGAAAAAATATTGGTTTCAAATGAGAAGCTAAGAGCAATGAACAAGGTCTGATTAATTTTGCTGTTACGTCCACTATAAGAAAAGTACAATTCATACAAGGTTTTCCACTTATAATATGTTTTGAAATTGTCAATTAACAAGACCTCCACTCAACTCTAAGATTAAAATAAACACTAAACAATTTTTGCTAAAAAATAAAACACTGAACTATGAGAAATGAACGAGACAAGTATTGTTATCACGTTTTTTGTTAAAAATTTAAATTCTGATAATGTTTTTGTTTTGCATTTTTTGTGATCATTTACCTATATCGTACATACTAACAAAAATGGTTTCTATACGAAAACTCCAATAAACTATCTTTCCTAGCCACAAAAATATCTACCATCTCCCTTTGAAATTAAACCCAAGAATTTAATAAAAGAGAAAAATAGTTTGAAGGTTTGATAACAAACATTTTCCACACAAGAAGTAGATGGTTTCTAAAAAAGAAAGAAAACATAACCCAAATAATAAATAGATCACCTACAAAAGACTCAGATAGAAAATTTCTTATTCACATACTAATGATAGAAAAATGAAACCCTTTTAAAATTCAATCAATTGATCAGTCATGGAGAGAGGCACTAGAGGATGATGAATTCATGAACAATCATGAGAAAAAAAATTAGAATACAATTTGAAAATTACGTTTTCCATAACATAAAGCATATTTTTCACAGCGAAAAGAGAATATTTTTCGCAACAAAAAGAGTATATTTTTCACAGCGAAAACAATCACAACGGTATGGGCATCATTCACTTTCATGTTTTTAATCAGACATGTCATTTATTTTTTACAGCGGAAAACATATTTTTTATAACAAAAACGTGTCTTTTGCTATAAAAAAAATTAATTTTTAATAAAAAAAAATATAATAATAATATTTATCTTATTTATTTTTTTACAGTTCATTGGTTATTTTGTTAATTATTATTTGAAAATGACAAGATAATCAAATGGATCATATTATTAGATGATGAGAAAAATATATAATATTTTTATAAGAGAATAGATTATTATTTATGCAGCCGCTGTTGTCAGTCATCGTCAAATACAGCCTACTCACAGCTTGACCCACCAGAGTGAAAGGAGAGACGCCATTGCTTTTTGTCTGTTTGCTCATTGGAGATAACCTCTCTCTCTCTCTCTCTCCTCTTGACTGTATTCAACCTTCTCGCTCCCTCTCTTCTTGACTGTATGCAACCATGTCACGTTTCCTTTAGGTAGGGTCCATTCTCATAAACATCTTTGCTTCAGCAACGAACAAGAAACCCTATTCATAATTTCCTCGTTTTTCCTGAGAATATGGGCTTCTTTCATCACCCTTTTTCACTTTTAAATCTTAGCCGTCCAATTCTTCGTGCTTTCCTCTATATATACATGCAAATGCATGTCCCTTTTTTCTCACTCTTCACCCCTCTCTCTCTCTCCCCCTCTCTCTCTAGCTTATTATCCTCCTAGCTATCGTTCACTGAGCTTCTTCTCATCCTTTTCCATCGCTCAGTCTTTTTAAACTTGTCTGGCTAGCTCTATTTACAGCAATCACATGCAGCAATGGCTTGCTTAGATATTTTCAGCCAGGTACTTTAGTTGTATAAGTATGATTACTGTGGCATGATCATGATTGGATTTTCAAGTGCTTTTCTTCTTCTTCTTTTTATGATTAGTGCATGTTAATCCATGATTGATGGATTGCTTCTGTTTAGTTAAGCATCAAGATGGCTGTTCTTCCCAAGTTCTTTCAAACTTTTACGCAAAGAAACTAAGAAATGAAGAACAAAAAATAATGATTGTTCAATCATGTCAGAAAGTTCTTTTATATTTATAATAATTCTAAAGAAAATTTTAAGATGACCTGCTTTTCCGTATTCAACTGTTCTTGTAATTAATTAGTTTAATGGAATAACGAGACTGGCTTTATATACATCAGGTTATAAATAATATCATGATAATATCTTAAAAATCCCACAAAAAATTAAATAATTATAATTTTCATATGTTTGTTCATAAATCATATTCACTTTAAATTTATTTTTTCTTCAAACGTGACACGAGTATAATTATTTTATTATTTTGATACCTATTACAGAGAAAAAGACGAAAACAAAACAAAAAAACAGGGTAGACGAAGCATAGTTCTCAATAATAATAATATTATTAAATAATAATAGTAACAACAATAATAATAGAATAAAAGCCAATATTTTGTGCGGCTTTTAGTGTAGTACAGCTTTTCATAATATGCGACTAACGCATGAGGTTAGCTGGTTATTTTTGCTACTTTTCTTGGCTTTTTTTTAATATAATAGTGCAGATATTAAATTTCAAAACAAAATAATTAATTATTATTTAAATTAAAAAAATATAAATCCTTAAACGTGCGATACTGATTTAAAGCAACTTCCACTTTGTTGATCAGAGTGGTGCGGAGGGAAATACATCAAAGGAGAAGCAAGCTTTGTGTCTTGATGGAGCTGTTGATCGCCATGGCTGCCCTGCAATCCGAGCTGAAACTGGATCTTGGTTTGCTGGAATCCTGATACTGGGTAATTTTTTTTCTTCTGTTGGACGTTTATGAAGAAGATGAATGTTTACTTATCTTTGCTTTCTTAATCCGAACTCTGTTTTGATCTAGTTTCAAAAATCCTCGATTTTACGTAAGTTCTGAATTAAATTATAGATATTTTTTAAGAGATCTGCTGTGGTAGCAGAATAATTTTATTTAGATTTTTAAATTAGTGAATTATTCTTTTTTCTGTAAAATCTTTATATTAAAATGAAATAAAATGATGAAATGACCAGTGAATCAAGGGCTAGCCACATTAGCTTTCTTTGGAGTAGGAGTGAATTTGGTGCTGTTCTTAACGAGGGTGGTGGGGCAAGACAATGCAGAGGCAGCTAACAATGTCAGCAAATGGACAGGAACTGTTTATATCTTCTCTCTTCTTGGAGCCTTCCTCAGTGACTCTTACTGGGGCAGGTACAAGACCTGCGCCATTTTCCAAGCCATCTTCGTCTTTGTAAGTTTCATTCTTCTATGGAGAAAATAGCACGTACTATAAAGACTACACTCGATCCCTCAGTTGATTATTTCTAATTTATTTAAAAGACAGGCATCCTCAATTAGGGTTTTTTTGGTCAAAAGTAGGTTAAAGTAACAGCTGTGGGGAGACATCTAGCACTGTTTATGAAGAAAGTGACTTTTTCTAAGTCACTCCGAAAAGTTATTAATATCTTTATTTGCTATATAACTGAAAAAATTAAATATAACTTTTTTAAATCTTTATTAAAATAGAAAAATAGTCTTATAGAGCTAATATTATGGTAAATTCTTGCAATAGATTTTGAAGATAGGTGAAATTCTTCAATTTTTAAATAGATTGGAACCAGAAATTTAAAAATAAAAGCTGTCGTAGAATTGTAATGAAAACCAATGAACTCAACCTTGGAATTACCAAGACAAGGATGAGAATATATTGAATTTCTTTCCTTGTTCCGAGAAATCAATATAGCAGCAGAAAGTTCTTGTCCTCTTCAGACTTCACAGATTGAATCGTTTCTCTCAGAAATATTTTTGTGTTTTCTAATCACGCGAAGTTTTTGCAGGGTCTGATTTCACTGTCATTAACATCATACCTGTTCTTGGTGAAGCCAAAAGGATGTGGAGACGAATACACGCCGTGTGGGTCACATTCATCTTTCCATCTAGCAATCTTCTACTTCTCCATCTATCTAATTGCCCTAGGAAATGGAGGATACCAACCCAACATAGCCACCTTTGGGGCAGACCAGTTCGACGAAAACGATCCTAAGGAAGGGCACTCAAAGGTTGCGTTTTTCAGCTACTTCTACTTGGCGTTGAACCTCGGATCTCTGTTTTCCAACACTGTTCTTGGCTATTTTGAAGACGATGGAATGTGGGAGATAGGATTTTGGGCCTCCACGGCTTCCGCCGTTGTTGCACTGATCTTGTTTCTCTGTGGGACGCCTCGTTACAGACATTTTGTTCCAAAGGGTAATCCTTTTTCTAGGTTTTGCCAAGTGCTTGTCGCTTCTTCCAGGAAATGGAAGGTTGAGAGGAGGATTAATGGAAAAGAAGATGATCTGTTTGAAGAATATGAAAAGGATGGCTTTACGATTGGTGGAAGTAGAAAGATCCTCCATACCGATGGATTCAAGTGAGCTTTTTAATGCTCTTTTTTCACTACAATGGCGGTTTTTTGATTACCCAATTTTTCTAACGTTATCTATGTTGTCTCAGATTTCTGGACAGAGCAGCTATGATCACATCAAAGGATTTCGATGGAAACGTGAGCAAAGAAAGTCATAATCCATGGCGTCTCTGCACGGTGAACCAAGTAGAAGAAGTAAAATGCGTTCTAAGACTCCTCCCAATTTGGCTATGCACCATCCTCTACTCAGTCGTCTTCACACAAATGGCCTCCCTCTTCGTAGAACAAGGAGCCTCCATGAAAACCACTGTCGCAGGCTTTCACATTCCTCCGGCGAGCATGTCGAGCTTCGACATTCTCAGCGTAGCCGCCTTCATCTTCATCTACCGCCGTGTCCTCGACCCGATCTTTGCTAGAACAACGCACTCGAAAGGCCTAACCGAGCTTCAACGAATGGGGATCGGCCTAGTCATAGCAATAGCAGCCATGGTTGCAGCCGGAGTAGTAGAATGGTTCAGGCTGAAATACGCCGTTAAAGCCGATCAAACAAGCTCGAGCTCGTTAAGCATATTCTGGCAAGTTCCGCAGTACGTTCTGATTGGAGCTTCGGAGGTTTTCATGTACGTGGGTCAGCTCGAATTCTTCAACGCTCAAACCCCAGATGGATTGAAGAGCTTCGGAAGCGCTCTCTGTATGACATCCATATCTTTCGGAAATTATGTCAGCAGTTTGTTGGTGACGATTGTGATGAAAATCTCAGCTAAAGACGATAAAATGCCAGGTTGGATACCTGGAAATCTTAACGATGGACATTTGGACAAATTTTTCTTCCTTCTTGCAGCTTTAACTACAGCAGATCTTGCTGTGTACATCGTTTGTGCCAAGTGGTATAAGTATATCAAGTTTGCAGGCGGAGGTGAAGAGGTGGGTGGTGATGGTACTGACTCGGTTTCGATTGAGCTTCAATCTGTTTAGGCTATGGCTCCAACCATTTCTTTTTCTCTGAGCTTCAAGGGGATCATCAACTGAGCTTTAAGCTTTTTAGGCTATGGCGCCAGCCATTTCTTTCTCTTTTGTACTTGGGGGGGTGGGGGAGGATTTGTTTTGTGCTTGAAGGTTGTTTATGGCTATGATGCTGAAGAGATGTGATCTCTGAGCTGAGCCTGACTTGTTTTATTCCGTTAAATAGTATGTAAATAGTTCAAATAACGAGCGATGAAAAGTAAGCAACAAAATAAAACTTACAGTTGGGGTTGGGTTTCAAACTAAACTCTGGATTTTTTTATTTTTTTTTTGGTACAAAGTGAGTCTTAAACCATGCTTGATTTTACTCCCATCCGATCAAACCACACCCATATTATAATTACTTATATAGTTTTCATTTTAATTTTAAAAATTATAAAAAAAGTTGAACATACCCCATCATTTCTACAATTACCAATGTTTTTGCGGTTACCAACGTTTCTGCGAATACCAACATTTCTACGAATACCTTATCCTACAAATTTGTCTGCCAAGTACTATCTGTCACGTATACTTATTCTTTCACAGATATCTCTCTCGTAAATACCTCTCTCGCACATTTCTCACCCACGGATGCCAATGCTTCTGCAGATGCTAACATTTTCGCGATATTCATTGCTCTTCACAGATCCTAAAACGACGGTGTTCTTTGATTTGCGAATGTGTTCCTTTCCACATATGCCTAAACTCCCACAATATTTATTGTTCCTCGCGGACCCTTAATCCAAACAATGACGTTCTGTCATGACCCGTAAAGGACTCAAACAGAATGGGGAACGACTCAGCCCAAATAACCAAATCGCACAACCCTTGTTCACTTTAATTTTATTAATTAGCAGCGGAAGACTTAAAATATTTATTACAAGCCATGGCCCAATAAAATGTGGACTTAACAAGTCCTATACGTGATATCATATAGCATATTACCATAATCTAAATAAAAGTCTGTGTGGAAAATAACATAGAAATTACAATTGTCTATTACAAAGTTTACCTCACTAAAATTTCTCAAGGTAAAATTATTTAAAATAATGAATATAAAGTAAATCCGTCGAATTTATTCCTAGTTCGGCGACGGAAAATCTGGCTGATAAAATCCAAAAAATATGTCATTGGGGTGAGTTGACTAAACTCAACAGATATCTGATTTTAAATTTACAATAATTTATTTAAAACAATATTTAAGTATGCATGAATTTAAAATTCACATTTTATAAATTCATTTTAGAAAAATTTGTACAAAAGAGCATGTAACATCCCGATTATTCTTACAATTTAAAACTTATAATTTTGAAGACGTTTTCATTTAAATAAGAAGTGTATAAATAAAATCCTTTTTGTTAAACCATTTATTACTGAATAACCTATCATACTGTAAAGTTTTGAAAACATTTACAAATACGGAAGACTTGTATTTACAATACCAAAAGAATCAAATACAATTTGAAAACCTTCTTAATAAAACGAAATACCATAACAAATGTTCACTTTTCTCAAAAACATTATTACCAATCACTACATTTCTTCTTTAAATCTTTTAGCCTAATTAGCCACCAAGCCCACAACGTACAAAGGCCTCATCAACTGCTTCTATCCTCAATCTCATGCATACCTACATCACAGAACCTAACTATGAGCCTAACGCTCAGTAAGCAGTATAAAAATAAAAGTGTGCATACAATGTTCTTTAAAACATATACAGTTTTCTCAATGTTCATTATTCTGTTCCTCTTTATTAAACAGTGATGAACTTTATACTTGTACCTAATTGGTGAACTTCAACCAGATCGGTGAACTTATATTTTAGCGGTGAACTTGAACCTTACTGGTGAACTTAAACCAAATCGGTGAACTTATACTGCAACGGTGAACTTGTATTATGATGGTGAACTTATTCCATCATGATGAACTTAAACCGTTTTTGTTTTTGTTTATCTTTTACTTATTTGTCTTTTACTGTTATTTATTTTGTGATTCGTTTCCACGTGAGAGCAATTTCTTCAATTTTCGAACTCACGTAAAAAATAATTATTTAGGTTTACGTTTATTTGCAATTGGGTAAGAGCAATCTCTTCAGTTTCTGAACTCACCCAACAATTGAATGAGAGCAACCTCTTCAGTATCTGAACTCACTCGCACGGGTTCGTTTCCTCGTTTATTCACAATTAAGTTACGTTTGTATTTTCGTGTGCATTAGGAATAATGATGCAAGTCTACAATTCTATCCATCGTGTCAGTTATCGTAACCACAAAATGTGCACAATTTCCTAACTAAAGAACTGAACTTAAATCTATTAAACATACAATTCATACAAACAATAATTCAATAGTACATCTCTCAAATATAACATAACCTATACATCTAGTAAACAAGCATCAAACAAACATCCCCTAATTCCCATGATGTATGCCCTTTCGGACAAAATGCATGCAGTACCACTTACCTAAAGTCCTTAGATATACAAATTTAGCACTTAAATTGTCCTTCATGAAACCTATTCATAATTGATACATATTAAATTAATAATAATTCTATTACTAATATATAGGATAATATTCCATAAATTATTTCCTAGACTCCCATACCGAAGAGTCTATCCAAAATTCAACCGTAGCTTTCAACATTTTCATAAACTAACATACCTCGTACTTCCAACTTAACAGTGTGTTTCCAATTTGTTATAAACAGAACTTCGTATTCCTCACGTTCAATTTATAAATAATTCATCTTCAAGTTTTTCCATTAATCATAGCAACTTACTAATCATCATTAGCATAAACTAAAACTCACTAATCCTAACAGTATTTCTAATTCACTAGAGTAGGCATAAGTATATGCAGTAAACTCATTTATATACAGTAATCAAATCTCATACTAATTACAGGGTATAGAACAACTGATGGCTTTTCATCAATTTTCATCTCTAAATAATCAACTTAACAATTATTTCTACTTGACAATAACAGAATTTACGAAACTATAAAGGTAGTAACCCTTGCTTACAATGCAATATCCAACGAACTCAGTGCATACATTCCACATAAAAACTGCAAATAGCATCATTTCACAATATATTTCACAAGCAGTAATTAAACTCAAGGAACCCACTCATCATCAACTATGCCAAAACTATTCCATGCAATAAACCCTTAAAGAAACATGAGCAAAATCTGCTTAACAGAAGACTCGCAAATCCAGACTAATCACAGAACCGTTCCTCCTTTCTCCAAAAACCTTCACAGCTCACTATCTTTCTCTCAGATCCTTATGGTCAGTTCACCAAAATTCTAGATTCTCACAGTAGCTTCTCCTTTACATTCAACCAGAACCTTCACGGCCGTTCACACACTATCTGCTCCTTTAGAATCTCACTCTCTGCTCTCCCTTCTAAATTCCCAGCTATTTCTCTCTCTAAGCTTCTTTCTCAAAAACTCTAGAAACCCTCACTGTTTCTCTCTTTTCCAAAATACAGAAGCATTTCACAAAGAATCTCACAAACTCACCTTACTATCTTTCACAAAACACAGCAAGCATCACACCTCACAATCTCACTCTCAGAATTCTCCTTCCCTTCAGTAACAAACCTACACAAATTTCGCCAGAGTTTTCCCATAGCTTTTCTCCTCTGTCCAATTCCCATTCTTCTTCACTTCTATTTATAGGCCACCTAAATGCTTCTTCAACATCCAGAAGAAAATAGAAGGCAAAAGGGTCAACCCTTGATAATCCAGACGTTTCAGACAACGAATCACTTCGTCTTCAGACGTTGGTTATCATCTTCAGATGACGTTCAAGATTTGCGGTCGATCAAATTCTTCAGTAGCCGATCGACCACCATGTAATCGATCGACCATGGAAATCCTTTGTTCCAGAATGGCGGTTGATCACGCTAGACGATCGACACCTCGCCATTCGACCACCACAATCGACTGCAGACAAATTCTTCTTTAGAGTTATATTTGTTGTAACATAAAGTGAAGTAAATAATATATATATATATATATATATATATATATATATATATATATTATCCTCATTACAGTATATAAAAATTTATATGTATATAACCTTATTTCCAAAACCAATACTAGATTCAATATACTTTTAATTGTTAATGGCCTTATTATCCTCAACAACTCGGGTACCGTAATTCACTATTTTCCAAGTACCTTTTTCCTTGACCAACGCTTGAATTATCCAACTATCCATCAATTTATCCCCTCATAATTAAGGTATATTCCATAACTCCTTTTCCACCTTATTCCTTACTAAATTCAGTATACACTAAAATATTATAGATCTTATACTTTCAACACTATAATATTCAAGTACATTTTCTCTTATCAATTTCATTGACTGTCGATCACTAATCCAGTCCTAATATCATCTTTTCTAAATCCAAATATCATCAACCCATTATCCAATAACCTTAATCTTTCCTTAAGCTACTTAATCTGGAGTATCACGGTTCACTTTATCCAAATATATTTATCTTTACTAACACCTTCAATTATCTAGGGATTAATATAACATCATTTGAGGTATCACAATTCACTTCTTCCAATATGTTTTTCTTTACCAATATCTTCAAATTATCCAATTTAGCTCCTATCATCTCAAAATTATCACTTAAGTTGTATGCTCAGCTCAATGAAAATTTGGGATATTACAGAGCACGTGTTTAAAACAACTTACTAATATGTGACACATAATTAAAATAGGCCGTTGTTGTACTAGATAAAAATCTCAGTGAAAATTGTGTCACTCACAAACTCTGGGCACACCATGTCATAGGCATATCATATAATAAATGTGATGTTCAGCGATCGTGAAAGCCACATAAAATACCCTGATCAATTTTAGGGTTTTGCATACAGGGACACAACACATACAACTATCACATTACTCTAGTTAACAATAAACAAACACACCTCCCACAGTCGAATGTGTGTAAAGTAAAACAGACCCCAAATTGAGTCGATCAAACCTTTTTCACACGACTGAGTTAATCTAAAATATTTATATGCGTGCTTAAATAAAACATTTATAGGACACGTCATTTTTATAAGAATATATATGTATATATATAATATAATATAATATAAAAACCAGACGGCCATAATATGGACACATCATTTTTATATAGGTACCTAAAATAAGATTGTAAAATTTTGTGGGTTAAATTATATTCAAATTCCAAATTATTATTTAAAATTAATTGAATAAAATTTTTTCAAAAATCTGGTCCAAAACAGACCCAATTTAGGCCCTGGATGCTGCCCAAAAGGCCTTTGGTCCGTTGTCCCAGCAAACCCGAAAGCTGCCTAAAATTTTTGTTAGGACCTCTACCCGTACTCACTCTGGATCAAGCCCGTTCCTGAGCTCGAGCTGTGGAGAGGACAACCAGCTTTGTTGCCTCCTTTCCTTACACAAGTGATTCCTTCCTTTGTCTTAGCCAGTCGCTCAATGAAAGAGGCTAGAAGAGATTCGCGTCGTGGCTCAGTATTTACTAAGTCGCTATTTGTCTCCACTCAACGCCATCCAGAAGTAACTTGCCGAATTCGAAGCAAAATCGACATTTCTTCCTAACCTAAGTCTCCTATTTCACAACCCATGTAAATTGTTTTGATTAAGCAAGGAGTTTCGAAATTATAATTCAAAATTTTCAAAGCTTTACATTCAATTTACACCAAAATTCACAAAGCCAAAACTGAGATTTTTATCCAATAACTTCAAGTAACATATTCAATTTCATCAGGGACTTCATACCTTCAGCGTTCAACAAAGTCTAGGGGTGTAAGATAAGGGGTTTCAACGAGTCAACACTGCCCTGATCTGGAACGAAGTTTGTGTAGCTGTTCAAAATAGGGAATAAGTTTTTTAAGTTTGAGAACAAAATTTCCAATATTTTAGTACCAAAAATTTACTTACTGGAAGAGAGTAAGTGTTCAAAATTGTTGAACTGATTGCCTATGGAAGAAATTTGCCGACGGAAGGAAATTTGCCAAAAAATTTAGGTGGAATAGTGGAATTGGCTGGGAAGAGTTTAATGGGGGAAAGTTTCCATCATTGATTCATAGCATACCCACAAATTAAGGAAAGAAATAAATTTCCAAAATAAAACTCTAAATTTTTGCCTCGGTTATCACGTTCTTCCTCACTTAAGAAATTTCGACCCCGACATTTATAACAATCTCATGAGTACCATTTAACAAACAGAGGTACTTAGCCATCATCTCTGAACTTGAACTAACGGTATTTCACAATGATGTAGAACTCTAATCCCACGGTCCAAAATTCTTTCAGGTTGTTCTTCATAAGGCACGTCTTCTTGAATAGGTTCCTCAATCCAAGAAATAACATACGAAGAGTCAGGAATGTATTCCCTCAGCATAGAGACATGGAAGACATTTTGAACGTAATTTAGTTGTGGTGGTAACTTCAATCGATAAGCCACCGAACTTGTAATACCTGAAATTAAGCTAAGAGTATGGACAATAATAATTGTGAATTATTGAAAATTATGGAATGATTTTACTATGGGATATATTATCCTGAAAAATAAGTTGTTGTAATTATGGATGAATTTGAGATAATATAGTTAAGAGTTATGTGGGGTATTTATAGTGATTAAATTGTTGGATTAATTAAAAATGTTATGTGAGGATTATTAATTTAATTATAGTACAAAAGATGAGAGAGAAGAGCAGTGTGTGTGCGGTGAGAATGAAGGTGTAGTAGGAGAGGTTGATATTGTCAATCTCTCTATCAACCTCTTGTACATGAGGTAGTGAGAGAGGTTGATAGTATCAACCTATCTGTTAACCTCTAGTACATGAAACAAAAAGTGAAGAAAATGGTAGAAGTAGAGGGGAAGAAACTTTGGACTGGTCGATAGTTCTTCGACAGGGAATTAGCAGGGCATATGCATTTATCCACCGCTCCCACGAAAATTTGAGGAAAAATAGATTTTCTATGTGGGAATAGCTAACAGTATAGGTCGATAGCCTATCAACCGATCCCACATTTTTTTTGGAGAAAATGACTTTTCCAGGTTTTCTCCTGCGTTGTTTTGCCTATATTCTTCTCCGTTCTTTGAGAAAATTGTCCTCCGCATTTTGTAAAAGGTTGTGCCCTCTATAATTGCTGAAAGCAATCAGCTGAGTATGCTTTCTCTGCCTATAAATAGAGCAGAGAAGCATGCTGGAAAATCACAGAAAGAAAGAGAGAATTTGGAAGAGAGAGAAAGAAAGGGAAAGTTACTGTGCAAGAGAGTGAGTTCCTTAAGTCTGAGAGCTACTGTTGGAGAAAAAAGGGGAAACTTCCTGTGCGGTAATTTCGACAAAGGAATGTGTGTTTTGGTGATTATTACCTTATTGTTGATTATAAAATTATAGGTTTATATAGATGTCATTATTCTTGGATTAATAATTCAGGAATTAACTTGTTGTACCCTGTTAATAAATATAGAAATTTCACCCCATTAATAAATATGAAATAAATATAGGATTTTTACGCCGTTAATAAATGCAAAATAACTATAGGACTTTAACCCCTTAATCAATGTGAAATAAATATAGGACTTTTACTCGTTAATAAATATGAATTTCTTTTTTTATAAATATAGGAATTGCTCTCCATTATAATTATGAATTTAATATATAAACTATTCTATGATAAATTTCTCTATTACTCAAAATACGTATTTCATGGCATGTTAAAGAAACGATGGAATAAACGTAAATAGGTGTGTGGGGATCTGAGAGAGTAGGAGACAGTTCTTGGTAGTGACACCTAGGGGTGTTTATAAACCGATTTAGTTTGGTTTCGATATAGAATCAAACCAAACCGGTCGGTTTCAGTTTTCATATATCAAAATTGAAACCAAGTTTTCGGGTAACTAGAACTAACTAGAACCAGACCGAAAATTTGGTTTTGGTTCTGATTCGATTCCGGTTTTGCAGTATTTGTTCCTTCTTTTGCACTTACAAGTTGAAAAACTAAAACTTACGGAGGGGTAAGGCACTTCATATTGGAAGAAGAAAAGAAAGAAGGGTGACAATTGAGACTGACTCTAGATATCGTAAGACTGTAAGAGACATAGTAATGATATAGAGTGTAAGAGATATAAGATTCCTTCCAAAATCACAGCAATCAGTAAGGAAAATATAGTTACTCAACTATTTCCAATAATTCAAAAATCATAGCAATCACAGACAAAGTTTGGATATTTCCAATATTTCCAAAAAATCACAACAATCCCAGCAATCAGAATCAGATAATCCAAAAATCACAGCAACAATGCTTGGATATTTCCAATATTTCCAAAATCTCAGCAACAATGTTTGAAATAATCCATGAAATGGATTTAGAATTACAGTAAAATCACAACAATCAATTCATAGCAATCACAACAATCACAGCAAAATCACAGCAATCATAATCAAATTTACAATAGTAATCACAGCAATAGAAATAATCAGATTTACCAAGCAATCTGCAGTCTGCATGGAGGTCGGAGGGTTGAGGGCGACTGGCGACTAGCAGCCGAGATGACAAAGGCCACTCTCCAATAGCGATCGATATGGCGATTTGGCGAGTGGTGATGTGAGTTTTCGAAGTAGAGTGGAGTGGAGTCTTCTACAATCTGCACTTATAGATTCAAGTGGCAACTGCAAGTGCTGGAGACTAAAAAAGTGGAGTGACCAGGGTGCCGAAGACAAAGACGAAGGCGACCGAACAACGGTTGACGGACGAGAACTCAGGAAGGAATGAATCAGGAAGGGAACACTCTACACTGGAACACTAGAACAAAACAGAACACCGAGAACAGAATAACCCTAGCGGTTCAGTTTTTTTGGTTTTGAGAAACCAAAACTGAAAACCGAACTGCAAAAACCTGGTTCTTACCAAAAGGAACCGAACTTCAATTTTCTGATGTGAAAAACCGAATCAAACCAAACCGAATTGATCGGTTCCAGTTCGATTCTTCTATTTTGATTTGGTTTGCACACCCCTAGTGACACCCCTTATGGATGCAACTCATCCCACGCAGGGTGAGAGTGACGGTTAAGCCACAAGAACCAGATGATGTATCATATCTTTCTGCACTGAGAAATCTCCAACGCCTGGACTGTTAAGTGAAACTAAACTGAACAACATAGGAGATAGGTTCTTCTCTAAGATAGACTGCATAAGCACGTATTGAGCACTGCATTTATTCAATTTCTTGTTGAGTGTTAGACTTATTGTTTTATCCTGTGATGTAGGTGATTATTCTTATATCAGTGACTTACTTGTGGAGGAGGAGATATTACAGGATGAGTAGTTGCGTTATCAACCGACCTAAGGGTTATGGCATACAGAAAATATAATATTGGTTGTTTTTAAGATGATTTTCAAATTATGATAAACGTTTGTAAAATGATGGACTTTTGTTAAAAGTGTTAAAATTATGTCTTGAAATTATTATCAGTTTTTGCTTTAATTACTCTGAGTAACGAAAAACTTTTATGGCTAAGAAAAAAAATAGATTTTAAAATACGGGTTGTTACAATTAGTATTAGAGCATAACCAGATCAAACGCGATTCTGTAGACTGTTGATAACACATGGCTTATCGTGGAATACTCCTCCGATTGTAAGTTTAATTTGATTTATTTAATTGTTTTTCTAGTTTAAATTACTTTGTTAGTGTAATTTGCTAGTGTAACTAGTTAATTAAAATTATTTTACTCGATTAAATTGGTTAGTTAAATAATAATAATAATAAATAAATAAAAATTTCACTCCCTAAGACTTCATCCTAATACTCCATCAAAATTTGTAGGTTTAGAAAATGAGGAGAGGAGTAAGAGCCAATGCTCAAAATAATGATAGGGCAATCAACGACCAAAAAAATGCAGATGACAAAGAGAATGTCGGTGCTCGAAATGAAAGGGATGAAACCCTCAACTGCTTAACCACTATAATGGAGCTGCAGTCCAGTATATGGAGTGGTTTATGGAAAGGGAAAACGAAAACAAGAATCATCGTGCTATAGTGGTTTCTGAAGAAGCCGGTTGGGAAAAGTTCCAATGACTCAAGCCTCCCAGATTCGATGGCAATATTTCCAATGTCACGGGAGGCAAAGAGTGGATCTGGTCCTTGAAGAAATGTTTGAATGCGAAAGAATACAAGGGCCGAAAGAGTGAAATGTGATGCTTATCTACTTGTCCAAGATGCCCTATTTTTTGTGGAATTTGGTTAAGGCGACACAGAGCGTCTGAGCTCTCACGTGGGAGAAATTCAAAGAACTGTTCTACAAAAAGTAATTCAATCATATGTTCCAGATTTAGAAACTGGTGGAGTTTGTACAGTTACGCCAGACAGAGATGGTGTCAGACTATGTTTGAAAATTTGAGGTGTTGTCTCGATTTGCGTCGCATCTGGTCGCCACCAATGAACACAAGGTCCACCACTTCATTCAATGGCTCAAAATGAAGATCCTTAAAGGAGTCACAGTATCTGGTACTGAGAACGTCCCTTATGTGAAGGTTGTCGCGAAGGCGCTTACAGTAGAAAATGTGATGCCATGGCGACAAGGCAAAGAGAATTAAGCCAGAGACTTTAGAGAAACAACCAAAACCAACAGCAATGGGGCACTTTGCCTATGAACCAGGGGACAAAAATGTAGGACCGATGTGCGCCTATAGAGAGGGGAGGGGGGTGAATTAGGCGCTCTAAACATTTTCGTGCGATATTCAATTTACTAAACCCTAAGTGATTTAATGCATAGAAATAAACAAATAATGCATAAATGTAAAGAGTAAGGTTAGAGAGTGCAAACAATGTTGTTCACGCGGTTCGACAAATTTTGCCTACGTCTGCACTCCAAGTTTTCGACTTGAAAACCCTTAGCTGCCCAACCCCGCTGGTTGACGATGTTTGACTTCTGGGTGTCAAATAAACTTTTTACAATTGACTCTTTCTTAGAGCGTCACCTTTGTCTCTTGACTATTATGGGGCATCACCCTTCACTTGACTAATTCGTAGGGCATTACCCTTTTTGTTTGAGTATAAGAATTGCATAAATATAAAATACAAAGATTTCTAAGTCTCCTAAATAGAAATCTCAAGTTTGGGAGTATGGAGAGTTAGGTTACAAGCTCAATTAGTATTTTGGAATTGAGTATAAAAATTGATTGGGCTTCACCTCAATTCCCAGTTCATTAGAATGAGCTTTAGAGTGTCTTATATTTATAGACACTGTAAATTCAGTCAACCAAATCCTTTTTCGTCGATCACACTCGACTGTTAGAAACTAGTCATTGTGTGTTCTGCACATTTTTGGTCAACCATTTTTGTCTTCCTCAACCGCTTACTTGACCGAAAACCTTCTGTGCTCTTTGTGTACAATTTCGGTCATGTGCTTCAACCAAGTCCTCGTTCGCTTGCTCAACCAAATATTCCCGGAGTAATCTGTGATATGTTTCGGTCACTGTAGTTGACCGCTTTGTTGTATGTGTAGTCATTTGAAAAACTCTGAGGTAATATGTGTACATTTTTTGTCGATTGCGTCCTCGACTGCGTTGTCGACCACAAAACCTGGGAGTGTAATGTGATGAATTTTGGTCGCTCTCATTGACCGCACCCACCACCGGTTCCTCAACCGCATACTTTGTGGAGTGTTTTTGGTCAACCAGAATGCCATTTTACTCGACCTGAAGCCTCTCATTTGCCATCCTTTATTTTCCTAAGTTCCAATATGATACATATTCACTACATAGACTTAGATAAACGTGTTAGCACAACTTTAATACTCGTATTGAAGGTACTTTCAATAAATATAAATATAAATATAATGATTAAATAATTAAGCATAATTAATCAATAAAAAAACTTATAATTACAATAAAAACATTCATCATCAAAACAATTAAGTCTAACACCATTTAGGCTAACAAAAATGACCGTCGAAAATTGAAGCACGACAGGAAAGAGACAGTACCTTATAATCAAAGCAGCCAACCAACTCAGATCATGTCCGAAATGCCAGAAAAATCATTACAGGCAATGTAAAGTGGGCTAAGGACTGTGTTATAAGTGTGGGAAGCTGGGACATATT
This sequence comes from Begonia loranthoides, assembly GCA_022433065.1. Taxonomy (NCBI): domain Eukaryota; kingdom Viridiplantae; phylum Streptophyta; class Magnoliopsida; order Cucurbitales; family Begoniaceae; genus Begonia; species Begonia loranthoides. Next base: position 25,793,318 of record CM039483.1, read on the forward strand.
GTAAAAAAAATTTCAACTTTGGCAAAGAAACAAGAAGGGGTGGCTCCACGGATTTTCACTTTATATGGAACCAATGAAGAGGAGGACCTACCTACAGTTGTATCAAGTACTACTCACGTTAATAATATTGTTGCATATGTCTTATTTGATTCTGGAGCTTCTCACTCATTCATATCGACTGAATTTTGTGCGAAAGTCAACTGTCTCTTTGGCCTTATGAAGAGTGAGTATAAAGTGCTTTTACCTTCTGGGGATTATTTAATTGCCAACGGTATTCTGCAAGCATATGCTGTTAAAATAAATAATTGCACATTCCATGTCGATTTGATTGCTATGGAAATGAAGGGGTATGACATTATTCTGGGCGTGGACTGGTTGTCCCATCACCATGCGGTTATCAACTGTAGGAGAAGAGAAGTCCACTTTCGCTCCATCGATGACGAGCAACACATTTTCCAAGGATTCAAGGAAAAGGGCAAGATGGCAGTTATTTCTGCACTTAAGGCAAATCGATTATTGAAAAGCGGATGCGAAGGATTTTTAGTGAATGTGATGGACACCACAAAGACACTGAGAGAAAATTTAGATGAAGTAGCGGAGGTTTGAGACTTTCAAGAAGTCTTCCCAGATGATCTCCCTGGGTTACCACCTAATAGCGAAATCGAATTCATAATCAATTTGCATCCCCGCACAAAACCTATCTCAAAGAATCCATGTAGAATGGCGCCTGCTGAATTGCACGAGTTAAAAATCCAGCTGGAAGACTTAATCTGCAAAGGATTTATCTGTCCAAGCTTCTCGCCTTAGGGAGCTCTGGTCTTGTTTGTAAAGAAGAAGGATGGATCACTAAGGATGTGCATTGATTATTGGGAGCTAAACAAAGTGACGAAAAAAAATATTCTCTTTGCCTAGGATTGATGATTTATTTGATCATTTGCAAGGTGCATGTGACTTTTCAAAGATTAATCTTCGTTCGAGATATTATCAACTAAAGTTTAAGCCTGAGAATATTCCAAAAATAGCATTATGAACGAGATATGGACATTATGAATTTCTCATCATGTCGTTTGGGTTAACCAACGCTCCAGCGGTATTTATGGACCTGATGGACCGAATTTTTAAGGAGTACTTGGATAAGTTCATCATCATTTTCATAGATGATATTCTAATCTGTTCACGCTCAGAAGAGGAACAACGAGAACATTTGAGAATTTCTCTTTTTGTATTGCCAAAGCATAAATTATATATGAAATTCTCCAAATGTGAGTTTTGGCTAAACAAAGTAAGTTTTCTCGGCCATGTAATTTCCAAGGAAGGTATTGAAATGGACCTAGCAAGGATCTAGACGATAATTATTTGGTCATGACCAAAGAATGTGGGTGAAGTGAGAAGTTTTCTTGGGTTGGCGGGCTATTACTGACGCTTTATAAGCAAATTTTCAAAGATTGGACTGCCTTTGACTGGCTTAACAAAGAAGAATGCACAGTTTTTCTGGATGAATGACTGCGAGGAAAGCTTCTAAGAATTAAAACGCCAATTAAGTATAGCTCTTGTCCTGGCCTTGCCTCTAGAAGAATGCAACTATTGTATCTATTATGATGCATCCAAAAGTGGCATGGGTGGAGTGCTTATGCTGAACGGGAACGTAATTGCTTATGCTTCAAGGCAATTAAAATCGTACGAGGCGAATTATCCCACCTACAATTTAGAACTAGCTGCGATGGTGTTTGCGCTTAAGATATGGAGATAATACTTGTATGGGCAACGATGTGAAGTCTTCAAGGACCACAAAAGCTGGAAGTATATTTTTACGCAGAATGAGCTAAATATGAGGCAACAACGATGGTTGGAATTTGTAAAATACTATGACTGTAACATCCCGGTTTTTTCTTTACTTTGAAAATTGCGTAAAATTTAAATATTTTTCTTTTATAAAAATAGCGGAAGACCTTTCTTTCATAAAAACATTTTATAATTATAAATAGAATTCTTTTTCTTAAAATCGATAGTTAAAATCCTTTATTGAAAACCCTTTTTCCCATTTACAGTGTTAATAAATAATAGTCTTTAAAACACTTTATAAATTAGCAGCGGAATAATTTTCGTTATAAAATCCTTTTCTCTAAACATAGCGGAAGCATAAGATAAAAAAATAATTAAACCGTTTATTTTATTATTTAAAACTCTTTTCTCTTTTAAATTATTTAGCTCAGTCAGCCACGAGATTCGTGCTTGCAAATCCTTCATCAACTGCTCCTTAATTTGTTATTCTGTTTTCAAGCGTATACCTACATAGCGAGACATAAACTAATGAGCCTAATGTTTAATAAATGATAGGAATAAAAACTGTACAATGCACGTGCTATGCTCTTTTCAAAACCATATGCGTTTTCTGTTTTCTTTATCTTTTACATTTCGGTCACCTCCGATATAGCAGCAATGACATACTACGAAAGTCTGCTAACCATTGGTCTGTCTATCTTGGTCTTTGTCCAGGGATTTCGCAACTGGTATGATCAACAGTGGCATACTCCGAAAGCTAGCTAGTGGCAATGACATTGTCCGAAAGCTCGCTAACGACCGTGTAAAACCTGCCAAAAATTTTAAGGATAAATTCCACGTATAAATTTTTTGCGTTAAAATCGGTCATAACGTTGAAGAGTTGACCAGAATTATCGTGTAGCAAACACACATTTAATTTTAGTTAATTAGTCAAATCGGTGGAATTGAAAATTTCAGAACGAAAAGTTTATTTAAGAAATGAAATTGGAGAATTGAATTGGAGCTATAAACATTGTTGGGTGATGTTAAGAATAAATCAAGAATTTGAGTAAGTTATATGTATATATTGGGATATTAAAGGATGAGTTGGAAATAAGACGATAAAAGGATTGAGGAATTAGTTAAATAAAGAGGAAAGAAATTAAGAAATGAAAAGTAAAGAATTAAAAGAAATTGTTTTAAAAAAAGAAAAGAGAAGAATAAGATGAGTAGAAGGGAGAAGCACGTTGCGACTATTTTAAAGGAAAAGAAGAATTGGTTAGAGGGGAAAATAAATTTAAAAAATGAAGAAAGGATAAAAATGAGGGAAAGAAATGAGAAGCCCCGCAGGCGAAAAGAAAAATAGAGCAAGAAGTTTTCTCTCCCATTTTCATTCAACTGAGAGACTTCGCAAGAGGGCTCGCGAGAGGGAGATAGCTGAGACCGATTTTTGACTGGAAGTCAGCGAGAGGCGAGTAACAAAAGACAATTCTTCATCGACGACTCCTCTCTGCTGCCCTAATTTCCTTTTAAAGATAAATTGCATATACCCAATCTACCCTCCATCTGGAGCCACGTAAACAATAAAAGAGGTGCCACGTAATAACTAAAACACTCCATCATAAAAACCCACCCCCTTACAATATACTTGTCCCCAAGTATATAAAGTTTTGGCAAAATCTTCAACTCAAATTTATCCTCTGAAATCCATTCATAAATAAAGCTCATTTTGGAATAAAAATAGACAATCCATCAGAAACCCATTCATGACATAATGCAGATCCCAAGCCATCAGTTGGCTCCCCCATTGGGTTAAAACTCTTAAAACTTTCAGGAAAGTCCATCCCCAGCCTTGCTTCATCAGATGTATAATCAACTTTGACTTTAATGTGACATGTTGATCCAGGATTGTTGTTTGTTCCCAAGTTCTCTCCATCAGCAGAAAATCTTTTGCTTCAGTAGAGAGATGCTCAGGAATTGGTGGATGAGGCTTTCCTGTGGCCATTTCAATCACAGTGCATTGGAGCATAACAATGATTGTCGTATGTAGTTACAAATTACCAACAATCCCAAAAGCTTAAGCTTGTGAGTTGAAGTATAATTTAATCATTTATATTTTTCTTAACATTCCCTCTCACATGTAGGCCAATTTCTTTATTGGTCCTTACATGTGGATATTTTTTTAATGGGGTTAATTTTTGACTTTGCTGAGATTCGAACTTGGGATCTCTAGCTCTGATACCATGACAAATTACCAACAATCCCAAAAAGCTTAAGCTTGTGGGTTGAAGTATAATTTAATCATTTATATTTTTCTTAACATGTAGCATATCTCCAATCATACTTGATAGTTTGAGAATGACAGTTAAATGCCCACCAACAACATTTAGACTACAATCAATTTTCCGTTCTAGCTCCGTTAATAGAGCAAAAACAACAACCGAAACGCAAGGAATCTTTTCAGCAAGTTGAAAAATAACATGAATAACAATAAAAGCTAGAAGATTCTTCAACTAAATGAGTATTGAAGCAAAAAGTGTAACCTCAACGCCTAAAATGATGTTAAGGTCACCACTCCATCTGAAATCAATTGGGAGTTGAACTTCCTTCAAACTCTGAACATGAATACCTTCAACTTTTGGGGCCACATTACCAATAGTAAAAATCCCACTACCATTTAAACTATCCAGATAATGCGCAAACATCTTCCTCATTTTTCTAGATGCAGCTAATTGTGATATCATGGATGAATCTCATTGTCCAAAACCAATAATTCCATCAAGTGCTTCAGATGATTTGCCTAACTCTCCAGATTGTCTTGCCCCACACCCAAATATTACACTTCCATTAATAGATGAAGTTTGAAAATTTCCACTCACTCGGTCAAGTTGGACATAATCCTTCACAAAATATCTGGCAGTGGCACTTCCATCACCATAGGAAACCTTATGTTGGCATAGCAAGTTGGTTTGACACCCTGGAATTGGACCATCGTATGTGGAAGTGAAAAACTATTGATTGAAAGTAATCAAGTCTGAAGAACTGGAGCTCGTTGGGTCATATAGTGTGAGCTCTATACCAATATCACTTTTCTTTGGGCAGCCTGTATAGTTGACATAGTTCACCCATAAAATGTTACTTCTTGTATCTACTTGTACATAAAAGTCCTTTGGAAGAGAACCAAATCCAAGTTTAGTGAAGTAGAGCCCAGTTTCTAAAAGGTGTCTGTTTTCCCCCAATTCAAGATCAAAGAGAAAAGCAATAACTTGTTGAAATTTCAGTAAAGTAATTTGCAAAAGACTATATTCTTTCAATAGTGGTTCTACAGATTTCTTTGTCCCCAATTTTTCTGCAGCTGCAACAAATGACCATAATTTTCTCATATGCTCGTCTAACCCTTTCAACGTTGTAACTTGCTTGATGCTTCAATACCACATCAAATGTTGGAAAACAACCATCAATATAATCCCAAAGACTACTCTCACCAATAATCCTGAAATCAAACTTGTTCTCTAGAATGACAAACACAATTGGATTAAATTTTGTTCATGCAAGAGAAACCAACTATAACCTTTGAATGCAATGGAAGAATTTTACTCCTCTGCCACTTTATCAATTTGATTCTTTACTAAAGTACATTTGAATTTGAGGCTACTAAATTTGACCTCATTTATCAATGCGATGAGTGCCTTTCCACAAGCTTGGGCTGTTTGAGCATAGTCTCTCTATGTTGAGCTTAAATCACTATCAAGAAGTAGAGCAAGCATTCCAAGGATGCCATTCAAGGGTGTCCTAATTTCAATAGACACAGTTGCAAGAAACTGAGACTTTGCAACATTTGCAGATTCAGCAAGAACTTTTAATTCCTACATTTCATAAAAAAACATCTTCTACTTTAACAATGTGGGTTGCTGCCCATATAATATATTGCCCTCCAATAATCCAATCACAAAGAATAAAAATGTTGTAGTAAGTGTTGTCCATGTTGTGGGTGCCTTTTGATGATATCTACATATCATTTGATGCTTCCTAAAGGGATCACCAAAATCAAGCTTGCTCTCATGCAAAAGTGAATCGTCACCATCTTGATGTTGATGACCATACATGATTAGGAGAACAAAAGCATTAATGATATCATATACATTCACCAAAATTGCTTGATTTTCGGCAAGTTGCCTAAGTAAATTCTCCACCAATGATTCAACATCAAAGGCTCCGCCAAGATATCCAACTGTTGTTTGTATGCGCTCTTCCATAGTGGGATTGAATGGCATTTTGGATTTATAAACTGGAAGTGTCAACATAACTCTAGGATGATGAGAACCTAGCAATCTGAAGGGGCTAGTCAAAACAGCTTTCCCAATGGCCCTTACCCTCCTTATGTTTTCACGATCCTCCTCTGCTGACATCATATCAATAGACTTAATGTAAGATAGTTTCCTAAGACAAGATGACAGGCGCATACTCATCTCGTGTAGGTGAAGGATCTCTCTCCATTGTTTTTATAGTCCATCCATATTCTTCTCAAAAGTTTCCCTTTCAGAATCAATTACTCTCTCCACAAATGCCACCCCACTCAGTAATGGTCACTCAAATTTTAATTTCTTCCACGTAGATTTGTAGTTCAAAGTCTTAATAATTAATACATCCGCTTCGACAATTTCCAAAGAATGGGAGGTCCAACCTTTGGCTATGAAAGGTTGAAGGAGCATAACCTGTACCAAAAACTTTTGAACCAAACCAATAACCTTACGTTTGCAAAACGTAGAGTCATTCTCAGTTATTACCTCCCTTAGCACTTTTGAGTTGATTTTCAAAGAAATTAGGTCAATGCAAGAGGCAACCTCTCTAGTAAAATATGATATAGCAGGCGAGCGCACTTTGGAACAACAGTTTTTACCTCCACTTGCTCAGCTTAGAAGTCCACATTAACTTCCTGGTCGTCAATTGCAGCAACTCCAATTTCTCTTGCAATGGTAGCTGAAAGCTCACAGTGCCCTTTGATTTCAATTATGGCCAGCTTCTTATTGACATCCGAATGAATTGGAAATAGCCGACCTAACTCAACCATAATAGCATCATATTGGGAGTTAATATCTTGTTTGAGTCTGTGAAAATGTCTTTCCAAGCGTTCCTGCCCAAGTGCAAATTGCTACAACCGATTATTAGAAACGTCGAGGTGAGAGGAAATGGCTGCTTCAAAATACCTCAACTCAGTGTTGAATCGGTTCAACTCATCTTTAGTCGTCCATGGGAGCAGGCTATGGATTGTGGCTGCTCTGATACCATTTGTTATGATATTACTTAGTAATTACTAGAATGAAAAGTTTATAGAGGAAGGGAGGAAGGATTACAAAGAAAAAGGAAAAATTACAGGAAAATAACAAAAGACAATTCTTCATCTACAACTCCTCTCTACTGCCCTAATTTCCTTTTAAAAATAAATTGCATATACCCAATCTACCCTCTAGCTGGAGCCACGTAAACAATAAAAGAGGTGCCACGTAATAAGTAAAACACTCCATCATAACATGGTTCTTCTGCGGTTCAAACAAGTGAGAAATGTCCATGTTTCCCTTTGGTCTCTCTGCTGGTCACCCTATTTTGCTGTGATTTTAGTGAGAATGATTTCTATTCATGGATGGTTGAAAACATAGACTCAATTTGTTATTTGGATTATTGATGAAAAAACCATGGCAAATCTTGATGATTATTGTTGTATTGTTCATACTCAGTTGAATGGTATTGTTGGATATTAATGTGGAGTCTAACTGTTTAATGTCGAGCACTAGGATTTATTTGGGTTTTGCATTTGGTGCTCTGTTGGTTTAGAGATGGGTTTCGAATTGCATGATAGATTTCTAAATATTGCTGGGTTGATGGGTTTCTCATGAATTAGCCCTATGGTGTTTGGCATCTTACAATGATACACGTTTAGTCATAATGTTGTTTGGATTTATGTTTTGGATAGTGATTTGGTTCTCTAATGCTGTTGATGAATAATGTCGAGAGTTAGAGGCCTTGTTTTGATTCTGTTATTGTTTTAGAAGGTTTGGATGCTGTTGAGTTGGAGAGTTATAACTGTTAGAGAGGGGAGATTCATAGTGGTTAAAACGTTGAATGCTGTATTATGTTTGATAGTTGGGCACTAAGAAATTTTTGCCCTTGTAATTGCCACTCTTTTACAGCTATGCTTATTTTGATTTATGCTCTCTAATTTGATAATGATGAAAAGCCAAGAAATGGATGTATTTTGTTTATGCTCACGGATTGGGGTTGTGTGTACTGCTTAAATTGAAAATGACTTTTAAGGGTCTGTGATACTCACTATTTGAGAATTTCGTTGGGATTCATAGATGAGACATGTATATGACTGTTGGGTTTCTAGATCGGTACAGGACCTTTCACCTGTTTAGTGAGAGTCATTGACAAGAGTGTTTTTCCTTTGACATGTTTTAGGTTCGGACGAGTTTGTGGACTTCGAGCCAGTACCTGAGGTTGTTGCTCCTTCGGATATGAGGAGAGACTGCCGTCGAGGTAGGGGTTTTATACCTACTTGCTTTGCATTCCCATAACATCATTTTTAAAACTAATATTTTATGGATTACGACATATGCATAAAAACCGACTGGGACTGTTCGACAGCACGTCTGATTTTATTATACCTATGTATGAGAGTTTAACACGTTTAAATTATGTGCATAGTTTTCATGGTATATGATATCTGTTTTGGGGGCAATGAATCCTCTTGATACTCTGGATGGTCTTGGTACCAGAGTATCACAAGGCTATACCTGGTACGTCTCCTGCTGGGTGGAGATGGATGTTTATGCGCTGTGTGAAAGCTGGGATTAGGAAGGTGATGACGCTTCCTTGGGTTTCGAATCCCTAAACATGATCAGGGTGTACTTTGATTCAAGTTCTTCGGCGTTGAGCTTTGGCTCGTTGGCAAACTTGGGATTGAGTTTATTGGCGCTGAGCTTTGGCTCGTTGATAAACTCAAGGGGTGATTCGAGTTGTGTCGGCGCTGAGCTTTGGCTCATCTGTATGACTAGGGTTTATCTCGATACGAGTTTGTTGGTGTTGGGCTATGGCTCGTCAGCAAACTCGGGATGTGATTTGAGTTATGTCAACGCTGAGCTTTGGCTCGTCGGCAAGACTTGCCTGACGATACAAGTTTGTCGACGCTGAGCTTTGGATTGTCAGTAGACTTGGGATTGAGTTTATTGGAACTGAGCTTTGGCTCATTGATAAACTCAAGAGGAAGAGATAGGAACACCTAGAGCGTGGACACACTAGACTCGTGGAGTTCCAGCTTTGGATTGCTGCTGACTTGTATCGCTTTCTTTGGTTTAATTATATTTTTCGCTGGTGAGAACTATTGGTTTCTTTAATATTCTATTATTTAGAATTCTAGATGTATGGACATGGATGCACAGTTTCTTTTGGATGTAATTTATATTCTACAATTTAACTATTGCAATCACTACGAGGACCATGATCCATCACAAGTGGGTCACGGCTGGGAAAATTATTACAAGTCTTTCGCCAAATTTTAATAAGCCTTGGGCTGGGCGACCAGGTCCTCTTCGAAGGATTGGGTCGTTTGGCCAGGTGTTTTTGTCCGGCCCGCTTCTGGGTCGTGACAGACCGTGTCCACCAAGGACTTAAACGGCCTCACATCATACCATTTGCCTCGTATCATATTTTTTACATTTAATCTGTTTCACTATCTATGGTAAAATGGATAATTCTACAGCTTAAATGATAGTTGTTCATTTCGGGTGATCAGCCCTCCACAAACACTGTACACTTAGTATGTGTAAGCATTCATTAAACCATCTTTAAAATCATGCATGTGAAACTATTTTCGTATCATTTTAAAACCATGATGCATGATGCTCGTGAATGCATACAATAAAGTCCTCGAAACATGATCATTATCCATCTCATATAAAATCTAATAAACATATCATTAAACGAACCTAATTCTAATAAACACGACATCACGCAATGATACAACCTCGAAACATAACAATATCAAAAACCTATAATCCTCGAATCAATAACTGTATTAAATCCATAACGTAAAGAACTTAAATCTAATAAACAGTCAGCATACAATCCTAATTCTTGCGATGTAGGGTCCGAAGACCAAAACACAGTCAGTATCACCTACCTGCAAGCCGTGATGCCTTTAACACTTTATTATTTTCCCATTAATATCTTCAAAATAATTATCATTTATTTATTAATATATTTATCAATTATAAACCTTAACTTTGATACCATTATTTCTTATTTATTATTTAATAATTTAATTACCACTTATTCAATTTATACGTTTATTACGTAATAATTCAAATACCACTAAATTATTTCACATTTATCATTCAATTATTTTCATCGACCAATTTAACCAATAGGGTTGTAACTATTATTCCAAAGGGTAAACAAAACCAACAGAGCATATTCACTAACTTCATTCCAAATCGCAGAGAGCGATAATACACAAAATCAACAGAGCGTACATATATATATATATATAACCTATCAAACTTACAACATTCCCCAAGAAGTATAGCAAACGAGAACCACAACATATTATTCCTCTTCACGCTCACAAGATAGTAAGTCAAGATTAGTGATAGTAAGTCAAGATTAGTAATTCCATTCTATATTTCTTTCAACTTCACAGTTCCTTAAAACAGTAAAAGATAGAGAATACTTTTATTCATTTCCACATAATTATAAACTTATTTCCTTTAGTAAATCACATATATAATAGTTCCAATCCAACATAGCGTATATTCATTTCCACATAATTATATACTTATTTCCTTTAATAAATCGCACATATAATAGTTCCAATCCAACATAGCGTAATTCCACCAACAATCGCCAACAGAATAAAATCCCAATAGAGAAGCATACAGTACAACCAATTTTTAACATCACAGCCAAGGCAATAAATTCCCAAGCAATCATTAGGGAGCAAGACCAAAACTCCAATAATAAAACTTCACAATTTCATGAAACATAATTGGGTATATAAACAGAGAACCATTTCCACTTTTGCATCTTTCATCATCTACGTTTAACAACATTCATCTTCAACAACAGGTTATTCCCTTCATAGATTATCAAATAACTAAACAAACTTCCATTCCAATAATTCAGACTTTGGACAAAGAAAAATCATCACTGTCTTCATACATATTTCCAAAGCAATACAATAGAATTAAACTTTTAACAACAAGAGATACACAGACTACCAGAAGGACAAGGAAGACCCGATCTATGCCTCTCACAATTTTCTCCAGCAAACTCTTCTTTTTACCCTTCACCTCACAGCCCTCTCCTCCAATCTTTTCCTCTATGACTCATTTCTTCACTTCGATCCAGAAGTACACAGCTGATCATGCATTCCCACTCACCCCACCTTATGACTTTCCACTACCTTTGATTCCTCTCAGTTCTCACTCCACCTTATGACCAAATTTTGCCCAATTTAGCCTACCAAAATGCACCAACAATGTCCACTAGAAGCAGCCATCTATGATGCCATCTGGAAAGGGAGCCACTAACATTATCGCGTCGACCAGAACACAATTCGTGAACCGGGTTCACCACAGGTTCGTTCACACATCGATAGCAGAGGATATCGACCGCAACCCAGGCACACACACACATTTCCACTGCCGACTGTACGTCCCTGAAATTCATAGCTGCAAATCCAAGCAATCCAAACGCAGCAGCAACTAATGACAGAGATTCAACTGTGACTTACCTCATTGAACGCACGGGTTTGTTTGTCACTCGCGAACCGATGCCTCGCAGTTCGTTCTTCATTCCCGCAGTTCTGGAATTTTTGAGCCCTAGCCCGCAACCCGACGCTCCCCACTTCGCCATCAACAATAGCTCACACGCTCGCCAGACTTGTCACGTCGCTGCGAAGGAACATCTACCGAACCTGAGCTCACCCCTAGCGAATCCCCCGTGTCTCCCTCATCTCCCTCTCTGTCTCTCTCTGTTCTCCCGATACCCTCACTCACTTTGCCCAAACCAATCTAGACCAACATGAAGCAATTCGCCAGCTGAACCGGTTTAGCTCCTTCTCTCCCCTCTTTAATTACATTTTCTTTTTCTTTTTAAATTCATTCATCCCCTTTATTTAATTTAATTATTTCAATTCTTCTTTTAATAAATCACCTTCCTTTAATTAAAATATTTTTTACCCAATTTCAATTCTTGATTTATTCTAAATATTGTTTGACGATGATTATCAGTCCAATTTAAATTCTTTGATTCAGTTTCTCAATTAATTTTCCATCAAAGAAATACTCAATAATTATCCAATTACCCCCAATTAAATTTCTCATCAAATATATCTCTAACTATCCAATTATACCCAATTAATTTTCCAATTATCTTTACTTAATTTCGTTACAAAAAATCAGGGTATTACAATGACTGTGAAATCAAGTACCATCCCAGAAAAGTCAATGTTGTAGCAGACGCTCTAAGTCGAAAGGTTGCCCTAATGAGTATAGTGTGTGAAGAAATGTCTGTGGAACTTCAGAAGAACATTCAAGACATAGACGTGCAAATGGTTCCTACTCAGTTGGCTATTACTTTGTCAAAGCTAACCTTGAAGCCTTCCATACTTGAAAGAATTAAAGAATCCCAACAGAAAGACGACCAATGTGAAGATTTCAAGTTGAATGACTCTGGCGGAGTATCGAGACTACTCTATATCTGTGGATGGAATTGTGAAATTTAAAAACAAATGGGATGTGCCAACTGACTCACTATTGCGGTTGGCAATCTTGAGAGAAGCCCACTCTTCAAGTTTTTCCATCCATCTAGATGTAACAAGATGTATAAATACCTCAAGGTGCATTATTATTGGTCGATGATGAAGTTTGATATCGCTCAGTATGTGGCATTGTGCCATGTATGTCAACAAGTAAAGGCAGAACACCAAAGGTCTGGTAGAATGCTTCAACCAATGCCGATACCAGAGTGAAAATGGGAGCACATCACCATGAATTTTGTGATAGGATTACCCAAGACTGCGAAAGGACATGAGGCAATTTGGGTGATTGTTGACAGGTTAACCAAGGTTGCCCATTTCTTACCAATGATGATGACATATAAGATGAATCAGTTTGCATATATGTATATTAAGGAGGTCATACAATTGCATGAAGTTTCTGTCTCAATTGTATCAGATCGAGATCCACAGTTCACTTTTGCATTCTTGAAGAGTTTAAATAAGGTTATGGGCACAAAATTGAAATTTAGAACTGCCTTTCATCCACAGATAGACAGCTAGAGCGAGCTTACAATTCAAATCCTAGAAGATATGTTGCGCGCTTGCGTGCTTGAATTTCAAATCGAATGGGGAAAAATGTTTCCCTTAGTGGAATTTTCCTATAATAACAACATCCAAGCGACTATTGGAATAGTACCTTATGAGGCATTGTACGGAAAAAAGTGCATATCCCCCTTGTATTAGAGTGAGGCTGGTGAAACTGAGTTTTATGGCCTAGACATGATACAACAGATCGCCGAATCAGTTGCAATTATCTACAAAGAATGTTTGTCGCTCAAAGTTGCAAGAAGAATTATGTTGATCACAACCAAAGAAACTTAGAATTCAATGAAGGAGATTTAGTGTTCTTAAAGATGTCCTCTTTCAAGGGAGTTATGCGATTTGGAAAGAAGGAGAAACTAAGATCGAGATATATTGGTCCCTTTACTATCATGAAAAGAATCGGGAAGATGGTATATCAATTGCAACTACCAAATTCCATGGAAAATGTACATAATGTATTTCATGTATCTATGTTAAGAAAATGCCTCTGGGATTTGATTCAAATGGTATCTCCTACTAATGTGGAAGTTCAAACAAACCTAAGCAATGAAAAAAGACCTTTTCAAATTTTGGAGTCAAGAATTAAAGAACTTTGACACAAGCAGATCCCACAAGTTAAGGTCCTATGGCTAAACCATTCAATAGAAAAAGTTACGTGGGAAAGAAAAGAGGACATGGAGGCCAAGTATCCTGAACTATTTCGTTAGCCAAATTTTGAGGACAAAATTTATATAAGGTGGGAGGAATGTAATACCTGAGATTAAGCTAGGACGACGGACAATAATAATTGTGAATTATTGGAAATTAAGGAATGATTTTATTATGGAATATATTACCCCAAAAATAAGTTGATGTAATTGTGGATGATTCTGAGATAATATATAGTTAAGTGTTATGTGGAGTATTTATAGTGATTAAATTATTGAATTAATTAAGAATGTTATGTGTTGATTATTAATTTAATTATGATATAAAAGAGGAGAGAGAAGAACAATGTGTGTGTGGCGAAAATGAAGAAGTGTAGTGGGAGAGGTTGATAAGGTGGTAGTCGGAGAGGTTGATATAGTCAACCTCTCTATCAACCTCTTGTACATTAGGTAGTTAAAGAGGTTGATAGTATCAACCTATCTATCAACCTCTTATACATGAATAAAAAGTGAAGAAATGGTAGAAGCAGTGAGGAAGAAACATTGGACCGTCAACAGTTCTTTGATCGGGAATTAGCCGTCGATATGCACTTACCGACTGCTCCCACGAAAATTTGCGAAAAAATAGATTTTCTACGTGGGAGCGGCTAACAGTATAGGTCGATAGCCTATCGACCGCTCCTACGCTTTTTTCTAGAAAATGACTTTTCTAGGTTTGTTAGTGCGTTGTTTTGTCTTTATTCTTCTCCGTGCTTGGAGAAAATTGTCATCCGCGTTTTATAAAAGGTTGTCCCCTCTATAATTGCTGAAAGCAATCAGCTGGGTATGCTTTCTCTGCCTATAAATAGAACAGAGAAGTATGCTGGAAAATCACATAGAGAAAGGAAGAAAGAGGAAGAGAGAGAGAAAGAAAAGGAGAGTGACTGTGCGAGAGAGTGAGTTCCTAAAGTCTAAGAGCTACCATTAGAGAAAAATGGGGAAACTTTTTGTGCGGTAATTTTGACAAAAGTAAGAAATAGGATATGTGTGGCTAGTAGAGGCCTACATCATAGAAATGTGTGTTTTTTTTTATTATTACCGAGATAAATTGTTCGCCTAGAAGGTGTTGAGGTCGAATGCATGCAATTATGGTCGACCAAACACTCTCCACAAAGGCTACAGTCAACGAGCCGGTCAATGGGAGCGACCAAAAATGTAGACAGTGCACTACCTGTTTTTGCAGTCGAAGACGCTGTCAATAAGTTTGACCAAAAATGTACACAGATTACCCCGAGAGTTTTTGGTCGACGTAGTAGATGAGGAAGCGGTCGAAGCACATGACCAAAAATGTATATAGAGTACTCTGAAGAGTTTTGGACAACTAAGTGGTCAACGGTGCGAACGAGGAGTTCGATCGAAAAGCTACAAAGATTACTCTGAAGAGTTTCGAATGGCAAAGCGGTCGAGAAAACGCAAAAGTAATCGATTGAAATTGTGTAGAACACACAACGGCTAGTTTCTAACGGTTGGGTGTGGTCGACCAAAAAGGAGTTGGTCAACCAAAAATGCAGTGTCTGAAAATATAGGACACTCCAAAGCTCATTCGAACGAACCGGGAATTGAGGCAAAGCCCTGCTAAATTTGAGACTCAATTCCAAATCATTTATTGAGCATACAAACCTAACTATTTTCGTCCCTAAACTTGAGAGTTGTATTTGGGAGAGTTAGGATTTAGTTTGTAATCCAATTCCACTATTGTACTCCAACGTGAAGGATGACGCCCTACGAATTAGTCAAGCAAGGGTGATGCCAGGAAATAGTCAAATGATAGATTGACACTTGTGAAGATCAATCCAGAGGGTGACGCCTTGAGAATAGTATGTAATGGTTTGGTTAGCACCCGTGAAGCCAATCGGTACTAACCGGGGAGGTTAGTGAGTAAATGATCTCTAAGTGGGAAACTTGAAGCGCAGACGTAGACGAAATTTGCCAAACTATGTGAACAAACCGTTTGCATTCTCTATCCCTCAAACTATTTATTATTGTTATTGATTATATGTTTTATAATTGATAAATCACTTAGGGATAGAAAATCGAATATCGCACGAAAACATTTTTAAAACCTAATTCACCCCCCTCTTAGGTTATTTTTGGTCCTTCATAAATTAGTGTGAATAATTGTTGATTATAAAATTGTAGGCTTATATAAATGTCGTTATTCTTGGATTAATAATTCATAAATTAACTTGTTGTACCCTGTTAATAAATATAGGAATTTTACACCATTAATAAATGTGAAAAAAATATATAATTTTACCCCTTTAATAAACATGAATTTTTTTTGTTAGTAAATATAGGTATTTCACACCATTAATAAATGTGAAATAAATATAGAACTTTCACCATGTTAATAAATATGAAATAAATATAGGACTTTTACCCCGTTAACAAATATGAATTTCTTTGTTAATAAATATAGGAATTGCACTGCATTATAATTATGAATTTAATATATAAATTGTTCCATGATAAATTTCTCTGTTACTCTAAATACGAATTTCTCCCTGTTAATTTTATGAAATTGCTATTGAACGAAAATGATATGACATACATGCATCATTATTAGGATTTATGAAAATACTGACATATGCATAACATGTTAAAGAAATTAATGGAATAAACGTAAATAGATGTATGTGGATTTGGGAGAGTAGGAGACGGTTCTTGGTGGTGACACCCCTGATGGATGCAACTCATCCCACGTAGGGAGGGAGTGACGGTTAAGTCACAAGAACCAAATGACGTATCCTATCTTCCTGAACTGAGAAATCCCCAACGCCTAGACTGTTAAGTGAAACTAAACTGAAAAGCAGAAGATATAGGTTCTTCTCTAAGACACCTAGCATAAGCACGCATTGAGCATTGAGCATTGCATTCTATTTCTTGTTAAGCATTAAGCTCATTGTTTTATCCTGTGATGTAGGTGATTATTCTGATATCACTGACTTACTTGTGGAGGAGGAGATATTGCAAGATGAGCAATTGGGTTATCAACCGAGTTCGACTTGAGGGTTATGGCCTACAAAAAATATAATATTACTTGTTTTTAAAGATGATTTTTCAAATTATGATAAATGTTTGTAAAATGATGGACTTTAGTTAAAAATGTTAAAATTATGTTTTGAAATTATTATCAGCTTTCGCTTTAATTACTCTAATTAATGAAAAACTTTTATGGCTAAGAAAAAAAAGAATTTAAAATACGGGTTGTTACAGAACCAATTCGCTCAATACTCTGAAAAATGACCCAGATATCTTGGGGTTAACTTTCTTTTCACACCAAAATGACAAATTCCTTGATGAGGTCACACCTTTAAAAACACAAAATCATCGGCTTCAAACTCTACTTTCCTCCTCTAGAGATCACCATAACTCTTTTGATGACTTTAAGTTGTACTCAGTCGCTCATTAATCACTTGAACTTTATTAGTTGTCTCTTGAATCAAATCAGGCCTGAGAGTGACACGCTCCTCGATCTTAATCCAACATAAAGATAATCTGCACAGTCTCTCATATAAAGCTTCATATCATTTAAAAACTAAAATTGATTTGATAGCTGTTATTATAAACAAACTCCACTAAAGCTAAGTGATTCATTCAATTATCTCTAAAATCCAAAATACAAGATCTCAACAACATATCCTCAAGAATTTGAATCGTACGCTTAGACTGACCATCTGTCTGAGGATGATGTGTTGTACTCAAATTAAGCTTCGTGCCCAAAGCTTTCTAAAGGGATCTCCAAAATTTTGACATGAATCTCAGATCTCAATCAAAAATAATACTCGAGGGGACACCGTGAAGACGAATGATACCCTCGATATATAACTTACTCAGCTTCGTCAAAGAAAAATTCATTTTGACATGAATAAAATGTGCAGATTTCATCAATCTATCAACAATTACCCACACTACATCAAATTTCTGCACCATCCAAGGCAAGCCGGTTACAAAATCCATGGTAATCTTATATCATTTCCACTCAGGGATAGACAAAGGCTGCAACAATCCAGTTGGTCTCTAATGTTCAGCTTTAATCTATTGACAAGTCAAATATCTAGATTCATATTTAGCTACATCTTGTTTCATTCCGATCCACCAATACAGACGCTTCGAGTCTTGGTACATCTTAGTGCTGCTGGGATGAATAGGAATCCATCAAAACTGATCTCCCAACTGTCAAACTGCTCACTAACTTAAATCTTCTAGAATCTTTCCTTTACATCATCATAAAACTTCTGCAAATTTTTCACACCTTGCAAAATCGTAGGGGTCGCTACTAAATTAAAAACTCGAACTGTTTGGTTATCTTCCTGATACTGTAGCTTATAATCCCCAATAATTAGATATCTCTTCCAATCATTCAACACAAGACAAAAAATAGATCTTTGAGAATAATGACTCAAGACATCAGCTACAACATTTGCTTTTCTAGGATGATACTCTAAAATGAAGTCATAGTCTTCCTTATACTCCACCCAATGGCATTGTTGGAGATTCAAATCACGTTGTGAGAAGAGGTACTTTAAACTCTTGTGCTCCGAAAATATCTCGAATTTAGTACCATATAAGTAGCTCCAACAAATCTTTAAGGTGAAAATAATAACATCAAACTCTAGATCATAAGTAGGGTAATTTCGCTCATGCATCTTTAACTATCGAAATGCATAAGCTATAACTTGATCCTCCTGCATCAAAACGTAACCCAAACTAACTCATGATGCATACGTATACAACGCATAAGGCAAACTCTCATCAGGTACTGCCAAAACTGACACGGTAATCAATCTCTGCTTCAGTTCATCAAAATTTTCCTGACACTTTTCATCCCAAATAAATTTCACATCTTTTCTGGTCAACTGTGTTAGCGACGTAGCAACAGAAATTTTTTTTTTGCACGAACAAACGATAATAACCAGCCAAACCCAAAAAGCTACGCACGCTAATAACATTTTTGGGCGGCTTCCAATCTAACCCAACCTCAATTTTAGTTGGATAAACAGAAATGCCATTCTAAGAAACGACATGTGTAACGACTCGAATTTTCATACATTTAAAAATGCGTTAAATTTTGAGAAAAACATATCAGAGTGCAAGCCGGGCTGTTAGGAACACTTGAAACATTTTGGAAGTAAATCATTGCAAGAGCGTAAATATTTTAAAGGAAATAAACTGACCATTTAAATTACAATTTATGAAAAGAAACTTAATTACAATTTAACTGTCTCTCACTTCTCATAGCCTGGCCAACCACAAGCTCGCTAGTGCAAATCCATTATCAACTGCTTCTTCAATTGCTCGAGGACTCCGCACGTACGTGTACCTACACCACAAGTAAGACATGAACCTAAAGTCCTAGTAAGAGAATGAATTTATACATATGAGATGCCTCTCTTTAATTCTTTAGAATGGGTCTGCCCCAAACCAAATCTTTTAGTTACGTATTTTAGGAATAGCTCGTACATAGAGCTGGGGATAGCCTATTGGTTTCTAATCAATTATGTTAATTGGTCTTGTGATCCCCGATAAGGGAAAGATTAGTTCTTTTCCTCACTCAAGGCATGCGTCCACCCCGTGGTGGTGTTCCTAATTGTTTCAATCGTTATGATGCCTAAGGCTACCCTAAAAGAACATACAACATACAAGGGAGTTCATATGACAACCAAAACGAACATAAAAATGAACGACAATACATTAAAGAACAATAACATGCTTGAGAGTTTATAACATAATTTATTAACATGCTTATATTAATTAACTTGTTTAGAGTAACTAAACTGATTAGATTAACATGCTTGACGAAATAACGATTGGGTTAACATGCTCAACACATTAGTTAATTACACTAGTTATAATCACTTGAATTAAATAGCATGCTCATGGAATTTATTCACAACAGGAATTATGCAAGTCAACATATCAATAGAGAACATATAGAAAATCATATAGGTTAACACCAACTAAGAATAATGGGATACACTAAATTGATTACATGCTTGGAATGCTAGTTAATTACACTAAAAGATTGATTAACAGCTTTTAATAAATTAACTTAATCAATAACTAGTAAATTAGTTAAGAAATTAATTAACATGCTTATTAAATGAAGTAACCCAAACATGCTCAATTAGTAGATTCATAATCAATCAATATATACAAGGCAGCCAAACTAATCATATGAACAAAACCATCAACCAAACAACCATCAACTAACAACAATTTAATAACAAAGAGCTAACAACAATATAATAACAAAGCAATAAAACTAACAACGATGGACATATCACAGAGTAACCAAGTCTAGAGAGCATTAACAAGTCCATAAAACCAATCTAGGATATCAACTAATAAACTAACAGCAGCAATACACGTAAATAGCCACGCACAAAAACGTACAAAGTATCAAACATAGAAAACTTACGACAAATAAGCATATAAACACACCTACTCTCTCACTCTCACACACACTTGCGGTGTAGGGCCTCCACATGGCCAAGACACACCCAAGTCTTACCGAATGAAGAACACACTCCATGGCTCACGTAGCAGCAGCTCCAGCTCCTGGACATGGACAGTAGCTCACGATTCAGCTCCTTCCCTTCAGCACACCAGAGAGTTTCTCTCTTTTCTCAATCTCACTTTCGCCTTCAGCACACACGGGTCAGCTGATCACCCTATCTATAATCTCCATCACTCACTGAATATAAACACAGATGTAATTTGAAATGCTTAACAATCCAAGGCAGTTAAACCCACGATTCCAGCTACATAACCTGATTTTTTGGCTAAATCTTCGTTGTCCAATCCTTGCTACTGAACCACCCTCTGTCGTCCTTCACCAGGAAGGAACCAGAGCATGGACCAGTTCGGTCCAATCACGAGCAACCCGGACCAGCCCTCGCCCAACGGACCGAAGCTCCCTTGCATCTAGCAACCCGAAGCTTTGATTGTAGACAAGCCATCATCATCGTTCCAACCTGCCAATCTCCACCTCTGATTATCTGAAATCAACAAGGCACCAACAATCGCAACTTTCATCAGTAAATAGCGGAAAGAATCGCAACTTCACCATCTATCCTTCGTCCCTGCATCCCCGAGCCCTAGCCACGACCTGCATCATCATCACCGCCGCAGCACGCTTGGAGAAACACCAGCCAAACCCACCTCGTCGTCGTGCAGGAACCCGAGCTCGCCTCACTCGTTCACTCTCGCCCCTCGGTCCCGATCTCTCTCCCTCGTCTCTTCTCTCTTTCTCTCGCATATTCTCTCCCAGTAAATGGCTAAAGGCCATTCATAAATTTGCCCAAACCGGTTCACAGAGAGTGGACCGGTTCCCCACCTCTTAAAATTTCTTCTTTAATTAATCCTTAATGTAATTTGAAATTCATTAACTTCATTAATTTTAATTCCATTAAATCTTAATAAATGGAATTCTTACGAATACGTCCTTCGTAATACCCCGATAATTAAATAATTATCCAGCTAAAAGAAAAGTCGAGGTATTACAACATGGCCTAGAAATTTTACTTTGATCATCCAAAAGTTGCACTTTTCTCGCTTTGCAGACAACTGATGTTCCCTCAGTGTCTATAGAACAATCCTCATATGCTTCATATGTTCATCTAGAGTCTTGGAATATATAAAAATATCATCAATGAATACCATAATGAGTTTGAAAAGCAGTCTTTAGAATATCTTCTTCATGTATCTTTAGTTGTTGATAACCCTATCTTAAATCAATTTTTGAGAAGTACATAGATCCTCCAAGTTGATCAAACAGTCATCAATCATTGGCAATGGATACTTCTTCTTGACTATCACATGATTCAATTCTGATAATCAATGCATAAGCAAAGCAAACCATTCTACTTCTTTGCAAATAAAACTGGTGCACCCCATGGCAAAATACTATTCCGAATAAACTTTGTAGCAAATCATTCAACTGAACTCTCAGTTTATTCAATTCAGCAGGAGGCATGGGTACAGAGCAGTAGAAATTGGAGTAGTGTCAGACATCACATCAATAAAAAACTCAATTTCGTGGTCGGGTGGCGACCTAGGCAGATCTTCAGGAAAAACACCAGGCTAATCACAAACCACTAATAAATTATAATCATGTCTGACCGTATAACAAGGTCACCACTAATAGCAAAAATACTTCTGTAAAGCTCCAATTTCCTCCAACCACCCAAACAAGCTCACAAAACAGGATCAATATGAAACATACAAGTGTTACATGGGTGCGCCAAGATTTTTTCATCTTCCAACATAAAGGTAATATTTCTCTGATAACAGTCAATCTTAGCTTTGTATAAGTTTAACCAATCCATACCTAGGATGACATCAAACTGATTCATAGGTATAACTATCAAACCAACCGATAGATCATGTTCGCCAATAATAAGGATAGCAGATAAAACAACGAGATACATTTCATATCTCTTATTCAGGAGACTACTCAATATCAGGAAATTTTTTAACTTTTTTACAGTCATACCCAAAACACGAACAAGAGATGCACAAACAAACGAATGCGTAGAACCAGTATCAAATAACACATGCACCAAAGTATTAAATAGAGTAAGCGTACCATCAATGACGCCCTAGCCAGATTGATCAATAGACTCAGATCCTGAAACTGCATAAGTTTGGCTAGTCATTTTCTCTTTGCCCTTCTTGTTGCCACCAAATCCACCTCTCAATGAACTGGGAGCAGCTCTGGCCATCTGATTAGTAGATCATGCAGGAGTGGCATTAGATACATAACTCTGCTAATACTCAGTAGACCTTTGAAAGTCGGTACCAGTAGGCTGATATTGCTACTGAAATGGTGGTCTATAACCAACTGGCTATAGTGAAGTAAACCTATATGGTCCAGAAAAATTGTGTTGATTCTGACCAGAAAATCCCCTGCTAACTCCAAAACCAGGTCTAACAGAAGCTGACAGAGCACGTGTTGAATTAGTCTGAGAATGTTTAGGATTCGCAAGGCAGTTCCTCCTCAAATGTCCAAGCTAACCATAGGTATGACATATATGAGGGCCTGAGTGCCCACCAGCAGAATAAGGAGTATCACTAGACTATCCACTAGCTCTACTAAAGTGTGTCTACCCTTGTTGTGATTCTTCTTATGATCCTTTTTGGTTACTTTACCACCAGCTTGTTGTTCTTTGTTTAACTTACCTTTATACTCACCAAACTGTTCGACCAAAGCAACTTCAACTTGTTAGCCTAAGTGTCATTAGGCTTATTTGTTTTGATGATGAATATTTAAATTGAAATAATTAGTTGTTTATTGATTGATTATGCTTAATGTGTTTACCTTCATTATTATATTGATCTTAACTGAAAATATCCTTAGTAGGGGTATTAATGTTTGCTAATATATGTTTCTAAGCCGATGTAGCCTATAGGTAAATTATTGGGACTTAGAAGATTGAGTTTGGGCAAAACAGAGTAGAGGTCGAGTAAAGCCTTGAGGAGGTCGACCAAATGAGTGAAAAAAAGAAGAAGCGGTCGACCA
>CM039483.1:25817056-25922058 GCA_022433065.1 Begonia loranthoides
GTAGGTGCATATCATTCCTACACAACTCGCTGAGTAGCAGCAACAACATCCAATATAGAACTGAACTCCATAACTGACTGCTAATGTCGAATCTTAGGCCTCTGACGTTTCTTAAACCTCACCATATTGCCTATCGCATCCATCTCTGGGATCTACTATGAGAGCGTCATAAATTTAGCATAGTACTCCAGCACAGTAAAATTCTCTTGCTCCAAATCATGATAAGCACTGATCATATTTCGGCAATGACCAGCATTGTTAATAATTATCTCTGAACACTACCTCAAACTAGGTCCATGTCATCAAATCTAGAGAGTACTCCAACTTAAGAGATTTTTACCAGACTTCAGCCATCATTTCAAAATAAAAGGTCGCAAACCCAACCCAGTGTTCCGTCGGGACTCTTATAGTTGTTAGATTTTTCTGCACCATGCTCAACCAATTCTCAGCATTCTGAGGGTCAACTTCACCCACAAACACTAGCAGTATCATACGTCCAACTGCATAAAGAAGTTCATGTGGCACGTCTCTGAGTTTTGGTTTCCGTTATTATGGGATAGATTCTGTAGCACATTCCTTATGGCTAAAAGATGATTAGCAGACTGCAACTCAGTAGTTTGCACAATAGGAGCACGGTTTCTGGGAGCTCTTCTAAGAGGCATTTTTGAAAATCTGAAAAATTTACAAGGTATGCTAGAATACATCCTTATGCACAATATTTGTACATCTTTGTATATTACTACACTATCTATCTTATTGATATCATTTTTCAAGATAAAACATGACTCTGATATCAAAAATTCTATCATGACCCACAGGAGACACGAGACATAAATGGGGAACAACCCGACCAAATAACCAAGTTACCTGACCCTTTTCACTTTAATTTTATTAATTAGGAGTGGAAGACTTACAATATTTATTGCATGCTAGAGCCCGACAAAGTTTAGGTTTAACAAGTCCAACAAGTGATATCATATAGCATATTAATATAATCTAAATAAAAGACTATGCGGAAAATAAAATAGAAATTACAATTGTCTATCATAAAGTTTACCTCACTAAAATCTAAGTAAAATTATTTAAAATAATATAAATAAAGTAAATCTGCCGAATTTATTCCTGGTTCGGCGACTAGAAGTCTAGTTGATAAAATCCTAAAAATGTGTTATTGGGGTGAGTTGACTAAACTCAATAGCGATATGATTTTAAATTTACAATATTTTATTTGAAATAATGTTTAAGCTGTTAGCGTAAATGTGTTAGGCTTAGTTATTTTAATGATGAATATTTTGATTAGAATAATAAGGTTTTTATTGTGTTTTTTAGTAATAATGTACTTAATTGTTTAATCATTATATTTATATGGATATTTATTGAAAATACCCTCAAGGGTGATGCCCTACGAATTTGTCAAGTAAAGGGTGACGCCCCGCAACAGTCAAAGAAGCAAAGGGTGATGCCCCAGAATAGTCAATTGTAAATGTTTGTTTGACACCCGAAAATCAAACATTGTCAACTGGGGAGGCTAGATGGATAAGGATCTCCAAGTGGACGCTTGGAGCATGGACGTAGGCGGGGTTGCCGAACCGCCTGAACAATCATGTTTGCATTCTCTTTCTCTACACTCTTTATATTTATGCATTGATTATTTAATTATATGTGTTAAATCACTTAGGGTTTAGAGAAACCAATATCGCACGAAAATGTTAGAAAACCTAATTACCCCTTTTTAAGTTATTATCAATCCTACAATTGGTATAGAGTAGATAGTTGAAAATTTTTGTGTGATAATGTGTATATTGTGCATATTGATACAAATTTGTTTTAAATTATATCTATTAGATTGCCCATTGATTTTTAGAGATTGTTTGGATAATTTGGATTACATCTATTGAATATATAAGTTACAATGGCAGTCAATATGCATGTAGAAAGACAATTTACTTCTAGGATTCCATATTTTGATGGTAGTGATTATGCATATTAGAAGACTAGGATGAGAATTCATATTCAATCTATAGATTATAATATTTGAAAAATTGTTGCAAATGGGCCTTTTATTCTGCTAAAATCTGAAAATGATATAAATGTTCCAAAATCGGATGATGAATATAATGAGAGTGATATGCGTAAATTGAGCATGAATGCCAAAACTATAAATTTTTTACATTGTGCTCTAAATCGTGACAAATTTAATAGAGTACAAGGTAGAGATAGTGCTTACGATATTTGGAGATTACTTGAGACTACGCAGGATGACACTAATCAAGTTAAAGAAGATAAATTGAGTATGTTTGTCCATGAATATGAATTATTTTGTATAGATAAGGATGAAGTTATTAGTTCTATGTTTACTCGTTTTACTAACCTTACCAATAGTTTGAAAGTGATTGGTAGAGAATATCCCAATGAAGATTTGGTAAGAAAAATTCTTAGGTGTCTACCAAGGAAATGGCAACCAAAAGTGTCAGCGATGCAAGAGGCGTGTGATCTCAAGGTTTTAAAGCTGGAGGAACTCATCGGTTCCCTAATGACACACGAGATCATGTTAATAAGCCACGAGGAGGAGGAGCAAAAAGAGAAGGGAATCTTCAAACCAAAGACAATAGCTTTTAAAGCCTCCTCAAGCTCTAAATTTGAATCTGAGGAAGATGATGATTCTGGGGAAGAGGATGAAGATGAAGAGTTAAAGCTACTCACCCAGAAGTTAAACAAATGCTTTCAAAGGAAGAAGGAGAGGGGGAAGAAAGGTATAGTTTGCTTCGGGTGTAGAAAACTCGACCATCTATCCATCGAATGCCCCAAGGCAAAGAAAAAGCCTAAAGCCTCAAAAAAGAAAGTCTTCACGGCCACGTGGGACGATAGCAATTCGAACACTTCTTCCAAGATTGAAGAAGTTTCTCACATTTTCTTCTTGGCTAATGAGGATAAGGTACACGATTTTTCTAGCAATTCCGATAATAGTGATGATGATAATGAATTGCTAGATGCCTTCAATGAATTACTTGCCACTTTTAATGTGATTAAATGTAGATATAAATTGTTGAAGAAGGATAACAATAATTTGATTGATAAGCATGTTGATTTAGTTAAATCCCTTGAGAATCAAATTGTTGATTTAAAAAGCATGAATGAGGACTTGAATGCTATAATTAAATCTCTTGAGAATGATGTTTGTGAATTGAAAGCTAAAAATAATAATTTGGACTCTATTGTGCTTAAATTCACTAATGGTAGCAAAATTTTTAACATGTTTTTAGGTAAGCAAATAGTTACTTTTGACAAAGTTGGAATTAGCTATCAATCCTTTGTTAAAAAGAAGAATTATGAAAATTTCATTGTTAGCGCATCTACTTGCAATGTTTGTAATTGTATTGGGCATAAATATTTTGTTTGCCCTTTGAGCTTAAATTCTAAATTGAAATCTAATTTAGACTTTAAATTTGTTTGGATTTCTAAAGGAACCAAACTTATAAGTATGGACTCAAAAAGATTTGGGTACAAAAGAAAACAAATTGATTTTTGTTGTATATTGGTGGTTCCTCCAAGGAGCTTGAATGAAATGGATAATTGAGTATCCAAAACAAAAAAGGGAGAAGCCTAAAAAATGTGTCTTCAATACAACAAAGATGAAAATGCTATCACGGGGTACATAATAAGATTTGTCAATTGGCTTAATTTTTTTATTATTCATTCTTGATTTGGATTGAATTGATAGTGTTCATATAGGTTGGAATTTTATTTCATTTGTGAGTATTTGAGTCTTCTATTTGCATATTTCTTATTGGTATCATTAGTTTATTCTTTCTTCAGTTGGTATATTTTTTGCTTGATTCCAACAATTGGCATAATAATTTGTATATGTTAAAGAATTGTTGGTAATTGATTTTGATGATTTGGATTTTTCCCATTTGATTGAAATTATTTGGTGATAAAGGGGGAGAAATAATTGTTTTGTTTTGATTAGTTGAAACTCCTCATAGCATTAAAATTGGTCATTAACGTAGGGGGAGAAAATAGAATTGTTTTGATATGATGAAACTTAACCCCATCGATTATGGTCTGTTTAATGTCAAAGAGGGAGATTTAATTTGATGATTTGTTTTGATTTTTTATGTAACATCCCGTAACCTTTTCCGTATAAAATTTTCTTTTTCTTTTAAAACCATTACGTAATAAAACCAGAGTCATAAATATACAGCGGAAGTCTAAATCATATAAAACATACAGCGGAAGTCTTTTACAAGTAAATACTATAAACTCATTGTTAAATAAACATTTAAATAACACATCAGCTTAAAACATTTATTTAAAATCATAAAACATTTAAAAGCCTTTTAAAATATTTATTCCATTCTGTGAGTCATAACCACAGGTCAATGTCGCCAACAGCACAAACGCCCACATAGCAATGCTCCATCAGCTACGTCAATCAACTGCTTTATCCGTTCATTTGCTCCATGCCTACATCAATGGGACTTAACTATGAGCCTAACGTTCAATACGTGATATAAATGTAAAACATAAAATTCACATACAATTTCTATAATATTGCATAAGGTTTTCCATTTCATTTCTCTTTTATTGTTTAAGTCTTATATCGTTATTTTATGCACTTATATACCGGGCATATCAAACCAGACCATATAAACATCCGTTTACTATTTATATGTCGGGCGTATCAAACCAAACCATATAAACATCTATGTCGGGCATACCCAACCAAACCACAGTTGACTTCCGTGTCGGGCGTATCAAACTGGTCCACAGTTGTTTACTTGATATCTGTGTTGGGCGTATCTAATCGATCCACAGTTATTTACTTGATATTTGTGTCGGGCGTATCTAAGCGGTTCACAATTATTTACTTATCTTGATTTCTGTGGCGGGCGTATTCAACTAGTTCACAGTTATTTATGTATACTCCATTTTCATGTATTTTAGGATTCTTAGTCTTAACGTTATGGTGCACATACAATCCTATCTAATGTGTTCCTTAATCGTATCCTTAAAATGTGATCTTTCCTATATAAGGAATTGAACTTAATCTATAATCATATAATTCAAACAACATACATTTTCATATAATAACATAACTTATGCATTTAATAAACAAACATCAAACAAAACCCTAATTTCCCGTGATGTAGGTCATTTCGGACAAAGCACATGCAGTAGCATGTACCTGAAGTCTTTAGCTCTAATAAGTTAACACTTTAAGATTCTTCACAAAAAGCCTAGTAACAACATGAAATAATCAATAATTATTCCCCAATAAAAAACCCTAACTCCTAGAAATTCATAACCCAACATATCTCCTTAACTTAATCACTTACTCCAACAACAATAAACCTTAATCCAATAATCAACTAATATATCCAATAATTACTTTTCTTCAGATCCTACGTAATAAATCCAATTATTTTCCAGACAATATTCTTCAGCAACAATCCAACTTATTCATGGCAATATACTTCACATAATATAACTAACAACCTAATCATATAATTCCAACTAATATTCTTTAAATTATTTTCTGACTTTACCCAACAACTTATCTCTTCATGCATTGCTAATAAGTCTATCTAACTTCCCCTTGCAGTATTATTTTCCAAGTCATGCACTAATACCCATTTAACTATAGAGTACATAACAATGACATAACCATCATTTTATTCAACAACGTTTAAACCTCAACCCATAACTTAATATTTTGCCGAGAATAATCATCCAATGAAAAGCATACCACTTTCATCCAAATAAGACAGTGCAAATAGAAATAATCCAATACCTGAACTGCTTCTCGCTATTCACCATAACCCTTCTTCACTTACTGCTAACCATCAGACTCACTTAGCTTTCATTCTTATTTTCTCATTCCTCCAGAACAACATCAACCCTCTCGCTGTCACTCTACTCCAAACATTCACATAACACACCCATGGTTTCCACACTCTATCACTCCTCACTTTTGCAGAGTAACGCCACCCTTCTCTCTCGTGAATTCATCATACCACTCCCTTCTATTTATAAGCAATCATGGATGACTCCCATCCATCTGTTGAAGATACAAGGCCAAGATATTTAAGTTTCATCAATGTCCAGCAACCTTCAGTCTCCAACCACGTAAAACGTTTGCCTCATTTATCTTCAGACGAGTTCAATGCTATTTCCAGCGATGCTTGGTCATTAACAAGTGACCCTTGACGTCCAAACGCATATAACATCAATCCCTTAAATTCCCATACGTTCTGGCCGTTCAAATGACGAAGCCACTTCGTCTTCCAAGCAATTAAAACTCTCCAGAATACTCACTTTAATTGGCGGTCGATCATTTTTAATGAAGGACGATTGACCGCCCTTCAGCCAAGCGACCACCAAAATCAGTTCTCAATTGGTGGTTGATCTTGCCGGTGGATCGACACTTCGTCGATCGACCACCCCTATCAGCCACAGCTTCCAACTGAAGAGCATATGCATTTTCTTCAAACCATGCACGTACACGTTACTTCCTTAACGTGATTACCCTCTAATGTGATTACCCTATAATAATATTTTATATATAGGCACATCTACATCATCTACTTCCACATTTCTATACATAATAATATCCAAACGTGTCCAAATATATTTTCTCTTAATATTCCCACGGACAATCAAACCAATTGATATTGCCCAATATACTTTCATGTATCATCGTACAATTCTCCAATTGACTTCAATCCTTCTCATAATCTAACTATGAACCTAACAGGGTATCTTAATTCACTTATTCCAAATGTTTTTCTCTTTACCAATATCTTTATTTGTCCAACTTAGCTCCTAATATCCCAAAATTATCACTTAAACTGTGCTTTTAGCTCAACAAAGATTTGAGATATTACATTTTAGTTCCCCAATTTCTATTGTATGCATATTGACAAAGGGGGCAGAAAATTTGTTCATTTTTTTTAAGTTGAATTAATTCCTCTAAGGGGGAGAGAAATGGATTAATTTGTGAAAACATCCTCATATTTTGTTTTTGCATATTAACATAGGGGAGAGAAATTTGATTTGATCTTCATTGTGGATTTACATTTGGTATATTTTTTCTTGGACTTTAATGTTTTATAAATTTCCTCCAATGGTCTATTTTAGGTATAAATTTTGACAAAGGGGGAATGACTTTTATTTTAATAACTTAGACTCCCCTCCCCAAGGGATTCTTTTTTATTATGACAAAAAGGGAGAGAGATTTGTAAAAGTTGTTATCGGGGAGAGAAAGTTATTAAAGGGTCAAAACAAATGGTATAACATGTATGCATGAAATTAAAAGGATAAATATACTACATAAACTAAGGGGGAGAGATCATATTATGCAATAATGTATGTACATGCGTAGGTTGAGGAATAAACCACTTATTAGATTTTGTTATCATCAAAAAGTGAGAGATTGTTAGCCTAAATGTGTTACGCTTAGTTATTTTGATGATAAATATTTTGATTGAAATAATAAGTTGTTTATTGTGTTTTTTAGTAATAATGTGCTTAATTGTTTAATCATTATATTTATATAGATATTTATTGGAAATACCCTCAAAACGGATATTAAGTTGTGCTAACATGTTTATCTAAATTCATATAGTTAATAGGTATCATTTTGGGACTTGAAAATATTAAGGATAACAATTGGGAGGAGTGTGGTCGAAGTTCATAGAGAAATGGTCAACCAAAAAAGGGTTTTGGTCTTGCGGTCAAAGCCGTGGTCGAGGGTCCAGTCGAGGGACACGACCAAAAAATATCATAATGCACTCCTAGAAGTTTCGGTTAAAGACACGGTCAAGGATGCGGTAGAGAAGTACATCCAAAAAGCAACACAGATTACCCTGAGGTTTTCGGTCGAAGTAGCAGTCGAAGATGCGGTTGAACATTGTGACTGAAATCATATACATATTGCTTTCTGAAGTTTCTCTGGACTTTTTTGGTCGAGGTTGCAGTCGAGGACCAAGTCGAGATATGCGATCAAAAATGTACACAGTTTACTCCGAAGATTTTTGGTCAAATCAGCAATCAAGGAAGACACAATTCGATCGACCAAAAAAGTGCAATACACCCAAAGACTAGTTTTCAACGATCGGGTGTGGTCAACCAAAATGGATTTGGTTGACCGAAAAATGTGTGTCTATAAATAGAAGACACTGTGAAACTCACTCCAACGAACCAGGAGTTGAAGCGAAGCTCTGCCAAATTTCATACTCAATTCTGAATCAATTAGTGAGCATGTAATCCAACTCTCCTAATCCCCAAATTTAAGATTTCTATTTGGGAGAGTTTGGAATAGTTTGCGTAACGATCCGGTTTTTATAACCTTTTGAAAATGCGTGAAATTTAAAACTTTTATAAAACAACTAAAACCTTTATGAAGACCCTTTAAATTAAATCAGAGTTCTTTCCTAAAAAGTCAAACCCTTAAAATCTTTTTCTTAGACTCGTTATGAAAAGCGTTATAAACAATGGAAAACCATAGTTATAAAAATATTTTCTTAAAACATGGCGGAAGCGTAAATAACTCATTTAAGAAATACGAGACAAAGTATTACATGTTAATTAAAAAATATTTTTATCTTTTTCTTTTCTTAGCCTAGCCAGCCACAAGTCCCGCTCGTGCAAATCCTTCATCAACAGCTCCTTGGTTTGTTCATCATTCTTTCATGCATATACATGTACCTACACCATTAGCAACTGTGAGCCCGAGGCCTAGTAAGAAATGAGTTATGCAGTATGATGTATGCCTCTCTTTAGTTCATTTGGAATGGGTCCCCCCCCCCCCCAAGCCAATCTTTTCATTACGTTTCATTCATTCATTCATAACTCGTACGTCGAGCGAGAGATTGGAGGAACCCATGTTGGAGGTATAGTCTTGGTCGGCTTCTAACCACCTAGGGTAGTTGGTCCCGTTCCCGACAGGGGAGGAGACTTAGTCCAAACTACCTAATTAGATCCGAACTACCCGTCCATCCTCCAACTCCACATTTCCTTTCATTCATTTCATTCATTCTTTTCCTCATGTAATGCATATGAGCTCCACCCCAAAGGTGGCACCTACTACTTGTTTCTATCATCATGATGCATGTAACATTATCATGATGCATGTCATTGGAAAGCAGTAATAACCATGATATAAAAGCATAAAATAAGCAGCAGTAATCACAACCATATATATACAAGTAAGAGATAGAATAAAAGCTACTAAAATCCTATACATGGCAATATATTCTAAACATGTTTGGCAGTTCAAAGGAAATACAATGTAGACATGTTTGGCAATTTAAGGAAAGTGGTAAAAACACAGACATGCTTGGCAGTTTAAACGAAACAATATTAATATGCTAATATCCTAAACGTGCTCAGAAATTAATCTAATAATGTGTGATTCGCAAAGGCATGATAATTAAATCAACATGATGGAAACGTAAACAAACAATTAAAGTAAAGACATGGCTAATGGTGTAGGGCCTCCACTGGCCAACGACTCTACTCAATTTCTTACCTCGAAGCTTTATCGCGTATTGCACTTGATCACTATCCTTCTCTTTCTTTTTTCCAATACCTTCATAATTAGAAACATTTATCATTAATGATTACAACTTATAAATTTCATCCTTTTGCTATCCTTAATTACGTAGTAATTCTAGGAACTCGTTAATGCCTAAAACGAAACATAACTCATCCTAATATCCAAATGACGTATCAGAAGATTGCATGATATTATTCCCAATTAATGTCGTACCAAAATGCTATAATCCACGTACATTGAATTAACAGTTTCCATTACCAATACTTAACAACCAACAAAGCATACTCATTATTCTTTTTATTTAAATAGAATGGCAGCACTAAAATCGCTCATTGATCACAACAACATAGTACCAAAATGCAGTGTATATGCATGCTTCGTTATAGAACAACAAGAATAGTAGCTACTCAAAACCAACAAATTCCATTTCCAGCAACAGCACCAATCCAACACCAACAGGGCATCAATCACATATTCAACACCCAAAATCCATCTAGATCATTAATCTTAGTGTATTTACAGATCAACAATAGTTAGAGGAAATCCATAACCTTACGTCCACTTAACAATATACTAACATGGCTCAACACAAGGAAACATAATCCATCTCTTCATCTTACATCTTTTTCTTTAACATAAATCTTTCTTTAACATGAATCTTCACATAACATTTATATAAATCTAGGATGCATCCTTGGGTATCTTTATTGAAACTAAATAGAACTTAACATGAACAACATCAATTCCCAACAACTTGACAAATGCATTTTTTCACATTAACAACCATTAATGCATAATTCATCAAATAGAGGAGGAAGCCAATACCTAGAGCTCACCCATGAAGAACTCGAGAGCTCCAACCTCTCGTCCATCACTAGCAACCAACAGCCGATTTACAGCAGCTGGAAACCGAGAGCTGCCTCTCCAACCCCTTCACTACCTCTCTCCTTTCTATGGTTTGCAGCACCAAGGAGAGATCAAACGACGATGAGTGGCTCGTCTGGTCCATCTGCGTGAGGATGGGGTCTTGTCCGAGTATTCCTGAGCTGCGAGCGAGTGAGGCGGAGCTCCGAGCGATAGTAACAGCTTCGACCGAGGGTATTTTGTCGAGGCAGAACGATCTTGACTATAGGGATAAAACCAATGCTCCGCCATTCTCCAGCTAAGGTGAGATTTCTGTGCATTTTTGGATTTCTGCTTTGAACTGTTGTTTTGGATTAAAAGAAGCGCTTGATTCTGATTATCTGGATTCCTATTTTGTCTTGGTTATTTGTTCTGTTTTGGAGAAGAAAATGTTGATAATATACCCTTTGTTTTGTTCTGGTCCACTGATGAGATTGTGTTGAGAGTTTATGGTTTTGTTTTGGGGCTTCGGTTCCGTTTCTGGTGATGAGTCTAGGAAGTTTTGTCGTGTTAATAATTTTGCTCATGGATTATGGTTAAAGGCTGAGGAGATGTATTCTATTTTGGATTTTTACTTTGGATATTAGGTTGAGTGATTTCTGAATTTTGTTGTACTGGAGAACAAGGTTTAAGGTTTTCGTGTTGCTGCTGTTCGACAGAATATATTACTAAGTTGATTTTGTTGTCTGTTTCGAGGCTGATAATTGGTTATGTTCTGTTCGGCTGCTATACATTGGAAAGGATTTGGGCATTCTGATGTTTAATTAATGCCACTGAAGATAGACAAAAAAAATCAAAGGAGAGGAATTATTGGTCATTGTTGTTGCTTTTTTATACTGCCATATAAATTGGTGATTTTAAATTCAAGGAAATAACTCCATTTCGTGGAAGCATCAGGGCATAACTCCCTGTGTTGATGAAACCCAATGATGAATTGTTGATGTGTTGGTTTTTGGTCCATGTTTTGATGCTGAGTCATGGGTAATAAATGGTATTGTTTCATGTAATGGGTCATACCTATGATGTTATGCCTATGGATGATATGTACAATGGGTGAGCATGATTGATCCTTGTAGTTGGCTGTTTGAAAGAGAAATTCCACCCGAGGATACTCTCACTTAATCCTAAAAAATTATTTACAAATTCCCATGTTTGAAATATTGTAGGCTTAGACAAGTTTGTGGACTTTGAGGCAGTATTTGAGGTCGCTACTCCTTTGGATACGAGGAGAGACCGTCGTCGAGGTAGGGGTTTTATACCTGCTTGCTTTGCATATCTCATACCATCATTTTTTTTAAAAACTAATATCTTGTGGATTACCACACATGCATAAAAACCGACGAGGACTGTTCGACAGCACGTCTGATTTTATTATGTCTATGTATGCGAGTTTTACACGTTGACATTCCGTGCATAGTTTTCATGGTATGTGATATCTGTTTTAGGGGCGATGAATACTCGGATACTCTGAAAAGTCTCGGTGTCAGAGTATCATGAGGCATCCCCTGTACGTCTCCTGTTACATGAAGACGAATGTTTGTACGTTGTATCTGATAAAATTGGATTGAGAAGGTGATGATGCTTCCTTTGGTTCGAATCCCTAAACCTGGCCAGGGTGTATTTCATTCAAGTTTGTCGGTGCTGAGCTTGGCTCTTCGGCAAACTTGAGACTGAGTTTATCAGCGCTGAGCTTGGCTCGTCGATAAACTCACGAGGTGATTCAAGTTGTGTCGGCTCTAAGCTTCGCTCATCCGCAAGACTAGGGTATATCTCAATACGAGTTTGTTAGCTTTGAACTATGCTCATTAGCAAACTCAAGGGGTGATTCGAGTTGTGTCGGCGATGAGCTTGGCTCGTCGGCAGGACTAGGGTTTATCTCAATACGAGTTTGTCGGTGCTGAGCTTGGCTCATCGGCAAACTCGGGACGTGATTTGAGTTGTGTTAGCGCTGAGCTTTGGCTCATCGGCAAAACCTGGGGTGACGAACCAGGTCTATGACCTGTCGTTGCTTTATTCTGTGCGATTGACCGAAGGAGTCCATGAGTGACCTCCCCTTTTCACTAGTGATGATTTTCAGTGTGAAATCGACGAGGATATTTTTTAGTATAGTTGTCTATGTAAATAGCAGCGTTTTCTACGATATCTCGTCAGGGCCTTTCGAGGTTGGTTTTTCTTAAAAATGATATAAATGATTTTGAAAACGTTTTGATAAAATGCATAGCCCCCTAAAAAGCATCAAAGTTTTGATAAATAAAAGGTAAGACAAGTTTTCTCACGCGCTTGGTGGTGAGTATAAATTTCCTACTGAACTAGTCACTCACTCCTTCGACTATATTTTTCCCAGGTAGAGATAGGAATACCTATAGTGTGGACACATTAGACCTGTGGAGTTCTAACTTTGGATTGTAGCTAACTTGTTTTGTTTCCTTTGGTTTAATTACATTTTTCGCTGGTAAGAACAAATGGTTTCTGTAATATTCTATATTTATTTATGGATGTATGGACTTAGATACACAGTTCGTTTTGGATGTAATGTATATTTCTGTAAATTTAACTCTTGCAATCACTACATGGATTGTAACTCATCACATGTGGGTTACAGCTGGAAAAATTATTACAAGTCTTCCGCTAATTTTAATAAACCTTGGGTTGGGTGACCGGGTCTTCTATGAAGATCAAGTCGTTTGGCTCGGCGCCTCTGTTTGGCCCGTCCCCTGGTCGTGACAAGTATGTTCTTTTCACTGAAGCATTAACAAAACAAAACGGATGGTGTTAGATGAAAATGTAGAATACTTGAAGGTGTTAGATAAAAAAAATTAAACTTAAGGTTATTAGATAAAAAGATATTCCAACTTCAGGATATTGGATGATAATAATCCTAAATATAATATATTTTTAATAAATTTATTTCAATTTTTTCACTACTCTCACTTCTTTAGTTTGTACCTTACTTATTAATGCTCAAATTTTTTTATTAAAATAAAAGGGAGTTAAAGTAAAATCGAACCAATTCAAACCGCCGGTGGGTTTTAAAATTTCAGATTCAGCCGTCCGGTTCAACTTCTTGAGGGCTCCTCTGCGAAAATTCGGGAAGCTCCCTGTCTCTGGGTCTCTCCCAGCGTCTGTGTAAAATCGGGAAGCTTTCTCTTTATGGGTGAGTCCCTCTCTCTCTCTCTCTCTCTCTCGACTATTTGAGTTTCCATTGTTGCTGATTTTGTCCTTTGAGGAAGGTTTTATCTGGGTAGTAAACTACTTTCACTACTACTCTCTTTCCCTGATACAGTAATGGATTTTGTGCAATTTCTCTCTACTCTTCTATCAATCAGATTCATTTTTGGCAATTTCTGGTTTTTTTCTGTAGGAGGGTCGTCTTGATGAGTTCTTTAACGTGAACGAAACAGCATTTGATCGTCGTCCTCATCAGAAATGTGGAGGAGATCTCTCAGTTTCTCGTCCAAATTACCTTCTTCCTCTTCATTCTCTAACTCTCTCAGTCTTCTTAACTTTCCCGGCTCCTCCGTTTGCTCTGCTTCCGATGGTGTATTTCGGCCACTCCTATCCTCCCTTCACCGTTACTCATCT
Source organism: Begonia loranthoides (assembly GCA_022433065.1). Taxonomy (NCBI): domain Eukaryota; kingdom Viridiplantae; phylum Streptophyta; class Magnoliopsida; order Cucurbitales; family Begoniaceae; genus Begonia; species Begonia loranthoides. The sequence goes on from CM039483.1 coordinate 25,831,101, forward strand.
TCATCTTCTCCCCCTCCTGATTCCATTAAGTTAAGTTTTCAGGAATCTGATGAAGTTAGGGCTTTTTCAACTGTGGCTGATTTCTCAAATTTTGCCTCCGGATCTCTCTACAAAGCTAGGGAAGTCGTGGACTTTGCTCGCCACTATGGTCGCTGCTACTGGGAGCTCTCCAAAGCTCGCCTCAGGTACCTTAGATTTGGCTGATTAAGCTTTTTTTTATCCTTTTTTATTTATTTACTTTTTAAGTCTTAACGATTTTGATGCTACAAATCTAAATTCCACTGTGTTAGTGTAGATAATTTCCTATTATGATTCGTGTCACTTGTTAAATTAAAGATGTTTCATTCATTTGCGGTGTCGTTTATTGAATAATATTCTCAGTAAGATATCAAGGATAATGAATTTCATAGGAATGGTTTGTTTGATAATTAAAAGTGCCCCAAAGGTTAGTAAATCATTTTCCTTTGATGGAGGACTTCTTGTGTAAATCATGCCCACATGATTGCTGTTTCTATGCTTGAAGAATTTCTATTCCACTACTTACACATTCATGAATTTTGGGATATGATCCTTCCAGTTCTTTTTAAAAATCACTCACCTTTTTTCCAGCATGCTGGTCGTTGCAACTTCTGGAACCGGATATGTTCTTGGCAGTGGAAGTGTCATTGATCTTGCTGGTCTATGTTGGACATGCACTGGAACAATGATGGTTGCAGCAGCTGCAAACTCTCTAAATCAGGTTTCCCTCCCACTTCTTTCTGTTTTGAGATTTGATAGGAGATAGAAATTAGGACGAATGTAAAATTAGTGTGGTTACTTGACGATAGAAATTGTGAATTCTTAATTCTTGCTCTATTAGGTGTTTGAAGTAACCAATGATGCCAAAATGAAGAGAACACAACAAAGACCATTACCTTCGGGACGTATTACAATACCTCATGCTGTCACGTGGGCTTCATCTGTCGGTTTGGGCGGCGTTGCTTTATTAGCTACCAAGGTGATTGTACAAATCGACTCTCCTTTCCTTGTGGATGAATTCCATGTCGAGATTGCAACATTTAAATCTGGCGAGATTGTTGCAGGCTAATATGCTGGCAGCTGGTCTTGCAGCTTCTAATCTAATACTTTATGCATTCATTTATACTCCTCTGAAGCAAATTCACCCGGTAAATACATGGGTTGGGGCTGTTGTTGGGGCCATTCCCCCACTTCTTGGGTAATTTCTTATCTATTTTTTAGCTTTCGTCGTACTTCCCTTACTTTGAATTAAGATAGAGGTCATCTTTATTGAACATTATTTACTCTGGAGTAGTTTCAGACTCAGTCTAGATAAGGTAGTAGATACTTCCTTTTTAAATTCCCAGTGGGTTACCCTTGATTGAGCTTGATTTATATATTTTCCAATTTTCAGATGGGCTGCGTCCTCTGGTCATATTTCCCTTAGTGGATTGATTCTTCCTGCAGCTCTTTACTTCTGGCAAATACCTCATTTTATGGCTCTTGCATACATGTGCCGAAATGATTATGCAGCTGGAGGGTATGGAGATGTATATTTGTTCTGAGATTATTTGTTATCTCATTCCTTGCAAGTTTGATTAGTTCTCTGTATATTTGATTAGGAGTCTATTTTGTGAAGTGTCCTAAGAGTGGAGAAAATGCTTAATCACGGACTCCAAGCTGAGGACTTGTGTACTTAGTGAAAAAGATTACAAAATATTCATGTTACATAAGTTTGATAATTTTTATTGAGTGGTTTGATGACCAACTTTGAAAAAGACTGATCTCATTGAGTGGGAACTTTGAAGACTATATATGTCGATTCTTCCTCCGAAGTATTTTGTCTACTTACTTTCATTTCATCTAACGTATATTCAGGTTTAGGATGTATTCTCTCGGCGATGCTTCTGGTCAGAGAACTGCGGCAGTGGCTTTAAGGAACTGTTTGTATTTGATTCCTTTGGGATTCTTGGCTTATGATTGTAAGTTTACTGTCTCCTTGGGGGTGTCTGTGTGTCAGCAATTTTTCATTTGTTTTTTTTAGATTTGGTAGTTTTGTTCTTGTGCCTCCACAGACTGTTGATCTCACTTTAAAAAGAGATGTCTGCATAATAGTGTACCTTGAGGAACAACTGACACTGGATGTAGAGTTAGAATATGCTTAGAACCATTAAGCTTTATGCCAACGTTGCATTAAAGCTTCTCTCAGATTTGGAAGTACGAATATCTATGGTTTCTATCCTCGTGGCCCATCATAGTGTTCTTCTTCTATATGCTGATATAATTACTCAATGAATATTGACTTGCAGGGGGTGTGACTTCTGGATGGTTTTCTCTAGAATCGTCGATTCTTACGCTTGCAATAAGTGCTACTGCATTTTCCTTTTATCGAGACCCGACAATGCAAAAAGCCCGAAGAATGTTTCACGCAAGTCTTCTATACCTTCCCGTATTTATGTCCGGACTTCTATTTCATCGGCTCTCCACAAACGAGCAGCATATTGAAGAAGAAAACTCAGAGAAGTTTGTTGAAATTTTGGATTGTGCTGAATCAAACGACCCAAGGCTAAAGCAAAGGCAAAGTCGGCCACCTGTTTCGTATGCATCTGTTGCACCCTTTCCTTTCTTGCCTGCTCCTGCTTATGCTCATCCTATTTGATTCATTGTTTGCTTTTATTGAATTTTCTTTCCTCTATGGTGATAAGTAGAGGTTGCTTTGTAAATTTTGGTCCGGATTTTTGGGCATAGAGAAAGAATAAGTTTCTTATTTTCCCTCAGTTAATGAATGGGTGGAACAGGCAGAGTGTGGTCTTGTTAAGTTTGGATGGCAAGTAACTCAAGAATTCTTTGTGATTCAATTTTATATTTGATCGCTCTTTCAATACTTAACAGCCGGTTTGATATTACACCAATGCTTATGCTGCGTTATGTCATTCTGAAATAAAATATTTGTGATATTTTTCTGTATAGAATACATGTTTTTGCACCAATACTTTTGCAGCTATATAAAATTAAATATTTGCACTTTCATTTTGTAACGGAAGACACGTTTCTACAGTGGAAATGTGTTTTCTGTTGAGAAAAGTATGGTTTATTTCAATGATTTTTTTTTTCACAGCGAAAGACAAGTATTCGTTACAGAAATGGTAGTTTCTGTAGTGAAAACGTGTCTTCCACTACATAAAGAGTATTTTCCACAGTGAAAGTAGTAATTTTTACAGATAATATCAGTAATTTAACGGACCCTTAATGGCGAAAGTGTTTATTGTTAACCCCTCAAACTTTGAAGTGTTATATAAGAAAAATAAATGTACAAGGTTTTAGTTAAAAATATTTTTATATTTTATGGTTAATATTGATAAGTTTTTAAAAATTATATTTTTAGTCTCTTAAATTTGTTGTAAATATTTTTATTTTTAATTACCAAATACTTTATGATGAAAATGATGAAATAAATAATTTTTTTTTTGACATTTTGAAACAATTCCAAATGTAGCCTCATACTAAGAAATTACCTCGACTCTTGATCAACAATGCAACCATCCTAGCTGCTGGTGTGTTCTTCAATTATGTCTTTCCAAATAATTTCGATCTCCCTCTCCACATCTCAAAATATTTATTTATTTTTATTTAATAAAAAAATAATTTCATGAATAATCAATCAATTACTCTTACTTCTCTCATCCCGAAAACAACAACAATTATGATTTTCAATTATTTTAAATTAATTTTATTTTGAAAAATTTGTTATTTGTGTTGGGCTTGTAATGGGCTTTGAACTATATTCTTCATTTTTAAGCACTGGTAATAATTCTTCTGCATGGGCACCTCCAATGCCTTCTCGCCGAGATGGCAGTGAGACCCAAAGCGGTGGCGGCGCTGCCGAACCTCATTCGAAGTCTCGGCAAGGAACTCCCCAAGCCCACAAACAGCCATGGCGGCTTACCATCTCTTAGACGTGCTTTCTCTCTCTACGACCAGATCAATCTCATTGATAACGTCCCTGAAGATCAGCTTCGTTTTCAAAGGTTTTTGTTGCTTCATTTCTTTTCTCTTTCCATTTTTTTGCCATCTCTTCAGGTGTTCTGTGTCTACTTTTTCTTTTAATTCTGTTCCCTTTCTTCTTTAAAATTGTTTCTCGTAGTGAAATTGTCCCGAACGAGAGATCTTTGGAGCAATTTGATTGTTTTTGTTTGAATTTGTAGGTATACTGAAACAGGTTTCACTGTGAATGGAGTCGTGTACGAGGGGAGCTTGCTCTGTGTTGGAAATCTGGTGATGTCTTGGAGCCCCAAAAAATTTTCAGATATCACTGCTGACAGGTATTTTCTTCTCCCATTATCTGATCGTCATATTATCCGTTTTCTTTTCTTCTAATGCTTGATCGACAGACATAAATTATAACTATCTTGATTATTCGTTGAATTTGATATCAAGCGATTCATATTCAGAACGACGGCATCATGCTCTGCATGATTTCCAGCCCAAACGGCTTGGAAATTGAAATAAATTGAGGAACTCAAAAGAAAATTATCTGCAGAATTTGAAGTTAAATACTTGGGACCTTTGAGGTATTTCCTTGGCATAGAATTTGCACGGAATATAGAAGGCATTTATCCATCACAACAAAACTATATTGATGTAGAATTGGAATCAAATTAACAATAAGAAGAAATTTATTAGAAAAGAGGAGAAAAAAAATAGAAGTTTAGATGAGAGAAAAATAAAACAAGAGGGGGTTGGAAGAGTAGAATTGAATCAACATTTTCATCACAATTATCATAATCTACTTTCAAGTTTCAATACAAAACTTTAAATATTAAAATTAACACAACCCTAGTTTATGAAAAGACAAAAACTAGAAGGTAAAAGAGATTAAGATTGTTGATACAAAAGCTAATAAAATAGATAAAAATAACTAAGTCAATCAAAGTGATGTTCTCATCAACTCTTCTGGGTATAAGAAACTCGACCTAGTTGATTTGACAAAACACAACATAGTTGTAGTCAAATAAATATCTATAATCTCCCAACCATAAGCTAAGTGCTTGAGCAAGCTTCTTTCATCGCCTATAAACACGTGAGAATGGAGGCTTGATTCAAGCATCTCCACAAACTTCTCTGGAGTGGGTGGAAGGTGACTTGGGCATAGGAAGATCTTGCCGACTCTTATAAAACTCCTATAAGTCTGGATCTACAGCTCAACTGTCTCTAGAAATCCATGTGCAATCACAATCAAGTTGATCTACCCAACAAACAAGGAAGTGTTGAACTTCTTCATCATTGGCCAATACAATTTGTTTATCTAAAATAGTATCAATTTTACAAGTGTTGTGAAAAGTGGTAATGGAGAAAAAATGGTAACAACATTAGGATCAAAATCTACAAATAGAGGTGGAAGAGGATCATTGGAGGGATTGAAATAATCTTCATAAGCTATTAAGTCTTCAACATCAAAAATTGAATGATAACCAAAATATGATGGGAGATAAACAACATGCATCTGGACCAATTTGCATTAAAATTTTAAAAAAGGATGAGCGCTATGGGCTTGTAATTTGGAAGCCGATCTAGATGAACGCCGCTATGGTCGAATTTGAATCATCGCGTAATGCCCAATATTAAGCCTAACATATCGCTTGTGTGAATCCACTCACATATATTATGATGCATTACTTGCGATAAGTTGTTTATTGATCTCGATATACAAATCATGAAGATGTTGTACAAATGCTTTAGTTAAGGGCCTATGAAGAAATAAAAACAAGGCCTAAAGGCTTACTAAGTTTATGACTATAAGCAACTTCATAGGAGCGCATACATAATGACCAATTCATAGAACTATTATATGCAATTTAAGTTGTAGGGAAAATTAATTTTTAATTTTAAGATTTTTCTTGACCAAACATCTTAATTAGTATTCAAGACTGCGGTTAACTTCTGTTTGTGCTTCAATCTGAAGATGATATGTTGTAGAAAATTTTAATTTTGTTCCAACATATATCATAGGGTACTCCAAAGATGACTAATAAAATGAACATCTATATCTGAAATAATGGTCTTAGGAAGATTATATAATTTGATAATCTTATTAGAATACAATCTAGGAACTTTAAATGCATTAGAAGTTTAACAAGGGTAAAGTGAGCTGTTTTTTAAAAACGTTCAACGACAACAAAAACAGAGTCATGTTTCTTTTGAACGCATGGGAATTCTAACACAAAATTTATGTTAATCTCTTGCCAAAAACAATTAGGAACAAAAAAAAGTATGTAGAGGTTGATGCTGTCTCTCTTGTTTGGCCAAATAACAAATTCTACATTCTCTTGTTGTCTCTCTTGAATATTTGCATGCTTATTCTTTTGTTCTAAAACACAAAAAGGCTATAGAAAACCAAGCAATTGATGCATAGGGTTGTCATATTCAAATTTGGCCAATAGAATTTGACCATTTATTGAATATTTGCATGCTTATTCTTTTGTTATAAAACACAAAAAGGCTGTAGAAAATCAAGCAATTGATGCATAGGGTCGTCATATTCAATCCAACGACCATGTATTGAATTCAACCTCTTAAGAGAGCTAAGATATTAGAGAGCTTCATGATCTAAATGACTCAATTTCTTGGGGCAATAAATAATGCCACCAGTAGTGTAAGGGTTACACGACTGCATGCAATTATTTATCATAAGTTGAATATTATTGTTTGACAGCATTTAATTTTTCATTGAAGTAACGCACTAGGGTGTCGGTGTGTTACTTCTGACTAAGCATGACACTAACCCTTACCTTTGTGGCATCACACTCCACTTTGAAAACTTTGAAAAAAATAGAAAGTCTCATCAGTGGAGCTTTTGTCATTCTCTTCTTCATTACTTTAAAAGTCATTGTTGCTTCTATTGTCCAATGAAATTCTCTTCTCTTCATTCACTCCTAATAGGAGCCATCAATCACTCTATTTACACCAGTTTGAGGGGAGGTTGAATTGTCATGGACATGCAATTATGATGAAACCACACAATGAAATAGAAATTAAAAACATATAGGGAATCTTGTACAGCAAAAAGGAGAAAAATTTGTATTTTCAAAATATTAGTTGGATAATTTCCTAATATTATAAAATATGAGTTTGTACATATTTACCTCAAATCAATACAATTAAAAAAACTTTTTTCACAATTACTTGTTCGTGAGGATCAAATTGAAAGTCAGTGATTGTTTCTGTGTAAAGATACATGTATATGCACACGGGAAGTTGCATCATATTTTTTCACTTGAATGTCACTGTGCAGCGGTTATAGTATTTACTAAGCACATAAATACACACTAGTACGCTCACATGCATAAGTGTTTTATTTCTGATGCTTATGTGTTTTTCAATAGAATACCTATAAAATACTAATTACTACTGTGTTTTATATCTTCTAAACTCTGTTTGGGGACTTGTGATTTGGAGATGTGTAGTTTGTTCTCACGTGCATCTCTTTATCTGACTTGCATCTTTTTATATGATGCAGCTTATCTATCTTCCAGATTGTGTGGCCTGTACCAGGTGAGAATTTAATATATCAAAAATATGCTTCATTGTGTTAGGAAATGGGCTTAATAATACATCATAAATATATGTTTTACATTCGTTGCTGGGGTTTCCTTAATTGATTAAGGTTTGAAAATTTATGGTGATGTTTTATCTAGGCTATATTTGCTCTTGGTTTTCTATGAATTGGATAGTTTGATTATGCCCATTCCTTTTTTTTTATTCTAGCAGTTGTATCTATCTTATTTTGATAAACTTATTATTGTGTGATTATCTCTCTGCCGTCTATCAGCATTACAAGTCAAAGATAAATTGTGTTGCTACCTGTGTGAGATTTCTTTGTTTCTGAGTTCACTTTCTGCTTAATTTCAGAGATTTTGATCATTGGGTGTGGGAGGAACACTGAACTGGTCAATCCTGAATTACGCCGTTTTGTTCGATCAGTTGGCATGAAGTTGGAAGCCGTTGACTCTGTAAGTTTATTCTTTTTTTTTTATAATTTCTTTTGGCATGAATATTTTTGGAAGTACTGAGAGTTGTAGTCAGTATATCTGATGCTAATGCAATTTAGCATCCAGAACATGTACTTTTTTCATTTTTTTCTTTGCATGTGTGTCAACTGTCAACTTTTTGTTCTGTATCTTCGAGTTGATTTTTCTTTCGTATATGTGCACTAAAACATTGACAGAAAAGAGATTAACTAAATAAAAAAACAAAAAAAATTTCGTCCAATTGCTATGATTTACTCGTCCAACTTGGATCAAATATAATCTCGTTACTGCTCTCCCTGTGTCGTCCATTTTGATTTAAACTTGATAGAAACAACTTATGTTATGGGGAAGTCATACGTTAATAAGTTTAATTTAGACAGTGATTCATCGAATGTTTTAATTATTTACAGTTTATGATTTTTGTTCAAAACGAAAATTTGACACATTACTGGGTCGTTTAATTCTGGTGAAGCGACGTCGGGTCTAATATTTGCTCGCATAAATATGGTAATGATTAGGAGTTGAAGACCATTTCTGTCAGGCAATAGAGACGGGATTCAAGTCTGTTACTCTTGATCTATATTCTGCACAAAATTTGGTGACATTTTGATTTGTTTGCAGAGGAATGCTGCATCGACTTACAATATCTTAAATGAGGAAGGTAGAGATGTGGCAGCTGCACTTCTTCCCTTTGGAGTTTCTTCTTAATCATAACCTCTTGACCCATTTTGGTATGTATTCTCATCTTAAAATTCTTCTGCTCTTTGTTGCTAAATTCCCTCTGGATTTGAAATCAGTCTCATAATAAAGAAGTGCTAGCATTTTTCATTTTGGGTTGCAGCCCATTGATTCTCAAGTTCTACCATTAATCCATTTCTTTTTGTAAACTAGACTAAAATTGTCCTACCCATTTGTATTACTCGTGAGAAATTAATCATACATCTAACATCTTCGTAAACACACATGAAATTTGCGATCCTAGGAAGATGAGTTCTATAATTCACTAGTCTCTACTTTCTACCTCAACTAATTACTCTAGATTTCAAAAGTTTCTTTGGCATAAATGTAACGTTTACCCTTGGATATTATAGGAACTAGATTCTGAGTGTTGTCGAAGACACAATTTGTCTTTGCGGGCCTGCTTGGGCCGCTACAACTCAGCACTGAACAATCTGTCTTCCTAGTCATATTGTTCTGTAACTGGCGCTGCATCTTCGAGCTGCAATGCTGGATTTAATTGTCCACCATCCTTCCAATCCAATCTGTCTAAATTGCTCAAATTTGACGCAATGTGCATGTGTCATTCATTTATTGGTAATTATTTATAATATACCATCATTATTCTCTAAATTAAAGAATACTCGTAGTCGTAGTCATGTTTTGGTGTGATCCTAACATTAATTTTAAATAAATAAGAAACGCCAAAAAATAATTAGAAAATAAAACTATTAACTAATTTTAATGGCAATTAAAATCACTTAATTTAATTTTAATAATATTAAAACTCAAAATCTTTTTTGTTTATGGATGGTCTAGAAAAGGGATGGTGTGACGAGGTCAACGTGTTTACGACAAAATTACTTGTATTTATTTATAATGAATTTACTTTTTGATTAATTTTTTTACATTTATAATAGGGTAAAAAAAAATAATGGTTTTATTTTTTATATAATTTGTTTCAAAAATAATATAATTATCTCATTTTCAATAAAAAAAAAATTTGATACTAATATACGTATTTTGTTTCATAAGAGATACTAATAAATAAAGGTATGTTTTTTTTTTAATTTAGTACTTAATTTCAAATATTATAATCCTGATTATGCATTTATTAAAAATTGATTTTTAATTATAAATGATAAAATATGAAATTAATTGCATGTGTTATTTTAATTTAATTACTTTAATTTAGTTCTAAATAACGAAACATAATTTCATATTTTGTAATTGAAATCAGTTCTTTTCAAAAAGTTTTTAATTTTTTTAATATGGATTTAAATCATGTCAAATTATTTGGTCATTAATTGAACCTAAGAAATAGACAACTTAATATAGTCTATAGTTTTTATCAAATATATGAGAAAAAAATTATTAATATTTTATCATATTCTTTTTCATAAATTTAAGAAATATATATATAATTTGGAATAATTATGATTGAACAATTTAAATCTAAATTAAAAACGAAGACTCGAAGATCAATGAACATTTTAATGAAATAGTAAGAATAAAATTTTACATGATGACAAATTGCTCAGAGTAGTACTAGTTTATTTTTTAATTGTACACTCTAATCTTGTCTCTTAGTTTAATTGTCATTAATTAAGATAAATTATAAGTAATTAAATTAAGATATCAATTAAACTAATTAATAAACGTTAGGAGGTAACATTACTCAATTACCAAATAGAGGATCCGCTCTCTATGTATATAAAATATTATTATAATTACAAAATTATCCTTTACCACACATTGTGAATTAAATTATAACCTTATTTTATACTCTAAATCATAATTACTCCCTTCTTTAATAATAATAATAATAATAATAATAATAATAATAATAATAATAATAATAATAATAATAATAATAATAATGTTTAATTTAGTAACAGAGAAAGGATAGTTTATTGTATTGAAAAAGATTTGCAAATTTAGCACATCTTAAAGAATCAAAAATCAAAAAATAGGCTATTGTTATAAAGTGGCCGGTTCAAACCGTCGTCTTAGTCCGTAATCTACTTGGCTAGGGTTTTTGTTCGTCTGGTCCCTTGTTCTTCCTCAATCTTGGCGGGAAAATTCTCAAGCTCCGAACTAGAGCAGGGAAATCTATTGTTAGAGGAAAGTTGAAGAACAGTTTATTCGATTGAAAACTAGGGACGGTGATGGGGAAAGACGAGGAGGAGATGAGGGGAGAAATTGAGGAGAGGCTAATAAACGAGGAGTACAAAATATGGAAAAAGAACACTCCTTTTCTTTACGATCTGGTAATCACCCATGCCCTGGAGTGGCCTTCACTCACCGTCGAGTGGTTGCCTGATAGGGAGGAGCCACCGGGGAAGGACTATTCCGTGCAGAAGATGATTTTAGGGACTCATACCTCTGAAAATGAACCCAATTACCTTATGCTCGCTCAGGTTCAACTTCCCCTTGAAGATTCCGAGAACGATGCGCGCCATTATGATGATGAACGCGCAGATGTTGGTGGCTTTGGCTGTGCTAACGGCAAGGTATGTCGGTGAACTTTGTCTACAGCTTCGTCTTTTTTTTTTTTGGCTGGAAGTCGGTGGGAAAAAAAGTATTTTCTGCGTGTAGTGATTATATCGTTAGACGAATAAGTTCAAGTTTAGCTACAATTTCCTTCTTTTCTGTTGTTTTTTCCGGTTTATATGTTTTTTTTTTCAATTTAGTGCTGTTTGGTTTTTCATTAAGAGTTTAGAACTGGATTGTTAACAGCAAGATTGGGGTTTAGTGGATTTTTTAAAGCTAATATATTCTTGTTTCTCATATTAGGTACAAATAATCCAGCAAATAAATCATGATGGAGAAGTTAACAGAGCTCGTTATATGCCTCAGAATCCATTTATTATTGCTACGAAGACTGTTAGTGCTGAAGTTTACGTTTTTGATTATAGCAAGCACCCATCTAAACCTCCCCTAGATGGTGCATGTAATCCTGACTTGAGGTTGAGAGGTCACAATACTGAAGGTTATGGGTTATCATGGAGCAAATTTAAGCAGGGTCATCTACTTAGTGGCTCAGACGATGCACAAATTTGTTTATGGGACATTAATGCCGCCCCTAAAAACAAGTCTCTCGAGGCTATGCAGATTTTTAAGGTACTCTCTCATCTATTTGGATTTTTTGTGTTGATCGTCAAACAAATGGTGTTTTTGGCATAATCCCTTTTAAGATTTCTAATGAGTGGATGGTAATTGATAGCTGAATGACGAACAGAATATTGAAGGTTTTTATTTGTCTAAAGAACCTGAGTTAGAGTTTCTTGCTTTATAAATAAGAGCGTCCTCTAAAATCTTTATTGCCATTACACAGTGAGATGCTGATATTGCATAATCGTTTAAACTAATCCCAAAATAGGTTCATGAAGGTGTTGTGGAAGATGTTGCTTGGCACCTTAGGCATGAATATTTATTTGGTTCGGTTGGCGATGATCAGTACCTGCTTATGTGGGATCTGCGAACTCCATCAGTTAGCAAACCTGTACAGTCTGTGATGGCTCATCAAAGTGAGGTATATATTATAAAAATTACTAGTTTTTAGTGTATTTTGTAAGTACCATATACTTTGGGTACACCTCTATATTCTCCCTAGTCTTATGTTTAAAGTTGGTTGGTTCAAACTAAATAATATTTCTTTTCAAAATATTGTGCCAGGTGAACTGCTTGGCTTTTAACCCCTTTAATGAGTGGGTAGTTGCGACAGGGTCTACCGATAAAACTGTTAAGCTGTTTGATCTACGGAAGATAAGCACTGCACTCCACATTTTTGATTGTCACAAGTAAGAATCTCCCATGTCCATGATCCGTCCACATCAGATTCTTCGTACTCGTTTTTGTATGATGAGTTGTAGGGATTTGTGTATATATATTTCTTAAATTTAATGACAGCTATTATTTGACAATAGGGAGGAGGTCTTTCAAGTTGGCTGGAATCCGAAGAATGAGACGATCTTAGCGTCTTGTTGCCTTGGTAGGAGACTTATGGTGTGGGATCTCAGCAGGTAGTCATACAAACTTCTTTGGTTTTGTTCTCTTTTTTCTTTTTTTTTTAAATCTTGTATATATCCTTTATTTTTTGTTCTTCATGAATGTTTCGACTTGGATGGATGTGGTTTATTGTGCAGAATCGATGAAGAGCAGTCACCAGAGGATGCCGAAGATGGACCCCCAGAATTGCTGTTTATTCATGGGGGTCATACGAGTAAAATATCAGATTTTTCGTGGAACCCGTGTGAGGATTGGGTTGTTGCGAGCGTAGCAGAAGATAACATACTTCAGATATGGCAGATGGCTGAGAACATCTACCATGACGAGGATGATTTGCCAGAAGAACTAGCCAAGCCTGCATAATGTAGTGCGTAAGTCTCTGTTTCAGTTATGCTAGAATCCTACTTGCTTACATCCCTAGTTTTTTATTGCCTTCCACCGATGATCATGTTGCGCATGTTCGGCTTTGTTCCGATCAATGTATCTCCCTCCCTAAGCTTTGATTTGCAAAGTAGGAAAAAGCTCTCTTCAGTCTATTCCATGTTTTTCAAGTATGTCATTGACTAGTGCTACAAATTAAATATTCTGTAAATTGCATCTTTAATCTTTGTTTTTCGTGGAACATCTCATTTAGTTAATTTGGTTTATTTCTTTTAATATAGTTTTAAGGGAAAAATACAAATCAGCCATCGTACTTTGTAATTAATGACAAGTCAATCACTAAACTGTTTTTGCTAACAAATAACTATTGAACTATGGAAAAAAGTTGCTGCAAACATCGTTGTCACGTTTGTTGTTAAACGTATTGATTTCGTTCCGTGGTGGAAAGAACATGTATCGATTTCATTTTGCCACAGAACGATATTTTTAAAAATAATATTATAATATTGACGGTTCGTGACAGATTGACTACAACACACGGCGGATTGACTACGACCTGTGGCAGAATGATTACGTTCCATCGCGGATCGTCGTGCGTCGTTTGCCTTGTATAAATTTAAACTACATTCATCGTGATTTTTTTTAGTGATTTTGTTTAGGAGTGGAATTGATTTGGTTTGGTTCGGTTTTAGATCAAATTGGAACCAAACTGACTCGTTTCGGTTTTGAAAAAGAAAAATTGAAACCGAACTGAATCCACCTAAAAACTGATTAAAAATTGAACCTTGGTTTTCAATTTTTCTGGATTTGGTTTTCGGTTTTTCACTTTTAATCACATATAGGAAAAATGTCTTTGATTTTTTAAGAAAATCAAGGAAAAGACAAAGTCTGTGCGAATTAGAAATACAGAGAAAAATGAAGATCAATTCTCATAGAAATTACAAAAATCGATTTTACAACAAGATTTCACAGTAAGATTTTACAAATTTCACAACAAGATTGGTTTGTTCAAACACAAACCAATATCCTATCGCATTTGTTAAAAAACAGACCAAATTTCACAGTAAGACACAAATTACACAGCAATATTTCACACATTTTACACTAAAAAATTGATTTCACAGCAAGATTTCACAAATTTCATATGTAACTTTACTGTGCGAACTACAAAGCGCGAAATGAAAATGAAAATCAAAACAATAAAATGTTAAATATATAATCAACGAACCTATGTGAAGTTTGAACTGCGAACTACAACTATCCAAAGCGACAACGCTGACTACGAGTTAGGGTTGCACTAAAAAGGCGACGATGACGACATTGACGATGCCGCTCGGTAGTTGACACTCGATGGAGAAACAGAACGATGACCAATGGTTGAAATACGCAACTTTTCATCTCTTCTAATGGCGTATACAAGAGGTAGCAAAGGTCGAAGGAGGGAGGAGTTGTCAAGTTTACTTTTACAGGAGGTAAGTTTATAGAGAAAAAATTGGAATTAAATTAGTTACTCAAATAGGTTTTCAAGTTTAGTTTTATTTTTGGTTTGGTTCGGTTTGGTTTTTCTCACTTACAATCAAGAACCAAACCGAAATGATCGGTTCAGTTAGGTTCGGTCCTATATTTTATTTTTTTTCATATCAAAATCGAACCAAACCGATGAAAAATGATCAGTTCGATTCGGTTACCCATTTCGAACTGAACTAATTTCCACCCCTAATTATGTTAGCGATTAGCGAACCCTAGAGATTTCTAAGAACGGAATTGTACCGCATTTTGGCGAAGCGCCAAGTTGAAGCGGGGCCCACGTCGACAGTTTTGGTAAATAAGGTACGTTCAATTGGAGACAAAGCTGATATAGTGGTGCATTCCGTCTCGTCAACTCTAGACGAGGAGGAGCTCCGTTCATTATGCGAATCCAGTAGTGACGAAGACATAGATATGACTGAGAGTAGGCTTAAACGACCACCACAAACAGAATGCACATTCACTGGTTTGGGTCTTGGCAAGAAGTATAGTTCACTTAATAAAATTAAAGAAGAAATCGTCGATCATGTGTTGAAGATTGGGTACGAGATAAAATTCACTCACAGTGACGTTTATCGGTTAAAGGCTGCATGCCAGGAAGAATACACGTGGTGGATGCGCGCCTAAAAAATGCAAAATGAAATGACATTTCAAATAAAATGCTATGATGACGTTCACACTTGCTCGATAAAGATGGAAAGCTGTCATGCCTCTGCCAAATAGGTGGCAATGCATTATTTGGCCAAATTTAAAAGTCAAGTCAACTGAGACCTTCCTTCCATAATTGAGACAGACATGAAGGATTTTAACATCAACATCATGTTAGTCTTTTTGTTAGGCTAAGTTTTATTTTGATGATGACTAAAATGTTAATTAATTTAATAAATCAATAAGTTGTATTTTTTATTTTTCTGAATATTATTCTTATCGTTTTATCCTAATATTTATATCTGTATTTATTGTAAATGCCCTCAAAATGGGTATTATAATTGTTCTAACACGTTTACTTGAGTCCATGTAGTGTAGCATATCATTTTGGCACTCAATATAGTTCAAGGTTAAATTTGGAGTGAAGGTGTGGATGCATGCGGACGAAGGAAGATGGCCAAAACTGGGATTTGGAATTTTTGGACGGAGGCAGATGAGTGAGGATGCAGGAAATGCATCCTAAAGTGCAGTCTAGAGTTTTAGAATGATAGAGGATGACAGTGAGGATGAGGGGAATGCATCTTAAAACTGTCTGAAAACTTTTCGGACCCACGTGGATGCAGGCGGACGATAGAGGACGACCAGAGTTTGAATTTGTTTTTTGTGGGTGACTTTTCGGACGATAGCGGACGAGGACGCTAAGTCCAAAAAGTCCAGATTTTGCCAACGGACAGTTTTCCAATGATCAAATTTTCAATGACTGAATATTCAACGGCTATATGCGGTCAACCGAAAACTTTTAGGACGTCCAAAAAGTTCGTGGCCTATAAATATGAGTTCACTCCAAACTCTCTATAACGAACGGAGAATCGAGGCAAAGCCCTGCCAAATTTAAGACACGATTCTAGACCATTATGAGCATTGTAAATCCAATTCTCCCCACTCATAAACTTGCGAGTTATTATTAGAAGAATTCTGATTAGTAGAGCTTTAATTTTTCAAATTATTATTGTGGTAAATTATAAATGGTGATTCCCTAAGAATTCATCACACAAGAGTGACGCCCCGAAATAGTCATCGGCTCAATTGAACATCCGTAAGTTCAATCATTGGGTGACTCCCTGGCAATAGTCAAATTTAGGGTGACGCCCTGCAATAGTCAAAGGTTGACGGCCTTAAAATTAGTCAATGGTGACGCCCTATTAATAGTCAATTTGTAAATAGTTTTATTGGCATCCGCAAGCCAATTATTTAGTGGAACTTAGAGCGGACATAGGCGGGTTTGTCGAACCACATAAACAAATCGTGTGCAATCTCTTACTCTCACTCTTTATATTATTGCATATATGTGTGATTGTTCTATTTAATTATATGCATTAATCACTTAGAATTATTAGAGATTAAATATCGCACGAAAAAGTTATACCACCCCCTCTCTATAGGCATATATCGATCCTACACATCACACTCAGTCTTGCTAGAAGGACAAGAACTACGACAAAAAAATGAACGAAGGGGATGACAATAAACAATACAAGCTCATATGGTCCTATGCCGAAGAGATTTGGAGGTCTAATCCTGAAAGCTCAGTGCGTGTTCAGCTAGAGATGGGTGCATTTAAAATGATGTACATGTGTTTAACTGTATACAAGATGGGCCATTGAATTGTAGTAGATCAATCATTTGTTGGATGGTAGCCACTTGAAGGGAGTGACTCCGGGCCACCTGCTCACTGCTGTCAGCATCGACGGGAACGATGAAATGTATCTGATTGCTGTAGCAGTGGTTGAAGCAGCAAATAGGGATTCTTTGAGCTATTTTCTTGAATTATTGCTCGAGGATCTAAACACTCAGTCCGGCAATGGGTGGACAATCATTTCTGATGAACAAAAGGTGTGGTTGATTGATTTTGTCTTCTATGCTTATGTTATACATTGTGTACCAATGTTTGACTCATACTGTGAATCTTTGTAGGGGGTGGTGCCAGTTGTTAGAGAGTTAGTAGGGCAAGCGGACCATCGATTTTGCATCCGACATCTGTATGCCAATTTTAAAAAATAATTTAAAGGCAGGTTGTTCAATGACACAATATGGGCCGCTTCTAAAGCCACAACAAAGAGACACTTTGAGAGAGAGAGATGACGAAAACATTTTTACTTGACCCGGCAGCCCACAACTATCTACGAGGAATAGATACGATATGTTGGAACAAACATGTCTTCTGCTCCATCCCAAAGTGCGACATAAGCCTCAACAACCTAAGCGAGTCCTTTAACGCCTACATCCTACCAGCCTGGGAAAAACCAATTCTCAATATGTTTGAGATCATACAAAAGGGTATCATGGGAAGGATCGTTAAAAAAAAAAAGGAAAATATGGCGTGCTCGACAGACCTTTTGTGTCCTCATGTCAAGAACCGGCTTGCCAGACTACAACTTCCATGTCGAAATTAGAGTCCCCAGTTTTCAGAAGCTGCCCAGTTTGAGGTTAGCAACAGTAACAAATAGTACACTGTTGATTTGGACAAGCGTACTTATAACTGTTATTAGTGGGACTTGACTGGCATCTCGTGTGTCCATGCAGTCTCATGTATGCAATTCATAAAGAGATCTCTCGAGAACTTTGTGCATGAATGCTACCACTGGGAAACATACATCACGATGTACTCTCACTTTGTCCACCCCGTCAGTGGACAAATCATGTGGCCGCCTGTGACGCATCTTGATCCAATTATCTCACCGTCATTTAAGAGGCGTCTCGAAAGGCTGCAAAAATTAAGAATACGAAATGTGGATGAGGCCCGAAGACGGATAGTGCTGCCTAGAAGACATCTGAACATGGCTCGTGTGGGGGTGTGGGGCACAATTTCCGCACGTGTGAAGTTAGAGGCCCAGATTCCAATGCATGTGGCGGCCGTCGGTCTAGAGGCAGAGGCGGCAGAGGAAGCTCGCAGGGCACATTTATGGATTTTAGAATCCCTAGACAGCCCCCGAGATAGTTCCTAACATAGTCTCTGAAATAGTCCCCTAGAGAGTCCCTGACATAGTTCCTGAGACGCAAGTGAGCATATTATTACGTTTACGTTTTCAAGTGTTATTTGAACTATGCTAATTTCATTTGGAATGTGTTATACAGGAATATGATGCGCAAAGTACACAAACACAAACAAACACAAATGTGAACATTAACCTTCCTTGATTAGAGAAGATAACGCTCAATCAAAGTGATTATTAACTATGCGTTGAAACCAGAATACATCATCTATAATAGTTTATTCGAGGTAGCCTATTGTAGAATCTCTAATAAACTATTGTAGATGATGTCTATATGGTTTCGACACATAATTAGTAGTCACTTTGATTGAGCATTGTCTTCTCTAATCAAATAAGGTTAAAGATATACGAAGATGTTAAATGTTTGGAGTTATTCAAGATCAAACATAAGTTGGATATTCCTCAGAAAACAATACAAATGCTTGTCCATTATATGCTCGTACATTCTTAGTGCATATGTACATTATATGATTGTAACAGAATTAATAATTTGGTTTGCGTCTGTAATGCACATATGCACGATATGGTTGTAATTGAATTGATAAATTAGTTTGTTTTTGTAATGCACATGTACAGGATATGGTTGCAATGGAATTGATAATTTGGTTGTTGATGATGAATGAAAATTGATTAGTATGAAAATGTCAAATTACCAACTTTTCCCCAAGCTAAAGTTTAGGAAACTTTTGAAGGACCGGTCGATTATCTTCTCTTAACTCAACTGACCGCTCGCCAAGTCACTCGAGTCTGTGATATTTATGCACGTTGCCAATCGATCGCTATTTCAACTTCAATCTCACGGTTGATCATTTGATCGACCACGCTGACGTTCCGCCGCAGAAACATCAGTTCTGCCGCAAAACATCATACATTCTGCAGCAAAACGACGTGTTTTCACGGCGGAATGTCAATTTTCCGTCGCAAAACGTCAGCATTCTTCTTCCTAGTATATTTCAGTGTTATGCACAAGTTGCTTAACTTGTTACAATGAACATGTTAGTTGTTTATTGATGATGAATGAAATGGTTTGAATCAATTTATCTTTCAAAAAATTAAAAATTTTGCAAGAGTTTCCCTTGTTTAAGTTTATCCCCTTTGTGACATTATCAAAACTAGACATTATCCAAACTAGATATTTTCCAAACAGATATTATCCAAGCAAACAAAACAAAACATAAACATAAACATATATTATCCCTACACATCTCAACTACCCTAAGTTGCCTTCTTGTTAGTTTTTTTTTGCAGTAACTCCATGATCTCAAATGACAACTGCGGGTCCACGTATATGTTGGACGCTTTGGCGAACAACAGCCCCTTCTGTAACATCCCGATATTTTAAGATGCCTAATTATCGAGATATTACCAAGGATATAATCGTCAATCATAATCATTAAACAATACTTATAATAATTGAGAATTTGAATTCGAGTTAAGAATAATTTAATTAAATGAATGATTTAATTAAATTATTAAAGATGATTTTAATTGGGCGAAAGGCGATTTAAATTAGGGAAGGAATAATATAATGGGTTGATTGGAATTAATGAATTAAAAGAAAATTTAAATAAATAATTAATTAATTAATTAAATTAAATTAATAATAATAATAATAATGGAATTAGAGAGGGAGAGAAGAGAATGTAGTCTGCGATTTTTGGGGGAGAAAGTGAGAGATGGACTAAGGGAATGAGAGATTGGCTGAGAGGGAGATTGGAGGGCGATGACCGGCGACGAAATGTGAGGCTCAGGCTCGGTTCGGGTTCTATCCTCCGACGAAGGGCAAGCGACGACGGGCTCGGGAGGCGGCGTCGCAGGTTGCGGTTAGGTCAGAGCCGCTACATGTTTCTTCGCGGGACGGAGTCGGAGCTCCCGTGGGTTGTGTTCTCCGGCGACGGTTCGAGGTAAGCTCCCGTTCAATTGTTCTGATGCTTATTGTTTTGGTGATTTCTAGACTAGCAAAGACGAAATCAGTGAAGAAATGGTTGGCAGGGGATGTAGTTCGCGACTAGTGTGTCGGTTCGCGAATGAACGACTTGTCATCCTGTCCAATCCTGCTGGGAGTCGAATGTGGATCTCGCATTGGACAGGGGTGTCGTTCACGAAGGAACGACTTGTCGTTTGCTTCACGGTTCAATCAAAATCGGTCCGTCCCGCTGGTTCCTACCCGTGAAGGACGACACAACGTAATTCAGCTACAATGATTGAAGGCCGAAGATTTAGCCGAAAAATCGGGATATGCTTTTCACCTGAAGAATCCACTTTTGATCGCTTGAATCACGGGATAACTTGGATAAGCTGTTGTGTATTTCAAATCTTGCTTCTTGTTTATAAATTCAGTTTATGTGTGAGTGTCTGTGAGGGAAATTTAGCGAAGCTAAGTGGGGAAAAACTGAAGGCTGTGGGTGATTTGCAAAGAAGGAAGTTTCGTGATGGGAAAATTGAAAGAAATAGTTTTGGATTGAGTGAAACTCCTGATCCTTGTGAGTTTAGTTCTGTCACAGGGTAATGTTTCTCTTTCTTGGAATTAAAAATTGGATTTTTGATCAAGTTTCTATTTTATTTGGTGAAGCTTGGATCTGGGCAGCAAAGGAAGAATGAAGCATTATTAGAATTCTCCGACCATGTGCAGCAGGTAGTGATTTTTACCCATTATTATTGGATAATTCTTATGAAAGAGTAACCGATTGGAATGGTTGGATTATGATGAATGCTCTGTCTGTATTCAGTGGATTTGTCTGGTTAATGGTGGAGAATCTATGAGTGTTGCAAGATGTTTTAGTTGCCACTAAATAGACTAGTGAATGATTAAATAATGAAATGGACTCTCTATTATAAGTTGCTGGATGAAATATGTGTTTTGCATCTTTATGCACATCCTGTAATGCTAGGCTATCGAGCTGTGATATATGTTGGTTAATGATGATTGGATCTTATAGTTAAGGATTTTTCTCCGTTGATGGTGATTAATGAATATTTTGGATAAACGCTTTGTTGAAATTGGTTGTTCATGGTTAGATTTCTGCCTAGGAAATTGTTGAACATAAGGCTTTTGTTTCTTTGAAATAAATCGGTAATTCAAGTCAAGGAAGTTAATATTCTATAAATAGATATTGGATAGTTATATTCTATTTTGGGTGATAATATGCCTCAGGGGTCGAGGCCTATTACTCGATCGCAAACAAGGTCTTTACTGTCACTTAGCCAAATTACTGATGATCTTGTTTCTTTTGTAGGTATTAACTTCAAGGATGATTCTATTTGGGATGTTGTCCCAACGGATAAGGAGCAATCTGTGCATGTCTTGACTTGGGACACACGTGAATGTTATGAGCTTCATCAGACGGGAATTTGTCTTCCCGGCATCCCAAACGTGTAACCTTTCAATTCTGCATTTTTATTTCTTATTTGATTTTCATGGCAAACATTGAGCCTATTTTGTGAGGGTAAGGCATGGTTATAAGCTTTACTCATTCATGCATTTAGATTGTTGGTTAGGTTAGATGGTGATGATTCAGTTTTGGGTTGATGGGCCAAGTCCAATCCATTTCAAACCTAAGGAAAGAGCTGCCACGTGTACGCCATGCATGTTATCTCCCACCAGCTTTAATCTTGGCCATTCATTCCACATTCATCCAAAGGCCTGCATGTTGCCACCCAAAGAAAACAACCAGGAGCTGCCACATGCACGTCATGCATATTGCCACCACCTGCCTCATCTCGGCCATCCATCATCCCTCATCTCGGCCGTCCATCATCCCCTACTCATCATCACCTAGGCTTATAAATATCCATGGATTAGATGCATTGAAAAACTTTTGATCAAATTAATATAATAGTAGCTTTCTCCTCCGTGAGAGAAATCCCGACCCTGTCGTGAGTCAGCCCCAGATTTTTGAATTCGAGACGAAGTAGAGGACTTTTTTGTTAGCAAGCTCGTGGTGCTTGAGTTAACTCGTAAGTTTTCCCTTTTCAAACTTCCATTGGGAGTTTGAGCGAGGGAAAACCGAACCATTGCCTACGATTGGTAGATTTTCTTCGAAAATCTAGAATCCGTGAACCTCACGTTAGATAGTTCTCGGATCCGATCAAGGGTCTACATTTCCTCCCTGTCGCTCATCGTGGGTTTCTAACACGTGCTTCCTTTTCTAGGTCGTCTCGTGTCAGGCGATAATGAGTTCCTAAAACTATTGTGTGATTTGTTAAAATTAGATTATGAAACTCTAATAAGTAATGTAACGATAGAAAAAGCTAATGAGATTAATAAGTTGATTAATTGATTAAATTAATGATAAATGTTAATTTGTGCATGTATCAGAAAGAGGAAGAGGCATAATGACAGAACGCTTAAAGCTTGAGGTAAGGAATGGGTTGTCTTGGCCTTGTGCCCTACACCCAAGTAAAGTGTGTGTGAGTAGTTTTGTGTCTAATTTATTCTTGTTATGATGAATAATGAAATGAAAAAGAAAGTGAATTAAGCTAGAGAAGAATAGAGAAAACTACGAATGAGCTCTTTACGGGTTTCATGAATGATGAAATGAAAGAGGAATGTATGATGAGAATGAACGAAAGTAGAAGATGAAAATTGCTATGATGAGATTAAATGAACGAAAGAACAAAGGTTTTAAAATGCATGAATGGTGTAAGTCATTTCATATTCTTATTGTTTTCTTTAGGAACCCTCTGATTTTAGTTAAATGCAATCTAACGAGCATGATCTTATTAAATTGGTGTGAAGCAAAATGGTGATAAACTTTGTTTACATAGAAGAAGTATGTTGAACTCTTTCACTAGACTCTTATGCATATGTTAAGAGATTTAAGTAAGAAATTATAGTATGGACTAAATATAACATTAGCTTAGTCTAATGAGCATGGTAGTAATGAAATAGTTGAGTATGTCCTTATGGTAATCAATTCAAGCATGTTTGTGTGTTAGTTGAGATTTCGATGAACATGTTAGTGTCACGCGTTATTTTATTGCCTTATTGTATTCATGTCATTTCAATTATTGTAATCCTTTGTATGCGCAACTTTAATATATGTTTACTTCGATGTTCATTTCAGTTTCAATTTCCGTTAATGTACTCTATAATATATATGTTTCATGATAATAGAAACCAAGTAGGGTTTAACCTTCGGATGGTACCCACATGCATGAGTGAGGAAAAGAAAGAAAGAACCCTAAAGGCAAGTATATGCCGGAACAGAAAGAAAGAACCCTAAAGGCGGGTATATGCCGAAAAAGAAAGAAAGAACCCTAAAGGCGGGTATATGCCGGGACAGAAAGAAAGAACCCTAAAGGTGGGTATATGCTGGAAAAGGGAGTTGAGGTAGATGGGTAGTCCAGATCTAGCCTAGCTGCTAGGACACACCCTTACCAAGTTGGGAAAATGACTAGTATGCACACAGGAGGTTAGGTTCCGTACAGCTATGCCATCTCAAAAGAAAACCCTCAATCTCCAGGCTCGATGTACGAGTTTTTAACGAACGAACAAAACCAACGTAATGAAAGAGTTGGTTTGGGTGGCCCTCATTCCAACAAGAACTAAAGAGAGAAATGCATATTGTTTTTCCCCATCTCTTTACTGAGCGTAAGCTCACGTCCTTACTTGTGGTGTAGGTAGAACGACGGACAGATAAGAAGAAAATGATGAACACGTAACGGAGCAAGGATGGAAGATTTCACACACATGAGGTTCGGGCTGGCAAGGCAAAGGTAAAGGAAAGTAAACAATGATTAACAAATGAAAGTAAACGGTTATGAGTCCATGAAGTAGTGGTCAAGATTTATTAGACGAAATGCTTTAATAGATGAAATGTTTAAATGACATATTTCCTTTTAAGATTTCTTACGCTTCCGAAATGATTTACAAATGGTTATTTAATAACGCTTCCGCATATGTATTAATTTCACAACAAGTTTTAAGAAAGAGTTAGTAGCGATTCGGATTTATGCACTCTAATTTGTCTTAAAAGAAAATTTTAAATTTTTACGCATTTTAATGATTTACAAAAATCTGGGTCGTTACACCTTCGCAGGTACATTATTGTGATGGTGGAGTCGCGCTTCTTGCAATCACGGATCACCCCTAACCCTTCACTCGTACACCGAAACATGTCGTGCGGGCTAGAATGCAAAGGGAAAAATTAGCACATAAGCGAAAAACAATATGAATCTACATAAAGGAAAAGATATACTTCTCTTTGTCAGTGGGTGCTATGACGTTCGCAATTGCCTCAGGCAGCAATAACTGGTAAAGGTAGTGAGTGTGAAGATCAACGGATGACATAAAACACGCTTGTTTTGGGTGAGACTGAAATGCAAAGGAAGCACACATTAGAACTATTGAAACATAAACGACAAACTAGAAAAGTGAGATGTTTACTTACATGAATCCACCCTAATGTCAGTAGCGATTTTTTATATTAAACTTCGAAGTATTCTTATTCGTTCAACGCATAGCACTGCATACAAAGAAAGTAAAGCAATGATGAGTACTAAGATAAAAGCTTCTGAACTACTTAATGTAACAGAATGTAATTCTCACCATGTTTGTCATCCCTTCTTACTGCAGGAAGATGATCTCAGTGATGTTGTACTTATCCTGGACCAACTTTCTCGAAAGAATTGCGCACGTCTCCAGGTTCTTCCGACTATTTGTAGAAACATACTTCTTGAAAAGATCCATCAGTTGACCTAGCTGCAAAAGTCATTGACAAGTTACCGTTAGATTAATAAAGCATGAATAAGTGCAAACACACGTAGATAACCAAATCGAATATGTACCACGTGCACATTTTTATGAGGCGAAGGCTCCAATCCACCCTATGCGGCTGTCGATGGAAGAGTGGGAGCAAGCACGACAGGAGGAGAATGTTAGTATTAGAGGGCAATGGTACTGCAAATTTCAAACACGTTATTACATCACATACAAATAAATAGTGGACTTTGCCGAAAAAGTAAATAACTTACAAGCAATCAGTGTCTTCTGTTGCTAAAGAGGACGATGGAGAGGCCGCTAGAGAGGTTGCTGAAAGAGCTGCTGAAGAGGATGGTGAAGGGGTTGTTCGTTGCTCCATTCTTTGCCACTCGGCCATCATCTCATGATGGCGCTCCTCTGCTCTCTCCGCCATTTTTTAAATTTGGAGCAGCCTCATTTGTGGTGCTCCTCCATCATTTGTATTCTTTGCACCCCCATTGGATGGAGCTCCTCCATCCGGACAAGTCAGTCCTCCATCTAGACCAGTCGGTCCTCCATCGTTCTAACTTGATCCAACACCAAAAGATGTTGCTCCTCCGCCTCCATCCTGTGCATCCAGCTAGACATCTCCTCAGTCATCGAAGTAAAATGAGATGACTAAGAAGGGGGCGGAGTCATCAGCTGCGAAGCATCATCCTCCATGTGCTGCAAAGGTGATGCTGGAGGCTGTTCCTCCGAGGGGGCTGGAGGTTCTACCACTGAGGGGGGTGGAGGCCGTACTGCTTAGGGGGGGGGGGGGATGCTTGGATGGAGTCTTGCATACCCATACCTCTTCAACTTTGTTGAGCCTCATTCGATCCACTTTCAATTTGTTGTGAACGTTAGTTGCCTTCTCTTCGATTCTCGGCTC
Organism: Begonia loranthoides; assembly: GCA_022433065.1. NCBI lineage: Eukaryota > Viridiplantae > Streptophyta > Magnoliopsida > Cucurbitales > Begoniaceae > Begonia > Begonia loranthoides. The sequence continues at coordinate 25,857,075 of CM039483.1, forward strand.
CTAATCTAAGATTGGTACCCTGTAATGCTCAACAATCCTTTGAATGAGCCAATTAAAGGTAGACTCTTCGACAGGTTGTTGAGCACCTCTGATGCGCCCACGGAATGCCGACGGATGAACTATGGATGAATGCACCACTTCTCACCTCCTTGGATAAGGATTCGGATGCAAGGTTTTCTCGTGATATAACTCACACAAGAGGATCTTTGGATATGACTCACCAAAGGCCTTTGGATATAACTTACCAAAGAAAGGAAAAAGATGACTCCAATTTTCAAATCAAAGCAAAGTTTTAATTTGTATTCAATTCTCAACTTCCTAAAACATAAAATTAGGTGGCTTTATATAGCCTTTTACAAACATAAATTAGAAAACTAAATAAAAGATAATCTAAATAAGTGGATCTAGATCTCCTAGATAAGTGAATATTAATGTAACGACCCAGTTTTTCATACATTTAAAAATACGTGAAATTTAAAACTTTTAAAAACAACAACTTAAAATGTTATTAATTGAAATCAGAGTCTTCTTATTCGAAAAACCAAACCGTTAAATTCTTTCTCTTATACTCGTTATTTAAACCATGGACAGTTGAGTATGAGTACCTTTTCTTAAAAACGTAGCGGAAGCTTAAATAACTATTTACAAAATAAAAATAACTAATTACATTTATATGTACAAAACTAATTGCTCTTTAGCCTTTTAATATTTACCATTAAGTCTTTAACCTTTAGCCTTGAACTTTGCCAACCACAATGCTCGTCCAGCAAATCCCTCATCAACCGCTCCTCTTTAAATAAATCATATCATCACGAGCACCTACACCACAAGTAAATTGTAAGCCCAAAAAGGCTTAGTAAGGAATTGAAAACACAACAAGAATGCCTCTAACTCATTATGTCGGAATGGGATTCGCCCAACCGTTCTTTACTCTTTGTTACATATATCATACTCGAGTCTCGAGTTAGGAGACTAGGGCACCCTATAGGCAATGGGGGGAAACTCGGCATCTAACACCCTATAGTAGACAAGCTTATCTATCCCACGGATGAGAAGATCTTAATTTGGTTTACCGAGTCTACCGGTTAGATCCGAACCATTAACCCGACCACTATCGAGTTGGGAGATTAGGACACCCTATAGGCAAATGGGGGAGAACTCGGCATCTAACACCCTATAGTAGACAAGCTTATCTATCCCATGGACGGGAAGATCTTATTTGGTTTACCGAGTCTACCGTTTAGATCCGAACCATTTACCCGGCCACTAATTCCCTTACGTACATTATTACTCATTTTAGTTCACTTCATGAATACCAACCTAGACGTGGTATCTCTTAAGAGTTTCTAAGACCATGAACGTTTAACTTAGTGAATCTAGCAAGCAATCTATACAAGTAAACATCCAAGATACCATAGAATTCATCTATACAGACAATCATGGAATCAATCTCCACAAGCCATCATTGAACTACAATCCAATTTATCAAGGAATGAACTATGACAACCATCACGGAAATATACTCATTTCATTTAAACATTCAACAACCATGGTATCGAACATTGAAAATGTATAAAAGTTAACAATAGAAGAGTAGCAATTCTACTAACACATCGAACCACTGAAATACTTCGCAAGTCAATAGAAATCTCATTTATAACAACGAACCACTAAGGTCTTAGAATAACTATCATTACAAGGAATAAGACATGTTTACATGCTTTGATACCAACAAGGAGATACGACGTCTACATAGAAATTACAACAACATACGTGCATTTATAATTGGACAACGAAATTGAACGTGCATACATACTTCACGAATTGACTACAAATACTAAATAAGACAGCAAATAAAAACATACTTACGTGCTTATCGTTTGACAATTAATATAATCAACAAAATAAAGCGTGCGATGTGTTCTGAATCATAACAGAAAATAACAGCATATAATTAGCGACTTAACAATGAGTTTCAAACGAGTTAAATGTACAATTATAACTCTGAATTGATAGAAAATTGAAACCCGAATAGCAGCGATTTATCAGCGAATCTAAGCAATTAAAACATGCTAATCATGCTTTGAAATTGACGGAAAAGAACTACGAAACAGTAGTCAATTCATATAAATTAAATCCTACTAATCATGCTTCAAAATTGAAGGAAAATAGCTACTGAACAGTAGCTAATTCTACAGCGATTTTGACAATTAAAACGTGCTAACATGCTTTGAAAAGTTAACAGCAACAAAACAGCGAATAAAACATACGAATGTGCTTCAAAATTGACAAAATTTAATTACAGAACAGCAGCTATATTATGCTTGACATCGAATAAGGAAACGACAGCGAAATGGATATTAAACATGTACACATGCTCTATTTTTAACAAGAATTACAGCAGTGAAAAACATGTAGAATGAACGACAATATGCGAGATATTAACCTCTAAAAATCGGACAACAACAATAAAAATAATACAATTATCAAACTAACAATCACACTTATATTGAAACTAACTAACTCCTAACCAGATTCCCAAACTCCAAACGGAGTTACATGCAATAAAATAAAGACAATCAAGAATAGATAAGTCTACAATCGAGAAATCAAGCAAGAATATCTTTAATAAACATTCAACATTCAATCTAAGGAAAACCATTGAAGTATTCAATCAATCAAGCATAAGACGCTACTTGTGGGTAGGGCTTTTGAATGCCAAGACTCACAATTCCTTACCAATAATCTCGAAGAAGACTCGCTGTACAAAGGCCATCACATTCGGCCAATAACCCAACAATAGCTCATACTCGGATTCCCTCACCCTTCCTTCAATGTTTTGCAATCCATGAAGGAATTTCTCTCTGCCAAATTGGAGAGCAGAGGGTAATGCCCTCACAACTCTCCTCATTCTCTCAAAGTTCCCTGTTTTGCAGCAAGCAGGAGAGGATTGCTCTCTGCCAAGGGCAGAGAGTTTTTGCTCTCATATCCAAAAACTACCCCCTTTATTCTACCCTCCTCCCCCCATGTTTATTCTCCACTCACAACCCTTTTCTAATTAATTTCGGCGTGCCATATCTCCACTCCTTACTGCCCATAATTCAAACCTGTCAATCACCACTTACAGAGTATTCTTTACTCCGACAATTCATCCCCCATGCTGTGTGGTGCAATGCACGACTGGCGAGAACGTGGGAGGGAGTTGTCTGCATGGTAGACAACAATTCGGGCCAAACCAGGGCATATCGGATTCAGTCACTCATGGGTCGGAGCACCCTGTCGGAGTCCAACCACGAGGACCCGAGGCTGGAAAACTGCAGCCTCTCCGTCGCCGGACTCCGCCGTCGCCATTCCATTGGCGTCGACCACCGAACGTCGACAATGAACCTTCTCCAGAAAATAGAGATCCATGCAGCTAACATGGTCTCAATGTCCATCGCGAGGCAAAATGATGTGCATCATGATATTGTGAATCACTCGAGCTATGACATTCAAGTCATTAGACTTTGGCTTCTTGTATGCTCCAATCTTGGGATCACGATGCAACAATCTAAGCACTGTTAGCTCTTTTCCTTGTCTGATGAAAAGTGGCTCCCGAGACACGTGGTAATAGTTATCGCTTGGGTCCTTCGTCGAACATCCAAGGAGCACGTTAATATCATTGGGAGTCAACCTTAGCTCCCATCCAAACATGTAAGTCTGACCTCTAACGATTGGATGGACAATTCCAAATTGGCATAAAAGAGTATGACAATACGTTCATAGAAACTTCCACTCAATCAGCACAAACTAGCTAAGTTATCCCTCTCAAACAATTCTTCAATTTCCAACTCATCCAATAACTCAAAATCTACTCTTCTAGAAACAATAATTGAACGGTGTTTAACATCAACTTCGTACCGTTCCTTCTCGTTGGCAGTCCTGAAGAGTTAGGAGTGGAAACTCGCGGTAATGGGTTCAAGACAGACCAGTGCACCTGTTGTCGGTCGTTGTTCAGGCTAAGGTTGTGCTTTAGCATCGATTTGTGCTTTAACCTCGGCAGCCGCGGGTCCTCCAACTTCTACCGCGACTGCTCTAACTTGACCTGCAGTTGTTGCACCTTCAACGACGGGTGCTTTGCGATAGTTTCATTGCTACGCAACTGACTGACGATGAACTTGGTTGCAATCCGACTTCATTCATGGCCGGAGTCCGTCATTTCTGGTCGTGGCTGGGGTAAAGCCTGCGATGGACCTCCCTTTACCTTTAGTCTTTGCTCTGGAATCCATTGGAATCGATGAAAGAGTGAGGAACGAAGGTCTGAGTGTAACGACCCCTTTTTTTCTCTATAAAATTTTTCTTTTTAAATTACGTTCATAAAATCACGTGAAAGGAAATTCAGAGTGCATGAAATAGCAAAAGTCTTTAAAATAATATTCGTACCATCAATACTTTAAAACTATTTTAAGAAAGCCATTAAAAATGTTCATCAACTTTGAAACCACATAGAGTTCTTAAATCAGTTATACATTCATTAATACATTTTGTAAACCATAACCCCCAAGGTCAATTCTCGCCAGGTAACACAAGCGATCGTCACATAATACTTCTTTCACATTTACTTCATTCGGTTCACAAGCATTACCTACATCACAAGAGAGATTATGAGCCTAACGCCCAATAAGAGATATAATGACATGAAATATGTATGTTTATGCTCACTCCATGCATATGTCTGTCATGTCAGAAAAGAACTCATCTTTTTCTGTTCTTTAATCTTAGTCACGATATAATCCATAACATTGGAGATTTTCCACGAAAGAAAATAGATACATCCTGGGGTTCAACTTGGGTAGAACCGTCACTCAATCCTGACGAGGAATAAGATACATCATCTCGTTGTTCTCCCAAATGTCACTGTCACTATATCTCTCCAATCCCCAATGTCTATTTACACTTATTTAATCAATATCTCTCCCTTGCAATGCATGTATATGCTTCTTGTCATAACATTCATACTCATGATGCATGACATGAATGAATTTCACACAATACATTTATTCAGCCACCTATGGAATTAAAACAACTATAAATCAATTTTATGCATGTTGTAATCTAACATCCCAATATCACATAAAACCAACATGTTCATATCTATTTCTAGCAGTTTTCATCAACATAATATCAAACTCTTAACATCCTAACATGAGATTAACAATTCTTATAGAATTAACAAGCCACCACACATGCCAACAAGATTAGTGCCACAAAATAGTATATGATCTTATTCTAGCAATTTATCAATCTCTTTTATGCGATATGTTATATTTCCGGAAATGACATAAAAATTGTAGTATCCCAGCATCAATAGCAAAAGTGAGGTATGCAAAAAATAACTCCCAATATATCCACATATTCAAAAGTATATCCATGCTATGGTCAAACCGTTCAACCATCTTACCAAGGAGTATTTCCAAGCATTTCAACAATTATTTTCTTCAATAGATCTTTCCTCAATGTTGCTATTAAAGTAGGACAACTCATTCAACATGTTACTCTCTTCCAAGTACACTTTTTATTCAAGTATTTCGACAAGTTTCCTCCAAAGAATTACATCAATGAAACGAAAGTCATACCTCAATTCATTATCAAGGTTTATCAACAATTATCATTTCAACCCAAAGCAAAGTTATCTTACTCGTTTTATTCAAAACAATAGCTGCAAATTTAGAGTATTATCTTCATGATTTTCATCAACAAAACAAAGCAATTCCTAATCTTGTGATATAGGCCACTTTTGGCAAAACACATGCATAAATTTGTTACCTCTTTTCTTTGCAAATTTCCCTTCCCCCTTGAAGCTTCTTTTCCTTAAACTTTCTCTCCACTTCAACAAGAATTCTCCTCCTTGAAGAAGAATTTTTGCACCTCTATTTATAGAGCACCAAAAGCAAATTTCACTTCTCTTAATCCAACTCAAATATTCTTATTCTCCACCTTCTAATCCCACTCAAATATTATTATTCTTCACTTTCAAATTTCACTCAATTATTCTTGTTCTTCACTTTAAGATGTGTATTCTTCTACCTTATATTTAATCTCATAATTATTCACTTAAGAGGTATATTCTTCAACCTTCCATTTAATTCCATAATTCTCCACTTAAGAGGTGTATTCTTCCTGTTACCTTTTTTTGTTAGGCGTAGATTATTTTGATGATGACTTAATAATGATTATTTTGTTAAAAACAATAAGTTGGTTATTATATTTTTTGGATATTATGTTTAATGTTTTGTATTGATTATATTTATACTCATATTTATTGAAAATACCCTCAATACGGATATTATTATGTGCTAACATGTTTATTTAACTCCATGTAGTGAATACAAATCATTTTGGGACTTGGAATAATTAAAGGAAGTTGAATTAGTGTGTTGAGGTCGTGGCTGCCGACGAAAGAAGCGACCAAAACTAGATTTTTGTCTTGCGGTCATACTGCAGTCGATGTAGCGATTGAGGAACGCGACCAAATTTATGGAGGTTTTGCTTCTAGAGCTTCGGCATGGTTTTTCAACCACAACGCGGTCGAGAATGCAAACGAGTTACGCGACTGAAAAACATCAAGTTTTGAATTTGCCATTTTTTCACATTTTGCGATTGTGATGTGTAACAACCCAGTTTTTCTTACATTTAAAAACATGTAAAATTTAATTTTTTTTCTTTTATAAAAACAGCAAAAGACTTAATAAAACAAGTCAATTGAAATTGCAATTAATAAAACTTCTTTTTCGAATCATAGCGAAAATAAGTAAAATCGTTTTCTTTTACAATTATATACTTTACAAAATCTCTTTCAAATCATTTCTCTTTTTAACTCCCTTTAGTCTAGCTAGTCACAAGATCCGCGCGTGCAAATCCTTCATCAACTGCCCCTTAACCTATTTTCGTGTGTACCTACATCATGAGACAAACATGAGCCTAATGCTCAGCAAAAAATAGAAATGTAATATGATGCATGCTCATGTCTGATTATGTCATAAAAGAATCCACTCAATCTGTATTTTACTCATAGTCTCATATCATTAAACTCATACATTGAGCCGAGGCATTGGGAGTGAACTTTCACTCAGGAGACAGACTCTCGCATCCCAAAGGGAAAGGGTTTAATCTCGATTCTCCAAACAAGGAGAATAGTTTCTGACCGGAAACTAACTCTCAGGAAACAAGCTCTCGCATCCCGACGAGGGAAGAGTTTAATCTCAAGTCTCCCTGATAGAGTTCGAACTACCTATCCAACCCCCAATTCTCATTACATTTATTAGGTCTGATCTCTCCCAAGAAATGTCTCTCCCTTGCAATGTGAATACCAATCCAAATATGGCATCACCCCTATGTCTATTATCATGATGCATGTTCATACAATGCTTATAAATGATATAACAACATGGATCACAGAAATCACAATCAACAAAGAATAATACATACGATAACAACAAAAATCACAATATAAGAAAACAGTACGTGCGATAACCACATGGATCACAATATAAGAAAATAGTACGTGCGATAACAATATGAATCACCAAACGAATCTATCAACCTATCGCATACTACAAAATCTAGATACGTAAATTAAACACAATCCCTATCTCATGATGTAGGCTTCCACTAGCCAATCACATGCACTATTTTTTACCTGACGTCCGTAACGCGTTTATGCACTTCCTCCTTCCTCTTTAAGACCTTCAAACTAATTAAATAACTCATTAGTTAATAATCATATATTATTCATCTAATCTCAACAACTAATTAATCTTAACCGCTTCCTAATTAAAATTTCTTATTCATTTTCTTAACAAAATATCATAGCCCAAATATTCTCAATCACCTAATACAATACTAATATAATAACATATTCATCCAAAATCCATAATTAGACAAAATCCACAAGTAGACAGAGGCATAACCATACCCTGCGGCAAAACCCATTAACATACGCACATTTATTTTATCTCTAACCTTTATCATAGCTTCATCCATATTTCACAGTAAGCATACGAGAGTAAACCCAACCCCAAAAGCATATTTTTCCCATTTATCTTCTATTTAGCATTTTTCATAAACTGTAACGTCCAATAACATCATCCAAAAATGCCACAATCATCCAACAGAGAATAGCCTACGTTATCAAGCAATAAAGAACCGAGAACCAAAATCCATAACCAGTGAGGAAGGAACTCACCTCACTCGAAGCACAACCGAGAGCAGCAAAGGACTTCACCAATATTTCTCCTCCTTTCTGTCTTCTTATTTTCTGTTATTTTTCTTCTTATCCAAAACTCTACTTCTTCCCAGAGAATTCCTCCCCTTTCTTCTCTGTGAATTTCCCTTCATGCAGCTCAGAGTCTCTTCCAAAGAACTCCTCTCCGTCACTGTCTCCCTCAATTCCTCCAGAGAGCATGCTCACTCTCAACCAGTCCGTCCAAAGAGACAGTCCATCACACAAATCCAAAACAAAAACCCAAAGAAGAATTCAACATTAAAAACAGAACCAAACAATTCGACAGTGCCCGGCATTGGAGGCCGAGAGGCCAAAACCACAAGGGAACCCCTTACCTCGCACTGTCGCCGGCGGTTGTCACTGCCGTTCGATTCAAAATCCTCATCCCGCTTCGCCAAACATTCACCTCGGTTTGGCGCGGCGAACATCGCAAGCCGCTAGCACACGGTTTCGCTCGCCCCCCGCGGGTTCAGTTGTTCCGAGCCCTAGCCCCGCGGTTCAGCGTCTCCAACGGCGACATGCTCGCTTACCCCATCACAACGGCGCCGTCTAGATGCGTCGTCGCCAGCTGCTCGCCGGACCGCGTCTCATCGTCGCGAAGAAGCCCTCGGCCCGCGGGAGTCGCTTCTCCCCCTCTCTCTCTCTCTTTTCTTTTCTGCTTCTGGTTCCCCCTTTTTCCTTCATTAATCGGCCCTCTTTTCTATAACCAAACCGGTTAAAAGAAAACCGGTTGGTTCAAGGTTCAATTGGTTCAGCCCCTCATATTTTCAATCTCTTTTTATTTTATTTTAAATCCTTCTTTTACCTTACTTTAATTTCATTTTATCTTCAATTTCTCTTTTATTCAATTAACACTTTTATTTAATTAATCCCCCATTAATTTATTCCCAATTAATAACTAAAATTTCATTACAAAAAATCGGAGTATTATATGACACGGTCGAAGCTGGGGATGAAAAACTCGACCGAAAATCTCCAAAGTTCGCTTTTGTAATATCTGGCGTTTTTGAAGTCGAGATGCGTTTGACAATATTGGACGAGGAATGCGACCGAAAGAGCAAAATAGAGAACTCTGAAGTTTTTCGGACGAGACACAATCAAGTCTGCAGTCGAGCTATGCGATTGAAAATGCCCAGAATTGTGTAACAACTATCTTCCAAATGTCAAATTTTCAATGGTAACATTTGCAATGGCTGGAAGCGGTCGACCGAAAGGATTAGGTCGACAGAAAATGTGTAGGTCTATATATTGAGAGAAGCACTACATTGCTCAACAACGAACGAGAGAAGTAGCAAAGCGCTGTCAAAATTTCTACTCCACTTGTCAATCAATTTGTGAGCATTCTAATCCAACTCTCCTTATCCCAAACTTGAGAATTCAATTTGGGAGAGTTTGGACTAGTTAGTGGTTTTACATTTCCAAACACTTGTACTAAATTGTAAATGGTGACTCCCTACGAATTCGTCATATAAAGGTGACGCCCCGAAACAGTCAACGGCTCGATTGACGTTCGAAAACTCAATCAAAGGGTGACTCCCCGGAATAGTCAAGTAAAGGGTGACGTCCTGAAATAGTCAAAGAGTGACGCCCTTAGAATCAGTTATTTTAAAGAGTTTGGTTGGCACCCGTAAGCCAATCTAGTGAGTGATCTCCAAGTGGACTCTTGGAGCGCGAATGTAGGCCAGTTGCCAAACCGCGTAAACAAATCTTATGCACACTCTCTTACCCTTAACTCTTTATATTTATACATTGTACGTTTAATTATATGTGTTAAATCATATAGGATGTTAGAGAATTTAAATATCGCACAAAAATACTATGACGCTATATTCACCCCCACTCTATAGGGGCGTGCATACGATCCTACACTTCCACCTTTCATTTAATCTCATAATTCTCCACTTATCCCTCTATCATTGGAAAAATTACACTCTTAAATAAACTAATACTATTATTAATTCCAATATATCAACAACATTATATCATTAATGATATATATATAACTCGGGAAAATCACGATTCACTACGTCCAAATACCTTACTATACATAATTGTGGTTTTACATATAAATGGATTTCCCAGATATTACACTGAGAATTCGAATGTTCGCCGAGAGTTCGTGGTTCACAATAAACTTGCCGGAGTGCACAGTCAATTCTTATATACTAGGGAACATGTGTTGGGAGTAATATGTCCAACAAGCAAATGTAATAGAACAATTTTATAATATATGAATAAATTTATATTGATTAATATTATGTTAACATTTTAGATTATGTTTTATAAAATTCATAGAAAATTTTTTGGTTATTTATGTTAACTTTATATTGACATATATATTGTATATATGTGGGATAAAATATAAAGAGTAATAACCAGAATATGTCCATGACTTATATTTGAAGTATGGAATCTTCAAATAGTTCATAGTCATAAACATAGTTTATCTCATTAAGAATATACAGTCATATCCCGACTAAATATGTAGTGACATAAGATAAAGATGTTTTATATAATATGATTATGTAGGACTGTACCAAATATAATTATATTGTTCTGATAATTTTCGTTAAATATAGAATAATTAATTTTATCATAATGATGATCATATATGTATGGTATTAATTCGTTGTATTTAATAAACTCCTATTTTATTTTAACTTATTCTTGATTTACTCGGTAAAGTTTTGTACAAGTTACGATTCATAAACCTTGTATATTGGGAGTAAATTAAAATGAATAGCTAGGAATGTTAATATCGATACAACGAAATCTATTTCTATAGATTCACTTGTTTGTTAGTTCAAGGATAGAATAATTAGCGCGCAATTCATAATCGTTATGAATTACTTATTCAATGAAGAACTAATAATAGTCAAGAATAAAGACGCAATATGAGAGGTTAACGGATTATAAACCTAGCTCTATTGCGAATCTAATTGGAGGGTTAATACATATGTAATAACTATATCAATGGACATTACTTTAAGTAAATATACTCTATAGTTTTGAGAGTACAACTCTAAGTATTTAGTGGAATTACTTTAAAGTTAATAATTATGTTAATTAATATAAAGAGTTTATATTAATTAACGAAATATTATTGGAGCTTAAAACTATAAGTCAATTGGTCCTTTCGTCACCTTCTATCATTATTCGAATAATAGAAAAATGAACAAAGAAGATTAAATAATTAATTATTTAATACACTCAATAATAAGTTTATTATTATTTTTTCATTAGATGAAATAATTGAATTATTGATTATTCAATTAATTAAGACAAAATGACAAAAGTTGTCAAAGTTAATATATTTGTTATATTTCATTAAATGAAATAATAAAATTATTGATTATTCAATTAATTAACAAATATAAAGTAACTTTTAAAAATAGTTTTTAAAATGGATTTTGTCAAATTTGATTTAATGTCATGACCTTTTGTTTTCCATAATATTTTTGTTATAAATGTGTTATAACTTAAATGTGCCAAGTGTTGAAATATGGTGACAAGACTTTTGATTTCCATAACATTTTTATAAATATAATGAAGAATTTGTAGTGTTTTTCTCTAAATGACATAATGGCCATTATAGAGCAATACCACTATAGATAGAGGTCTAATCTCATTAGATGAGAATTGGTGAAAAAGTTCTAGTTGATGTTGAAATCTTTAAGATTAAGGAATCCATTTTGAGAGCAAAATTTGTGTCTTCTGTGCTGGCTTTAGAGAAGTGTTTTCTAAATCCAAATAGATCGTCTCATGTGTTGAGAATACGATCTATCATAAATTGAGTGTGATATTGTTTCGTTCATCACACCCACACGTGTTTATTCGAGGTGAGGAGGATTGGCGGAGCAAATCAAAGGTTGATTTTGTACCTGTGTGAAGTAAGTTACAAAGGTAACATCCTTTATCTTTTATATTAGATCTAAATAGAGATTTTTTAAATACATATTATTATTAATATATTACAACAACGATCCGTTTTATGTTCATGTTGAAATTGTTTTTTATGATACATAGGTTACGCACGTTACCGTTGTTATGAATATCGGTAATTCTGCCGTGCGACGACGTAGAATGACACACGACGATCCACAACGGAATGTAGTCATTCCTCCGCGGATCGTAGTCAATTCGTCATAAACCGTCAATATTAGAATGTTATTCTTAAAAATATCATTATGTGGCGGAACGAAATCGATACGTTTAACGACAAATATGATAGTGATGTTTGCAACGATTTTTTTTCATAGTTTAGTGGTTAATTTATTAGCAAAAAATGTTGGGAGTAATGTGCCCAACAAGGAAATGTAATAGAACAATTTTGTAATATATGAATAAATTTATATTGATTGATATTATGTTAATATTTTAGATTATGTTTTATAAAATTCATAAAAAATTCTTTGGTTATTTATGCTAACTTTATATTAATATATATATATATATATATATATATATATATTGTATATATGTGAGATAAAATATAAAGAGTAATAACCAAAATATGTCTATGACTTATATTTGAAGTATGAAACCTTCAAATAGTTCATAGTCATAAACATAATTTATCTCATTAAAAATATATAGTCATATCCCGACTATATATGTATTGATATAAGATAAATATGTTTTATATAATATAATTATATAGGACTGGGCCAGATAAAATTATATTATTCTGATAATTTTTGTTAAATATAGAATAATTAATTTTATCATAATAATGGTCATATATGCATGATCTTAATTCGTTGTATTTAACAAACTCCTATTTTATTTTAATTTATTCTTTGATTTACTCGGAAAAATTTTGTACGAGTTACGATTCATATACCTTGTATATTGGGAGTAAATTAAAATGAATAACTGAGAATGTTAATATCGATACAATTAAATCCATATTTATAGATTCCCTTGTTTGTTAGTTCAATGATCGAATAATTAGCGCGCAATTCATAATCGTTACGAATTAATTATTCAATCAAGAACTAATAGTAGTCAAAGATAAAGACGTAATATGAGAGGTTAATGGATTATAAACCTAACTTTATTGCGAATCTAAATGGAAGGTTAATACATATGTAATGACTATATCAATGGACATTACTTTGAGTAAATATACTCTATAGTTTTGAGAGTACAACTCTAAGTATTTAATGGAATTACTTTGGAGTTAATAATTATATTAATTTATATAAAGATTTTATATTAATTAACGAAATATTATTGAAGCTTAAAACTATAGGTCCATTGGTCCCTTTGTCACATTCTATCATTATTCGAATGATAGAAAAAATGAACAAAGAAGATTAAATAATTAATTATGAATTAATTATTTAATACACTCAATAATAAGTTTATTATTTTTCATTAGATGAAATAATTGAATTATTGATTATTTAATTAATTAAGACAAAATGACAAAAGTTTTCATGAGTTAATATATTTTATTATCTTTCATTAAATGAAATAACTGAATTATTGATTATTCAATTAATTAACAAATATAAAGTAACTTTTGAAAATAGTTTTTAAAATGAATTTTGTTAAATTTAAGTTAATGTCAAATTTGAGTTAATGTTATAGAGTCAAGTGTTAAGATATGGTATAAAAAAAGGAATTGAGAGAAAACTCTAAAAGAGAATTGAAAGAAAATTATGGCTTATTGATTTCATTGAAAAACAACAATATATATACACAGTAGGGAATTATTATAATTTCTATAATAAGCTATTCTAATAAGGGTAATCATATTACATAATATATATTTCTATAATTAAATAATTCAAAATAAGGACAATAATATTTATTCCATATATTATGTGATATTCCTTGATTCTTAACACTCCTCAAATTGAAGAGTGAATGTCAAGAACTCACAACTTGCTTCTCATCATCGTGAAAGCTTCCTTCCCAAGTGGCTTAGTATATCGGCTAGTTGTTCGGTTGACGGGACATATTCAGTACTTATTGAAACATCTTGAATTTTGTCTCGAATAAAATGACAGTCCATTTCTATATGTCTCGTTCTTTCATGAAATATCGGATTTGCTGCTATGTGTAAAGCTGTCTTTATTGTCGCAGTGTAATAATGCTGGTTTTGGATGGATTATCCGCAAATCTTTCAATAATGATCGTATCCAAGATAATTCACAGCATATACCGATCATAGCTCTATATTCAGCTTCTGCAAAAGATAAAGAAACCGTCTTTTGTCTTTTTGTTCTCTAAGAGATAAGAGACGATCCCAAAAAAAATGCAACAACTTGTAGTTGATTTTCGAGACACTGAACAACCACCCCAATTTGAATCACAAAAAGCTCGTAAGGATAAATCATTTTGTGAAGGAAACAACAAACCCTGCTCTGGATTGTTCTTCAAATATCGTAAAATGCTCATAGCAGCTTCCATATGAGGTTTACGTGGAGCATACATAAACCTGCTCAATATATGTACTGAATAGGTAATGTTTGGGCGAGTAACAGTCAAATAGATTAAGCATCCTACAAAACGCCTATACAAATGTGGATCTTTTAATAGCTCACCTTCATCTGTCAGCTTCAAATTTTGTTTCATGGGAAAATCTACTAGTTTAGCTCCCAAATATCCACCGTCCTTTATAATTTCCAAGGCATATTTCCTTTGTGAGAGAAATATTCCCTTCTTCGATCTAGAGACTTCAATGCCCAAAAAATATTTTAAGTCACCTAAGTCTTTGATCTGAAAACAATTATGCAAAAATTGTTTAAGAGTAGATATAGCAACGAGATCATTACCCGTTATAAGAATATCATCAACATAGATCAACAATGATGTAAAAGATTTTCCTTTCTTACATGTGAATAATGAGTAATCCGCCTTGGACTGAACAAATCCAGCGTCTTGAATAGCTGTAGAGATCTTGGCAAACCATTGACGTGATGCTTGTTTAAGTCCATACAAGGATTTGTTGAGCCGACATACAAGGTTCTCTCCCTGTCGCTGAATACCAGGAGAAAGTGACATAAAAATTTCTTCAGAGAGGTCATCATGAAGAAAAGCATTATGAACATCCAATTGATGAAGAGACCAATTTTGAGCAGCGGCCAAAGGTATCAAGCAACGTATTGTAACCATCTTTGCAGTAAATGAAAATGTTTCATGATAATCGATACCTTCAAGTTGAGTATATCCTTTGGCAACCAAACGCGCTTTGTAGTGCTCAAGAGAACCATCGAACTTGTGCTTGATTTTGTACACCCAATGACAACCAATAGCTTGTTTTCCATGCGAAAGGGATGTAAGAGACCAAGTTTTGTTTGCTTCTAATGCAGTCAATTCAGAATGCATTGCTTCTTGCTAATAAGGTTGTGATGCAGCTTCTTCATAGCTTTTAGGCTCAACATCATTAGAAATAGTAGAAATAAAAGTCCGATGTTTTGGTAAGTAATGATTATAAGAAATAAAATTAGAAAGAGGATATCTTGTACCTTGATGTGGAAGAGATGACGAGGGTGACGTTGATTCAGGATACATTACTTGATTACAAATGTAGTCACGTAAAGCTGTAGAAGGGATATGGGGTCGTTGAGAACGACGTAAAGTGGCCGGTGGTGGTGAAGATGCAAAAGGAATAGGAGTGGATTCCATGGGTACATGTTGAATAGGTGGAGAAATTTCAATATCTGGGATTGCAACTGATCTTACTGAATCTGTATTGGACGAGGAAGGAGTAATTGATGCATATGGAAAAACATCCTCATGAAAAATGACATCACGACTAGTGAAAACTCAACCAGTTTCAATATTATATAATTTGTATGTTTTTTGACCAATGGGATATTCAAGAAAAACACAACGTGTTGCACGGGAAGCAAGTTTATGGGGAATATGAACATTAGTAGCGTATGCAAGACATCCAAAAAATTTGAGATGAGAATAAGAAGGTGTTTTACCATAAAGTTTCTTAAAAGGAGTTTGGCGAAATAAAATTGGAGTAGGTAACCTGTTGATTATATGCACAGCAATAGATACACATTCTGCCCAGAAATGTAAAGGAAGGTGAGCTTGAAAATGAAAAGCTCTAGCTGACTCAAGAATATGTCTATGTTTGCGATCAACAACTCCATTTTGTTAAGGAGTATAAATACAAGAATGTTGGTGAATGGTACCTTGTCGTGAAAAATAGTCTTTCAAAGAAAAAAATTATGTTCCATTGTCAGTTCGAATATTTGCTATATTACCACTGAATTGGTTCTTCACATAGGAGAAAAAATTAGTGAGAAGATGTTGTGTTTCACTTTTATGTTGCATGAAAAAAATCCAAGTGAAACGAGAGAAATCATCCACAATAGTCAAAAAGTATTTTGCACCAGAAAGAGAAGGGACTTTGTAAGGTCCCCAAATATCACAATGAATTAATTCAAATGGTCTAATAGAAGAAATTGAACTAATAGGAAAATGTAATCTTGTCTGTTTTGCAAAAGCACAAATATCACAAACACTATTTGATTCGAAAGGAAATTTCAATAAAGTTTTAGCCATGAATTCTAATCTAGAAGAGGACAAATGACCTAATCATCGATGTCATAGGATAGAGTCTTGAGGAGAGGAATGTGTGATGGTATGAGCGGCTGCATTTTGAATTGTAGGTGGTTTATTTGCTGCAGTTGTAACCAAATAATAAAGTCCATTTTGTTGTTTACCCAAACCAATCGTCTTCCCCATCATCAAATCTTGCAAAATACACCAATCAGGATAGAAAGTTACTGAACAATTCAAATATTTTGTAATACGACTCACAGATAACAAATCTACTTTGCAAGAGGGTACCACAAGCACATTTTTTAAATAAATGAAAGGATGCAAAGATAAAATTCCAGTAAAAATAATTGGAGTCTGGTCTCCATTTGGCATAATAACGGGCAGTAAAAAAGTATTTCTTTTACTATTGATGAGAAGCTTGGGTGAGGAAGTAATATAATCTGTTGCACCGCTATCAATAATCAATTTAGGAACTAACAAACCTGTAAGAGTGTTAACATTATTTGCTTTAGGATTAGCCCGCTCAGATGACCTATCTCCTTGCATAATGGATAACATCTGTTGCAATTGTAAATCAGTCAATCCATTCATAACCGATTGAATTTTTTGCATCATAGGAATCTCCTCCCTCACATTATTATCAGAAGATTGGCCATTGCCATTATGTTTGCTCTTTGCATTTTTAAAGTGTCCAGGTGGATAGCCATGTAACTTCCAGCATGTCTCTTTCACATGATTGTCCCTATTACAATGAGAACAATGGAGAGGCTTACGATGGGATGAATTAGAACGAGAAGTGTCATAAGATTTCTATCGAACAGCAAGAGCAACTGATTCATCTTTGCGAACAGCCATTACCGAAGCTTCAGTTCCATCACGTGTTATACTCAAATTTCGCTATTTTTCTTCTTGACTAATCAAAGAATATACTTGCACAACATCAGGCAATGAATTCATCAAGAGGATCTGACCACAGATTGCATTATAAGATTCATTTAATCTCATAAGAAATTGCATTAATTTGCGTCTGTTACTATCAACTCCACAAGTGCAAACAATATCATTGTACGAACCCAATTCATCCCATAATTTTTTAAGCTTTGTATAATAAACTGCAACAAACATTTGATCTTGAATGCAACAAGCAATATCTCTTTCAGTTTGAAAATTTTGTGGAGCATTACTTTGTGAGAAACGATTTCGTAAATCTTCCCAAACTTCATGAGCAGTGTTGCAGAAAATAACACTATCTGCAATATCAGATATCAAAGAATTTAAAAGCCAAGAGAGTACCATGTCATTGCATTTTTTCCATGCAGTGCATTCCTCGGGATCAGTTGTGTCTTGCGGTGCTTCAAGAGTTCCATCAACAAAACCCAATTTGGATTTTTCATTAAGAGAAATTTTCATGGCTCGGCTCCATGTTGAATAACTGTCTCCATCAAGAGGTTTGGAAACAAGAATCATTCCTGGGTGATCGGAATGATGAAGAGAATAAGGGCCGCCGAAAATTGACTTATCTCCTATAGAAGCCATGATGAAAAATAAGACAAAGAAAAAAAATGGTTACTGCTCCGATACCATGTAAAAAAAGGAATTGAGAGAAAACTCTAAAAGAGAATTGAGAGAAAACTCTGGCTTATTGATTTCATTGAAAAACAACAATATATATACACAGCGGAATTATTATAATTCTTATAATAAGCTATTCTAATAAGGGTAATTATATTACATAATATATATTTCTATAATTAAATCATTCAAAATAAGGACAATAATATTTATTCCATATATTATGTGATATTCCTTGATTCTTAACATATGGTGACAAGACTTTTTGATTTTCATAACATTTTTGTTATAAATGTGTGAAATCAATTGTAACTTAAATGAGAAATTTGTAGTGTTTTTCTCTAAATGTCATAATAGTCATTATAGAGTTATACCACTATAAATAGAGGTCCAACCTCATTAGGTTAAGGTTGAAATCTTTGATATTAAGGAATCTATTTTGAGAGCAAATTTGTGAGTCTTCCGTGTTGGCTTTAGAAAAACGTTCTCTAAATCCAAATAGATCGTCTTATTTGTTGAGAGTACGATCTATCATAAATTGAATATGATATTGCTACGTTCATCACGCCCACACGTGTTTATTTGAGGTGAGTAAGATTGACGCAGAAGATCGAAAGTTGATTTTGTATCCATGTGAAGTAAGCTACAAAGATACAATTTCTTAATCATTTATATTAAATCTAAATAAATATTTTTAAATACATAGTATTATTAATATATTATAACAACAATTCGTTTTATGTTGATGTTCAAATTATTTTTCATGATACATAGGTTACGCACGTTACCGTTGTTATGAACCTCGGTAATTCCGCCGTGCGAAGAAACCTAAAAACTAACAAAATAGTCTAGTGATTGACTTGTCATTGATCACAAAGTACTATGATTAATTTGTCATTTTCCCTGGTTTTAATTTTGTTCTTAAATGGGTATCCAATTTACTTTCTCAGTAAATTTGGGGAAAAAGAGTCAAAGGACAATTTTTTTTATCTATATATATTTTTTCCTTGGTTTAGAAAAAACTAAACAACTCTCAATTATTCGAAGTTGATAAACAAAAATTATCGTGGGATTTTCTTTGGTTAAATTTAATAGCAAAAATAAATTGATCAATAATTTGGGTTGACATTGAAAATATGAGAAACTTAGAGAGAAAATTATACATTTGAAAGGTTAAATTAAAATGGCTGGTATCTACGAAGACCTTAACAAATTTTACACTTCGATTTATTGATAAAATTTGTGTAAGCCATTCAAAAAATCAAAAACTTCAAATAAGTAAATTTAAAATCAAGTTGAAATTAAGAATTAAGAGCAATAAATAAGATCTAAAAATATATTTTAATAAAAAATAATTGTAATTATATTTTTTATAATCCAATCCATTTAACCTAAATTTATTAGTAGCAAAATATTTTGTTATTACTTTTATTGTTTAAATTCGCCATTTAATTACTCTTGAGGATATGCACTCGTGAGACAACGTCATTTAATTTCTTGGCGTTGGCAATGAGGATATTTGTTTTTCCAATTCTCTTGTAGACTGTAGTGAGAAATCAGAAGTCAGAAAGGAGTGGAATGGCGACCGTCGTTGGAGCTCCTCCGGCGTCATCACCCACTTGCTTTCTTCTTCCGTCCGCCGCCCTACTTCCAGCTCGTTCTTTGAAACCCACTTCTCTTTCATGGACTTCTTCTTTTCCCAGCCTCGGCGTCTGCATCGACTCAGTTGCTCCTCCCATTCCTACTTCTAGTCATGTGTGATTTCTACTACCCTCTACTTCCTTTAATTTCTTCTTATAGGCTAACGTATTTTGTGAGGACTGCTCGACAATCTTTAATGAATCCTCCCAGCTCATAAATGTTCGTTTGAGATGTCGGGTGTGTTTGGATCTGTTCATTCTTAGGCTGGGTTTGTGTATGAGTAATTGGTTCGGAGGAAGCAATTTTTGAAGTTACTGATTCAAAATTTTCATAGTCTAGTTTAATTTAGAAGGGAAATACTAATAAGGGGCTTTGGAAGATTAAATATTGACTTCTTTTAGACTATGCAGTGAAGGTGTTTGACGAAATGACAACTAGATGAAAAGGCATGATATAGTTTTTAGCAAGGATCCTCTTAGCTTATTTTTCTCGCTAGTTCCTGGCTATTATCAAGTCGATTGATTTTTGTCATCGTTGTGGATACTAAGGGTTCGTTTGGTCTGGTTCAGTCCGGTTCTACTCCTAATTGATCAGTTTGGGCTGCGTTTAGGCCGGTTCAGACCCGTTTTTGACTTGTAATTTTGAAAATTAAGAAAATTATATGAATATATATGACGGCTGCAGTTTGGTTCAGACCAATTCATGAAAACCGAACCGATAATTTTGGTTATGAATAAGTGTTTAGAATGTGAGAACCGAACCAAATGAGACCTAGATACTTGATTCAATTCGGTTTACCCGGTTCAACTGGAATGGGTCTCACCCCTAGTCAATCAAACAATGATTAAATTTAAAGTATTATATCTGAAATTGTTTGTGTAGATTTAATGAACAGTGAGAGAATTCGGGTATAAATTCAGGTATTGTTGAGGTAAATTGAAATCAAAATTTACAGTCGCAGGATTGTTTCATCCAAGCAGCCTGGACGAGGAGATCAAGAGGGGAGGCAGCGGAACGGCCTAATCGGAAATCATGGAAGCAGAGGACAGACATGTACATGAGGCCATTCCTACTCAACGTATTCTTCTCGAAGCGATTTGTGCACGCCAAAGTGATGCATAGGGGGACAAGCAAAGTGATTTCAGTTGCCAGCACAAATTCGAAGGATTTAAGGTATTCTCTACAGTCCCTCGTTGATAACAACGCGTGTCGAGTTATAGGGAATCTTATAGCGGAGAGGTCTAAAGAAGCCGATGTATTTGCAATGTCATATGAACCTAGAAAGAATGAGCGGATTGAGGGTAGGCTTGGGATCATCATTGATACCATTAAGGAGAACGGTATCATATTTGTTCCATGATTTTCGCCTCAACGTGTTATTTCATTTCAAAGATACTAGCTTGCGCCATGTATTTACCTTCTATTTGATTCAAATAGCAATTAATTATTAGACAAAGTAACTTGAAATTAGGCATACTTTCTTTTCACACAATTACAGACATGAAAATATGGAAATAATGTGAAAGGTGGGATTCAATTGTCCATTGCTCGTATCCTAAATACACGATTGACCTGCGTAGCTCAGGCAAAACCCCCACAAGCTGGGGACGATTGGCATTGCAAGAGAGAGAGGGAGATGTAATTTCAAAGTAAGAGCATTAAATCATCTTATTTCTAAAGTTATTATTACTTGTAATAGAACCGACCAGTCACAGAAAAGAATAAGGGGGGGTGGTGGGTACAAGCCTCTTGAATAGGCTACAATATTCTGTATGAATTTTGTATTAAGAATACAGTAATAATAATAATGCGACTAAACGAAATTAAAGACTCGGATACTGCAGCCATTCTACGGAACCAACACGAAGCATGAACACCTCCGGCCTCGAATTAAACCGCCTAGTAACACTGTGAAATAGTGAATTAATTTTGCAATCAACAAGCACCCAATTGAAAAAAGACGCATATATTAGGAAGCTCGATCGCAAGTGCAATATGGTAGAATCACTTTTTATCTTACCTCAAATTGATATCATGATAATCAAAATTCAAAACTCATGAACGCCTCAGTTGGCCTGCATATCATCATAAATTGATATCAGAAGAAACATCATAATGTTTATGTACCTACAACTGATGGTGTACATCTACTGAATGGATTGAGGTGCCTTCCACTTTAAGGGGGTAACATATATATGGCGCTTTACCTTCTCATCCGGTAAATATTGATTTGACAGACTCGAAAACATATTCTACGGGCCTCGCAGCATCAATCTGTGAACGAAAGAGGTTACTTCAGTAGTTATAATAAAGGCTATTTTAAAATAACATGAACATAATAATCTTACCTTCCGAACTTTCCCTTTCAATTCATAATACTCGATCACAGGGAGGCTAGACTCCAAGAAAACCCTAAACCGCTTCTTTATAGTTTCAACGTTATCATCTGCTCTTCCCTGGATCACCAATGGAGTCAATTACAAAGACCAAAAAAGGGTTTATTTTTTAGAAACTCTTCTTCACAGAGATGTAAAAATTCATACCTGGTTCCTACTCAAAAGCCGTCTCTCCATCTCTTCTTCCGGACAATCAAAGAAGAGAACAAAAGTCGGCTCAATTTTTGTCTGCAAACCATCATAGGTAGACGATTCATAATACAAAACTTAACCTAAATAATTATTGTATCAGCTAAATAAGTTCTGAAGGGACTCACAACAGCTTCAAATGCAGCACGATTTTCCTCATTACGAGGAAAACCATCAATGAGAAATTTGTCGTTTCCATTTTCTTCCATTGCTCGTTGAAGAAGCTTAATGGTTACTTCTGAAGAGACAATCTTTCCTTCTTTTGTCATATTCTCAATCATCATACTGCGGACAAATAAGATATAGTTTTAGCTCACAAAAAGGACGAAACACCATAGCAGGTTTACTGTTACACACCCATGACCAGAACGAAAAAGAAAACTGCCTACCACATTTGGTCAACAAAGCATTTCATGTTCATCAACACAATGAATAATGAAATGCTGTTACTTTCCAAGTGAAAATTCTAAATGTTAACTGGCAAATGACATTCTAGTTAATGTACAAAGATATGCATGTGCCATATCGATTCACCGAAGATATTTGATTAAAAAATAACATCATGAGAGCATCTATCAGTATCACAAGTGTTTATGCATTGAATATCTACAATACATTGTTACCAACAGTACCCATTTTCAGATCCGGATTTAATTTCTGCACGTAGTAGATCGCCAGCACTAAGATGGGTAAACCCGAAATGTTCAACTATATTTGCACATTGGGTACCCTTTCCACTGCCTGGGCCACCTGCAACCATTAAGGGAGATTTATTTAGTAAGAAATTTCACGAACAGATACTTTAAATAGTTCAAGAGTATTAAAATCCAGCATACTGCGAAGAAAAAATGAGCAACTTGAAATGTTCCAAGAAGTTAAGAATGAAATAAAAAAGACAAGCAAACAATTACTAAATAACTCAAACAGTTAAAAAATGAAACAATGTGCTTGAAATAATCAACTCACCCAGAACAAAAACCACTGTAGGCTTCTTCTCTTGTAGGCTTGTTCTAAGTTCCTGTGATTGTAGAAATTATTAATTAAAAAACAAAACAAACAAAATTGTGTGGCCACAATTCAGATAATCACTCATGAAAACTGCAGAAACAAATTACAATCAACCATGTTCATTGACTTAGGTATTCCCAATAAAATAAAATGAGACATTGTTAAGTGATTTTTTTCAGAAAAAAACTGATTGATTAAGCAAACAACCTCATTCCTAACTAAATTAAGATGTGGAGGCATGCATAAAGTGTTACAAATCAGATATTATTTAAATCATGATTTAGAACTTGAACATGAAAAATATACAGAATGACACATGTTTCATACTTTCAAATATTCCATAAAAGTTTCACGGAGCAATAAATTAAAAAATAGTATCTAATACATACCATGTTTCCAGTATCAACAATTGTTCCCATCAGCGGCATCTAAATTGAGCTTTATTTAACTATCATCATAAACAAGAGAAGGAAAATCATTTAATAAGGATCCACTAAAAGACCATGTTGTAAATGAGTTTGACTTTGTTTTGTGTTTGGTGATGGTGATGGTGATGGGGATGGGGAAACGATATAACATGTACCAGGAACTGATGCAATATAAAATGTGGCCATTACAAGATAGTTAACAACAATGTTAATATACTAATTAAGAAATTCAATTTAATTTTCCATTTTCATTTAATTCTAAGTTATTTCGTCAGATCTATAAACATCTAAGCGTTAATGAGACTTGAATACTTATTCACATTATATCAGAAGTGAGTAACATTCCTATTGTGTTAATATCTAACAATAAGCAGAAATAAAGACGAGATCAAACATTTCTAAAGAAAATAATTGATTAACAAAAGAAAATTTTCACTTTTAAGAGGGGAAGATGGAAAAATTCAATTCATATCATTACTCTTCGGATTGCTCAGAGAGTAGTTTCAAAAGGAGGGGGGAAAACACCATTATATTTCTGTATGACATTACAAGAATGAGGGAGATTGATCGGAAATTTAAATTTGAGAACCAAAGAAAATTAATGCTTCTTACAAAAATTTATTTCGATCTCTTCCGCCGCATATTACAAGTTTAAATTTTACAATCAAAAGTCAGATCCGAGAAAACGCTCAAACAACAGAAAAACGAATCTTTTCGTTTGGCAATCACATATACCAAAAAATAAGAATCAAAGCTCAGAAGTCAGATCCAAACAGAAAACGTGAGATCTGAATATGCGAACGTAATGGCCACGAAATTTAGGACAAAAAAATGGAAAAAAAAACACTCGAAGTCGGAAAACCAGAGAGCGATCTAGACAAGGAAGATTAACAAGAAGAGATTGAAAAACATTCATCGATTAAATCACTCACCGACGCAAAGGAAAGAACAAAGAAGCGCGGGAGCGGGCGAGGAATTAGAGGAGGTAACAGCCGAAGACAAATTAAAATCGTCGCCCACTTAAATAAAGAGTTAATTCAAAAAGAAAGGCAAGCTCGTCCGGCTTCGTTTGAAACTGTCTGAGGGGGGTATAACAGTAAATCCCTTCAGGGGGAATTTAGGACAATGCTGTTTTGACTAATTAGAGTTCGCGTGATTCCAACGCGTGGGGACCCTACATTCTTCAAGTGTCTGGTTTGATTACGATCGCCACCCACTGCCCACAACCGAGCCATCTCGTTTAAGTTTGCCACCGTCCACCCACGGTCAGGACCATGTTGGCGAGTTTGGCGAACTTATTCTCCCCTAACTAGTTGGATTGGGCAGATCCAGACCAAATCAGTCCGTAATCAATATGAAATTGTTTGTTATAATTTAACAATTTGATTGTGGACTCATATATTAATACAAGGAAAATGACAAATCAACCATCATCTTTTACTGTTGGTGACAAACCAACCATCATCCTTTTTTTTTTCTAACAAATAAACTACTGAACTATGAAAAATTGACGTCGCTACCATTGTTGTCACGTTTGCCGTTAACACTTGGGACGTTGCCGCGATCTCATGAAAAACCATCGCAGAGGTATATCGATGGTTGATTTGTCATTTACCCATCTAATAAAATGATTGGATTCGTAAAACATATACATAGGGACTTTGAAGTAGCCATGAAACTCTCTGTTTTTCATAGCTACTTCAAAGTCCGCAGCGGTTCTCGATTTTTAGTGAAGCCCTCAAATTTGCGATCAAAAATTTTTAACAAACCGTCAGTCATGAGACCGCCCCGGTCTCATGACAAACTGCCGCAGCGTCCCAAGACGCCGCTGCGGCTCGTTATTAAAGCGTTAACGACAAACGTGACAACAATGGTAGCAGCGTCAATGTCTTATAGTTTAGTAGTTTATTTGTTAGGAAAAAAAGGATGGTGGTTGGTTTGTCACCAACAGTAAAGGATGATAGTTGATTTATCATTTTACCTTAATATAATATCTATATGTTCAATTCATTTGATATATGAGTCCATTGGGTTGAATCTCGCTAGATTTTATTATTGAATTTAACCAAAAATGTATAAGAGGAAAACTCTACTTATAAACTTATAAACCATGTATTTTTCACTCTCATAAACGATGTGCAATTGTATACATTCACTAATATGAATCGAACCGACACAAACGATGTAAAATTATGATTAATTAGATATCTATTTAATTGATTTCTATATCAAATGAAATGTGTATGTGCAGAAACCAAAACATGTACTAATTCTATGATGGAATAAATCATAAGTGGACTCATATAATTATAATTAATAAGTTATATAACTACAAGTTATAGTCTCCGAGTTAAAATGCAATACGCCAGTGTAATATTAAAGTACAAAATTAGAGTAAAAATGTATTATTATTCCCAGTAATATATATAGATGGGCATTTACATATAACATCCACTAATAAAAAAATACACTAGAATCAATCCTACAGCATCCCATACCTGGTAGAGAGCACGTGTCATATACTGAAGTTTGAGCAAAGGTATCAAAGAATGTCTAACTCACCACCAGCATCTATACTACAACCTGTAATCTTCAATCCTAGCGAGCCCATGAAACAGAATCAATCTCGTCTCTTGCGGCCTTGTAGAGTTCAAGCCTCTTTGCACACTGCTGCCTCCTCTCCATCAGTGCAGGATCCTCATCTAACAACTGTGACAGCTGCTTAGCCTGAAAATTTCAGCAGCAGTTGATGATAAATTCTTAGATTGAGTAATAATTCACCTACATTCTATTTTATCACCACCATTCATAACGAAAATGGAAAGCAAGTCTCTTTTTCAGGTTTGGCTAAATTTTGCCTTAGACATTGATCGCCCGACTGTCAAACCCATGGAATCTTAAACAAAGCAAGATGGGTAGAGTTTAAAGGTTTTAGTGTAACCATTAGCACAGACATCGAAGCAATATTCACTATCCAGCATATCAAATTCCCAAGGAAAACCAAACTATGGAAAGCTATAGCAAACGAATTCTGAGAGAGGACAATAGAAATTACCTCCTTCTTTCCTATTATCGTGTAAAAATGATTTAGCAACGACTGTTTAGCCTCCCTCACTTGGCAATAAACCACTGCTTTAGGAATTGTGTTCTTTAGTGTCTCAGATACCATACCCACATATGAGGAGACATTTGAACCAATTCTACGGAAATGACCTTCGGTATATCTATCAACCATTGAGGCAGCTGGAGGTCCTCCCTTTTCCACTTCCTGTGGCAGTCGCCGAAAGAAATCAACTGTCAAATAGGAAGACTCCATTTCAACTAGTCGAATAACAGTCTTTTTACTTTCTTCACGAAACCTTTCCAATGCCTCGTTAGAAGCAGATCCTATTTCTGCTTGCAGAGTTGGAAAGCGCTTTAATTCCTGATGAAATCAAATTCATCAAAGTAAATACTCTTCCTACAAATTGAATATTGTCCAAACAAGGAGACCATTATTTACCTGTGTTTCACCTATCGACTTCCTCACAAGCTCTTTCAATACAAAATGAACCTGCAAAGAATTTACAGTTTGATCAAAGATTTATTCTACGTGAAAATATTCAGAAAAAAGGGATTTACGTTTAAAAAAGTACATAAAAAACAACTTGATCATTGGAATGCAAACGTGAGACTTACAGCATCAACAGAAGCTTCAGCTGGGCCTCTAAAATAATTCAATGCTCCTTCAATAAGTCGTCTGTAACCTTGCTCTGGAGCAATCAAATGGGGCTGGTAACCATCAGCCTCTGAAACCACTTTCTTCACATTCTGCTGAGAAAGATGTCGATCAAAAGGAAGCTTTCTTAAAGCAGCAGGAAGCTGGTTATCAAACACGCCATAAATTCGATCACCACCGGGCCTCCTACAGGCAAAAAAGAATATCCCAAGCAATAAGCAAATGAAGAGAATCATCCATAGTGTCAGTCCAAATGGAGTCTTAGCAAGCAGTTTCTTACAATATCAACTAAGTTCAAACTCAAAAACTAAGTTCTAATTTGTTTTCATCCTTTGAAAATTACCAAAAGTAAAATTCACTCAATGTTGCCATAGAAGCTGTGAAGCACGGACACACTATTTTAGTTGTTATGTCTCCGCGAACATGTATCAGACAACAATACTCATCCAACACACTTCAACACTATTGTCTCTCACCAAAGATGCATGCATTATCTATTTCTTATTTTCTTGAATTTCAGACAAACGTCAAAGCACTATTAACATGCCACCGAGATATTTGAGGGACATATGATACTGTTGTAAATTTTACAAGTAAAAACAACATTTATTTTGATCCAAAAATAAATATATGGATTAAAAATTAGAAAATAAAATAAATATAAAACTGTAAGAAAAAGGGAAACAAACACTATATTTTGGATAGCAAATTGTATAATTTAACCCAAATAGTTTTTTCCTGCAAAATAACTTGTCAGAGCATCAATATTGTGTCCCAAGTCTGTGTCTGTGTCCATGCTTCTTAACAGAGAAGTGACATCCTAGTTACACCTAAAAGCCTTATCAACTCTTTGGTCTACTTCACATTAAAAAAAAATTAAAGAGAACATAACAAAATAATATAATTCTATTATATGTTTTACCCTCCATCCAAGTGCTCTTTAAAAATTCGGTCAAATGCACGACAAAGTTCCAAAATAGTGTATAATTGAGCCTGTATCACGAAGAAAATGTCACCAAAGGAAATAAAATATCAAATTAATTGTAAAATATTCAAGAGAAATATACATAAATCACTAACCCCAGCATCAACAGCAATTGGCCTGCCAAGATGGTCCATTTCCGATTCAAGTTCATCAATGCTTTTGTTAATAAGAGATGTAATGCTTGGTATACGATTTCGAATCACTGTCTCGAGGTGCTACAACAAGATAAAAAATAAAGCCAAAAATATATTACGCAATAAAATTTCACATACTGAAGCAAGAAATTAAAGCTAACCTTGGACAAAAGTTTTGCAAGATACTCAGAACCCATTTTACTAGCCAAGTGACCATAGTCAGGACTGGTAGCAAAGTATTCACGTTCTTTGCGCCTGGCAACAATCATATCTACATTTTTATTTATGTCAGCTTGGGAGCGGTTAACAATCCCAACCCATGGATGTTGAAGCCGATAGGATCTTCCTTCTAAGACCTTTAGGGTAAATATGAGTGAAAAAAAAGAACTCCATAAATTAAAAAATAGAAGGCAAAAAAGAATGGAAAACAATTCTTTAACAGAATACTGAAAAAATAACTACTAAAAAAATTAAAAACTGTGGAATCACTTCAACATATATTAACTGATAAAGTCACTGAAATGTGAAATATTTAGCTTTCAAGTAGAGACCTACAGCTGTACTTAAAACTACACACAGATTGTATATCAACTGCCAAAGAAATTGGGGAAATGGGAGCTTACATCTAATGCATCAGTTCCTTTGTCCATCAAATCGAGCTTTGTCAAAACTCCAAAAGTTCGTTCTCCTGTGTAAGTTATAGAATAAAAAATAAGCAACGACTAAAACTATAAGATAGACAACACCCAAAAAAGGTAAACACTATATATAAAGAAAAAACCTGAGGGATCCACTTCTCTTGAAATTTTTATTGCATCAGATGTAGCAATGTCTTGATTGGCAGGAGATATAGCAAGAATTACACAATTAGGCTACAAAAAAGGCACCAAAAATCATTAATATTGCATTCTAATGCTCCTTAAACATGCATAACAAAAAGTCAACCAGAGAGAGAGGGAGAGAGAATAAACACAATCTATGTTTTCATAGTCACCTTCTCAATATAAGATCGAATCATGTTCTCAATGTCTTCAACTATACTTTCAGGCTGCCCCTCTGAGTAAGATATTCATAAATTTTAATGACGAGTAACCAAATCATGGGTGGAAAATAATCAAATTTTCTATTATCACAAAAAAAAGTTACATAACATACCAATTGCTACTTTCGTCAAACCGGGCAAATCAATTAGGGTTAGGTTCACAACTGCAAAATTTGAGAGATCAATAGTTAATGCCAGGGCCAAGAAGTATCCCCCACATGGCACATAGTTAAGAGTAAAATGAACCATTCCTAACAAGTGACTAACCACTAGAAGAGTAAATACTGAGATGGATGGGAACATTAGATATCTGTTTAGACCTCCCTGTTACTCTATCAGTTTCATCCTGAATTTCCTTGCGGACAGTAGCTGCACACAAAATCATTAAAAAAACAAATAAATTGAAATTAGCAACTTATAGCAACTTACATTCATATTCTCAAGCAGATTAAAATTACAAAAAAAAAAAAAGAAAGAAACAAGAAGCATTAGAAGATCATTCAGCAGTTCTAAATGGTACAAACATTGGCCGCAATATTATGACAAGAGACTGGTTACAAACGAAATAACATAGATATGTCTGGAGAAATTCCCAGAGTCTAAATATATTTAACCAATCAATATCTTTAGTTGGAATTGCTACACTTTTTCCACCATATTTCTATTCCTCCGTGGGTGTTTTAATCAATCACTTCACACTCTATGAAGCTTGAGAAAGATAACACACTATATGATTGAGGTAGAAAAGTAAGGTAAAGGTGGCGTACAAAAGTCAGTAAATCTTCTCTTCGGAAGGTGAAGGAATTCAGCATACTCTTGTGATCCTTCCTCTGTCTTATGAAGCTGCAACACCAATGGTCTCCGGGTAACAATCCCTGAAATTTCCCAAAAGTAACTTAGCAAAGCGTCAGGGAATAACTGTTAATCGAAAACATTAACTAGAAGTAAGATACATACTAACCTGATCCTCTTGGAAGAAAATCACGCCCTACAATACTCTCCAAAACGGAAGATTTACCTGAACTCTGTTGAAAAACTTAAAAGATTAGTCATACTAGAGAAAATACTTTGCACAAGTTAAGACCAAAATTAGACATCATTTCAACAGGAAAAAAGAACAATCTCCCATCCTTCTCTAACGAGCTAATTCTCTATTCCTCACAATTATTTCATTCTTCTTTATCCAGAAACCGATTTCCAATCCGGAATCTGATACTCCCATTAGGAACAATAACATCAATTCAATTTCCTTCACCATAAAGAAAAAAACAAAAAGAAACGGAAAGAAAAGACAGGAAATGAAACAAAAACTCAAAAAGCCATGAAAGAAAGAAATTCAGATATTAAAAACGGACCTGGCCACCAACGACAGCGACAGAGGGAAGAGCTTCCCATAGAGAAGAGAAAGCGTTATCACCACCGCCATAATCACCGAGCATAGTACAAGCCCTCTGAATCCGGTTGACCAAACCAATCAAGCTCTCCATAGTCGTCATCCCGTACAGAAATCAAAAGCCCACCACAAAACGCTAGAAGAAGGAAATTCCAAAAACACAGAGCAACAGGGGAGGGAAGAAGAAGGTACTGACTTGCACGCAGTATCCAACGAATTCAGAGAAAGCGCTCTAGAAAAATCAAAGTCTTTCGGCTCTCATTGCTAAAATACGCTTTACGCGCATTTATTTTGTTTTTATTAAAAAAAAAAAAAAAGACAAAATATTCTTAGCTTAAGCGTGTGAGTTGGACGTCACGGGATTTGAAATTTGAACGTTCAAACTGAAGCACTCGCGGGACCCACGACAATGCAGCAGGCAGCCGTTGGGTGAAGCACCGAAGCATCCTTTTATTAAAATTTGCTTAAATTAACAAAATTAACCAAACAAACCCTATAGTTTAGAATTAGTTAGAATAAATTTTACCGACAAGAATTATAAAAAAAAATACCATAAATCTCGCAATTACATTTTTCATTAATATAAATGTCTCTCAATACTAAACAATGTCATCTCTCAACATTCACTGACGTCTCCTAGCATCCACGGACGTCTCTCAATGCTAAACGATGTCGTAAGTGGAGAGTTGTCCATTGTGGAACTAGAGTCGTCCGACTTAAGTTGAGGGACGTCTGTTGTGGGAGGAGTGACGTCCGTCTTAAGTGGAGGGACGTCTGTAGTGGGACATCTTAAGTTGGGGGGAGGTCTGTTGTGAAACAAGAGACGTCCATTGTAGGATGAATGACGCCCGTTGTGGGACAAGGGATGCTCATCTTAAGTGGTGGGACATCCATCGTGAGACGTCTTAAGTGGGACATCTGTCATGGGACGAAGGACTAGGGGTGAAAACGGTTCGATTCAAGTTTTGGCCAAATTAGAACTGAACCGACTCGGTTTGGTTTTGAATTTTTCAAACCGAAACCGAACCAAGAATAGTGGAAAACCGAACTGCAAACAGAACCTCGATTTCAATTCTAAACGGTTCGATTTCGATTTTGGTTCGGTTTTTTTATGACCTCAATTTTTATGTGTTCTGTTTGATTTTTTCATGGCCTCAATTTTTATGTGTTGGATGAAATGAGCAATTCACAGCAGAAAATCGTAACAACAAAACAGAGAATCATAACAACAAAGTACAGCAGACAATTGATGAAATTAGAAATTCACAACAGACCAATTTGAATCGATGAAATGAGCAATTCACAGCAGACCATCAACATATATGAAAATTCACAGCAAACAATCAACATATATGAAACAGAACAGATGGTTAAAAGAAACTGCAAACTAGAACTAAAGTCTTCTGCTTCACATACAATTACATAGTTTCTAGAGAAGAAATAACATCAAAATCTAAAATGCATAACTCTATAATGCAACAATACAAATGGATAAAAAAATAAAGAAACTACAAACTAGTAATCAAAACACCAAACATTTCACCTTAGTACCTGAACGGTAGGTGTTGAATCCACATCCTCCATTCGTTCATGTTTCTGCATTTTGCAGCAAAAAAAATGAGTAAGCATTCTACCGAAATTGAGAGTTCCTCCAAAATTTTCGGCTCACAATAATCACATACACTGCAAACAGATCAAAAACAAATTAAGAAACAAATAGATAGATCAAAAAGAAGCAAACAACCATAATAAAAAGAAACAAACAAATAAAAAAAACAAACATATCAAACACAAAAAAAAACCTAACTGATCAAAAACAAACAAAAGAAAATCGAGAAATGGCAGTCTTAGATCTAGAAACAGATCTATCCAATGTTCGCCTTCGGCTAGAGAGACTGAGAGAGAGAGCAGTGTCCCGCTAGATTGTTCGAATCGTTGATGTCCAGCTAGAGATTTCAAAACACCGATGTTCGGCTAGAGTGTTTGACTCTAAGAGAGACTGAGAGAGTTCGTCGTCGATGACTCGATGTCCGCCTTCGGCTAGAAATACCG
Organism: Begonia loranthoides; assembly: GCA_022433065.1. NCBI lineage: Eukaryota > Viridiplantae > Streptophyta > Magnoliopsida > Cucurbitales > Begoniaceae > Begonia > Begonia loranthoides. The sequence goes on from CM039483.1 coordinate 25,890,428, forward strand.
AGAGTGAAGGCAGAGTCGGCAGGAGATAAAGAGACGTGCGGGGAGTGGCTAGACCTAGAGAACAGAGTGAGAGAAAAAGAATCGGGTTTTCGGGGGGGGAAGGACAGAAGGTCGAGGCTCGAGGAGAAAGGCTGGCTGAGGGAGTGCTGCAGAACTAAAAGGGCGACGGGTTTTAGGGATTTTGTTTTTTTGTTTTAAATTTCGGTTTGGTTCAGTTTTACCCGGTTCTTACAATACAAAACTGAAAACCGAACCTAACTTTTCGATTCGGTTATATATTAAAATTTTTCTCTAATAGAACCAAACCGCACCAAACAGACCAAAATTGTTTTGTTCGATTCGGTTACCCGGTTCGAACCGAACTGATTCCCACCCCTACGAAGGACGTCCGTTGTGGGACAAGGGACGAAAAACATGACTACGAGTTTTGCCTTTTTTATTTACCATAGTATGAAATTTTAGTTGTTTACAAAATTTTTTTAAGATTTGTCTTGTCGCTAATCCAAAATTATAGAGTTTGTTTTATTAATTTCACTTTAAATTAATAAGACTTATTGGATTAATTTTCTTCATTTTAATATTTTTAAATGTTTGTCCTTTAATATTAAAAGTAGTAGATTTTTAAATATTTTATTAATAAATAAATCCCAAAACTAAACACATTAGTAAATTAAGTTCTCATCGTTATAGTTGTAATTAATGCAGTCACTTTTTTTTATGTGACGTTTTCAATCTTTTCTACGGAACGATTTGTAAAGAGAGTACTCGTATATCCTCAAAAACAGTATCCACTTCTACCATCTTTCTTTTCTTTTGATGGTTCTTTGTTTCTTCTCTGCAAGTACCATTTTGTGAACTTCTCACACATCCAATTCACGATCTTTATTAATAGACAGTGCGTGCATAATAAAATTTGATGAACATCCACTCTTCAATTGTTAGTAATTATTGAAAAAGTAGTCGTTGAGAGTTCCCAACTACTTATATTTTGCACCCCAGTGGTAAAATTACGTATCACGACGTTAGCTAAAAAAAAGGGGCTTTGGGGCCATAATTGGTATCGTAGCGCTAGTTGAAAAAATAAATTCGCTAGTAAGAAAGTTCTTAATGTTAGTTTAATGTTCTATTCCCGGAAAAATATACTCGCTACAATAACTATGAATTCGCTAAACAAGACGAGGTTACCACTATCATAACATAATGAGTACCATTAATCTCTTTATTGCGGGGTAGAGTAGCTTGTGCTTTTGCGTAAAAAGACCCTTTTAAGGACTTGTAACCAATAATAGGAGTTTCTCCATTGAGTAGAGTGAAGCTCGTATATTGATTCATGCACATTTTGTGGAAGCTTCGTTTTAGGCGGACTAAAGTAAGTCGACTACTCGAACTCTTTAACAAGCATGGCATCCCCTCGAATAAATAGAATTTGGATGGATGGCTAGAATGAATGTCCATCTTCCAAAGGTAGATGGGATTTGATAATCCAACCAATAATTTATATTTGAAAATCATAATAATAAGATTAAATCTAGGTCTACAAAGCGGGTTAACACGACTTTCTAATAATTCATTACTAAAGAAAGAACTCACTAAATAATACTAATACAATTAATGCTTTGCTTTTGGTTCTACCCAATCTCTTGTAGATATGTCGAAACACAGCGAAAAATTCGATTTTATTCTTTGAAGTATTTTGTGGTTTCAATCCTACCACGTTCGAATATGCGCTCTTCCTTGTAGATGGGTTTATGTTTCCTTAGGTGACAAATCACAAAATTGTCCTAAAAATAGTATCTTCGTTGTTTTTCCTCTTCAACCATCATAATCGAACTTAAAAGTAAGGATCGCCTCTAACTTGCCCTTGTACGGAAAACTTGTAACTAAAAAGAAAGCACATTATTTCAATATAGCCTTCTTTTGTAGTCCATTTTCTCCATTAAGAAGTTTTAGCAGTATACTTTCGTTTTATCTTTTCAAAACAAGGATTCTAACAAGTGCGAAGAATCAGTACTATCTTTTGACGCCAAAAAAAGAGAATAGTTTTTGACAAAATGGAAACCAAGTAGTATTTTTTGTTGATCTCCTTATAAATAATGCCAGTTTTAAGTACCACACTCAGTGTCCGTAGTAGACTTAAATTCTCAAATCATAGTTCTATGAATCCATGATAGGTTTCTACCCTCCATTGACCAATTTTGAAGAAACTTCAATTTAGTACAAAATAACAAATACTGCCATTTTAGCAAGGGAAAAAAACACTGGGGGACGACAAGCTGAAGATCCTAACCAAACATAAAAACCCAATGCTACAAGAAAAATGCGGAGGACATGAAGGCAATGAACTTTACAGAAGGAGATGAAATACATATCTGGAAGCAGGGCGCTTTTGGAGTTTGTATCAAAATTTGTGCGAATTCAGCAGGCACATCCTCCAGATTGTGATTGGGGCTGAGAGTCAGCCCCACTTCTTGACTTGATATTGACATCAACCATGTCTTCTTGCTTTGTGGATGAGAGTGTTTCCATTCCGGGTAAGGCTGCTGCAATCTTCCGAAACAGTGCCTGTAAATGATAAGAAAACTCCAAAATGCTGAGAAATATTGACATTGACATGAGCTAAAAGAATTATGTCATAAAGCAAGGATCAGACACCAAGACTCTTTTATCTAAACAAGATTTGATTGCGCATAAAAAAATTTCACGTATCAAACAGGCTACCTTTATATTGAACCCTGCCTTAGCACTTGTTTCAATAAACATAACATTCAACTCACGAGCTTTGGCTTCTCCTTCTTCAATCGAAACTTGCCTGTCCATTAATCAACACATCATGAGAGAGGAAATAGCCAAAAACATAAGGCCGTAATGAACACAAGACTTAGGAAATAACATCTTCGTATAAATGCACAAAGGACATAAGATGACTACCACAGAATAGTTATATAATATTTAATATTTGTTATACTTCGGGTTTTGAAATAATTATATCAATATTTTCACAAAATAAATCTCACTTCTTTTCAGCTAAAGATTTTTGTGCATTTATAAAAATAATCATTCCACAAGATACAGTTCTTTTCACCAGAATATGAAAAAAAATAAAAATTGTCATACGCATGAACAGTAACCGAGTACATCATTACCTTTTCTCCACTAGATCTGTTTTGTTTCCTACAAGAACAATAATAACATCACTGCCACGTTCAGTTCGAACCTCTTCAATCCACTTGGACGTGTTCAAGAATGACTGTCTGCCTACACCATAAACAACAAAAATAGATTCAAGCATTTGGTTTAACAGACAGTCCAGGAAAAACTTCAAAAGATTTAGATTACTTAAACATGAAAATGTTCGAGAACATTGTCAATCTAGTCAAACTATCAAGGAACAAAGGAAACACTTCCTTGTAAAAGCAAAAGACAGGTGGCAATATAGAGAAACAGCACATCATTTCTGTCGCTCAGAAAGAAAGGAAAAAAACACGTACTTGCTACATCATAAACAATGACAGCCACAGAAGAATCCCTGATATAGCTTGGGATCAGACTTCTGAACCTTTCTTGCCCAGCAGTGTCCCTAAAACAGATTTTAGATATAATTTTCAAACTTTGTTTATGTTGTTGGTAGACGTATGCATCAAATCATTAAGAGAATCAAGATCTTAACAAATCAAACAGATCAACACAGAAAGCAAAAATGACCCCCTAGCATTTACTGAAAGAGGCAATGCCAGTAGGATAATATCAGCTCCTATTTATCCTTTGACCAGCATTGCTTTGAACAACAAGTGAGACAAAAAAAGAGTAAGAGCCAAATAAAGACCAAAAAAGTAATATAATGTTGACACTATATTCATCTTTAGAACTTGGTTAAGTGCTCGACAATGTCATCAAATAATATCCAGCAACTGAAAAACTTAGCACATAGCTTGATCTCCTATCATATGAAACCCCTATATCAACTTAACTGACAATTTAATTTTTGTACGTAGTAAAACAGCACTATGACCTGAACTCACATTTCAAACAAGATTTACAGGTTTCCCTTCAAACACAAATGTCGCCAAGTAAATTTCAGTGACGTACTTCTTCGTGCAACACTTAAGTCAAGATAAATTCACACCAAATTGAGAATTTATGTTGATTTGGTACTAAATGGCACCATTCAATTAAGTTGAAAGTAGCAAGACATTTTGCAGTCTCATACATCTCTGCTTAATGTCCTTTCTTAGATGGGAATAAGTTTTTTAATACCGAAACTGGAAATAACCATGTTGTTTAATTTGGGTTTGATTTATTACACGAGGCACTAATCACATGCGATTAATCCTAAAAAAATGAAGCTTAAGATTCAGATAAACAGAATTTTTTTTTTGACAAAAGATAAAGAGTTCTAGAAATCAAGAAATATTGTTGCAAAGCTAGCAGATTATGATGTGGTGCACCATGTGTTTCCAAGAAATATTGATTTAGACTATTTTTTAAAGTTCGACAAAGCAATTACTAAAAATACTGTGACGAGGAAATAGATGTCCACATGTCACCCTAACCACAATGAAGTAGCAACATTTGCAAGAGGTTAGCCATGAAAACTGCATTTTACAGAGTAAAATGTTGCTTAACAAAAAATAAAATGAATAGTCAAAAAATTTTAGATTGATCAGCTGATAATCAAACAAATCATTTGTATTTTACATCGATGATAATGTCATAATTCTACGTCTAAAAAAGATGGAAGGTTTTGAGAATTTTTAAAATTACTATGTAGGTGATTTTTCCGACAAAAAAACCTTTTGAAAAAAGAAGCGACAATGACGATACAACTTTGAAAAAAGGTGCTGTTATTCATGTCTACACTATCAAGAAATGATATCTCACCAGAGCTGCAGCCGAATTGTTCGATCCTCGAGGTACATCGTCTTTGACAGGAAATCAATGCCAATAGTCGCCTGAATATAACATAATGATACGTGACTCTCAATGACGTATATAGAAGAATTCAAAAGTAAAAAAACAAAAGGAGAATATGACAAATTCCAGTCAAAACCAAATCAGATCCGGACTAGAACGAAGTTGGAAACAGATCTCGATCATCGTACGAAATGAAAACAGAATTCCGAATACCTGATAGGTATTATCGAATTTATCGTACATGAAGCGAGTGATGATACTGGTTTTACCAACTGACTGATCCCCTAAGAAAACGAGCTTATACTTGGCAAGAGCAGAAACCGGCGCCATAGCTTGAATCTAATATCTCTGGAGTCTGATAAAGAACTTCAGATGTCGTATATAGGGATCAAAATCTTGGGAGCTCCAGATCTCGGAGCCTCGCCTGGCCTCGTCTCCCTTCGTATCTCCTTCCCCCTTTCCCAATTGGCCTACGTTTCTGCTCAGTATTTGTATTTATGTTGTTCGGGGGAGCGGGTGAGAGAGTATTTTGCGCGTCAAACCTGTTTCGAAGAAGCAGCCATTAAACGACCTCTTCCCCCGTCGTTTGATATCAAATTCATAGCAATTTCAGAGAGTAGTATTTGATTGACACTACGAATGTATCACGTAGATCAAACTATATATATTTAATGACCTGATTGGTATCATATTTGTTATGCTATAATGTCATCAAAAATATCAACAAAATACTAAACATGTGATAAGAGGAATTTCAATTAATGCAAGTTTTAATATCCTTTTGTTTTAATTTTCATTTGTGTGGCAGTTTCGAAAATCATGCGACTCTCTCTCTCTCTCTCTCCCCCCAATTGAGTGCCTAATAAACCCCTCATTCTAGCGTTGGAGAGGACGAAATTCTTATCATTTGGTCGTCACGTCAAGTAGCGTAAATCTTTTATATATTAAGTGATAAACCAGAATATTATATTGTGATTTAAAAAAACTTGCGTAAAAAATCATTTTCAAACACGTGTTAATAAGTTAATAATAATTTTTCTTATTAAATTTTTATTTTCGTATTTCATGCTTACACTTTAGTTTCTTTGAATAAAATATACATAAAAGTTGACTACTTTTAACCACTTTTTTCCTTTAGTCCTTAAATCAATTAGATATAATTCTATTAAGTATGAGGTGAAAACATCATAAATTATCTGTTAAGGTGAAGTGTCAAACTTCCAATTGAGTCTCTCTCCTAAGTCAACAAAGAAAGTGTTTAGTCATTACATAATATTATGTTATCTCACCATTAAAAGTTGATGACCTTTCAACTTCTCTGTCGCCAGCACATCCATTGTGGAAACCTTCGTGTCCGTTGTGGATATTTGCTTCATATTCACTTTTAAAATGTCTGCACGGGCGTTTCACGTAATAAAATAAAAGTCTGGATGTTTGTATACTTGCAGAAACCTACGCTTTCGCTACAAATAGTTTCGCGTCCACTGAAGATAACTACTTTAAACATAATTTTTTTGTGGACACCCACTCATTCGCGCCCACATGTCCTTTCTCAAACAAATTATTTGTGGATATTCATGCTTTCGCATACACCTACACTTCTGCGAATACCAATACTTCTGTAGATACGACATCAATCAAATATCCACGAATACTTATTCATCTGTGGATGCCAATGCCTCCGCTGTGAATATCCACTCACATTGTCTGCCAATCATAATATGCCACATCATCCCACAGACACATTTCTTTTCGCGAACACTAACACTTTTGTTGGGAATATTCGTCCCTCAAACATAAGTCCACCAATCACTAAATGTCACGTCATCTCACAGACACATTCTTTTTCATGGACACCAACACTTATGCTATGTATATCTGTCCTCCAAATATAAGTTTGTCAATCATTAAATGTCACATCATCCTGTAAACACATTCCTTTTTGAAGACATCAAAACTTCTTATGCAGATATTCATTCATATTGTCTTCCAATCATGATTTGTAACATTCACATATTTTTTCGTGGATTCCACCTCATGCACAGTCACCTAACTTTACACAACTAAGTATCTGCAGATCCATCACGTGCATGACCACATGCTCATCTGAAACCAAGTATCCGTGACTGCTATGAATATCCACTTTATACTTAAATTCAGCTCATATTCACCACGTTTACATTCCTTTACACAAAGACTCATGATTATGTGGATATCAAACTTTACAAAATAAACATTTAAAATCAATATTAATTTATCAACATAAACTTAATATCACTTATAATGTAACATATTATACAAAATCCTTGGGTATTACATTCCTCCCTATGGAAAAAATTTGTGGCGATTCCATGTTTCAAACCTAGGTGATGTGATTCAATAACCTATCAAGAGCCAAGTCATGACCAAGGGCCAAGATCCTTTGCAAAACATTGGAGGACTAATGATAAGATCAATGACAAAGAAGATGTACAATAACATACATGTTTTTACCAAAGAAATCCAAGATAAAGAACTATTAAATGACAAGCAAATACCCTTGATGATGCTAAATATTAAGAAAGGAGCAATGGAGGACCAAGAAAGAATGGAAAACAAACAAATATTCCTAAATTGGAGGAAGGGTTCGTCCAACACTCGCAGCAGAGCGCCGCGTGCGCGCCCAATTTGCCAGCGAGGCGCACACCACTGCCCACAACGTGCCACACCGCGATTCCCGCGACAATTCTTTAGAACTCTCTTCTTACGTTCTTATTGAAGAATTTGATCATCTTCAAGTGTTTGCTTGAAAAGATCGAACTTGATAGTTTTGGTTCAACCAACAAGTTTTGTTCGGGTCAAGCTCCTATTTTTTTGAATCTTCAAGGCGTTTCTGTGATTATTCTGCATTATTGTCGGGTCTTAGATTCTTTAATATCCTAGGTTCACGTCACTAGGTCGCTGTAAATTAAGACAAGCAAACAACCACTTAGTGCAATTCTGCTATATGATGTTTATTTTACATATTATACTGTGTCTTTAACCTTTATATTAATTAATAAGAAAACCTAACATGTGTATTTTATTTCAGTTATATGCTGAACGTACAATATTATTAACAACACATAATATACTTCCCCACAAACAAATTTTGTCAATTTTTTTCGCTCACACGTGTATTAAATCTGTTTCCCAAATTAAATAAAGCAATTAATATCACCCTAACTTCAATATTTGGCTTTTTTTTTGCGGGAGACAAATTTATTTGTGAATGATATTCGCTAGTGACAGATTACATTATTCCTTAAATTTTAGAAAATGAATCAGCAATTTATTTCCAGAATTCCATATAATTTATAATGGCAGATCTTAAGCTAACTATGATTTAATCAAAGAAAATTAACAAATTAAACTTTATGGTTTTAGATTAGTAATAAGGCAAATTTTGAAGAATTTTTGCAGACAACTAAAATTTCTAACTATAAAAAATAAACGACGCTGACCTTCTCATCGTATTTTTCATCAAAAAAGACATAGGCCAACACCACAATCTTATTAAAATCAATGTCCGTCCAACAATGACGTCCAAAAATCAATAACAGATGTTCATCGACTGCAAGGGTCCGTTTCAAATGACCCTTCTTCCTCTTGATCCCCGCCATAATTTATTGAACTTAATTTATCCATTGCATACTTTTTGCATTGTTTAATCTTGTTTCGGTCTACGCTTTTACTTCTCAGTCTCTATCTCTACAATGAGGTGATCAGATTGTCTTGTTACTAACAGGAAACTATCATATTCGTTTTGTTAATTTCTTGATAATTTATAATGGCTGATCTTACGTTACTATGATTTAATTAAAGCTTCCCTTTTACCGAGAACACCATTGTGGCGAGCCTTCTTTTGGTAAAAAACTTTTAGTATTTGTAAAAATGAATTCAAAACTTCATCTTTCTTCGGCTTAAACCTCCTACTTTTCAGAGGCATCTCGCCCTTGTTCACGCAAAGAAAAGGAAGAAGCTTTCACAAGCTTCAGATTCTGGTCGACAATGGCAGATTTACCGGGTCTCTCCATCTTCTTCCTGGGCATGAGCCAGAAAGCTGGCAGGCTTGCCGGAAACATCGCCGGCGACAGAAGGAGGACGAGGGTAGTAGAAATCAGTGGAGAAAAAGTAGTGCTGATACAGCATACCTACCATGGATTGGCTCCAAAATACAGTCGAATTCGCGAAAAGCTTCTGAAGATGTCCTCTGTACTGTAGATAATATATAGAGTTGTACTTAGAGGTTGAGAAGAAGGCGTTAAACAACGTGCGAAGCAAGTCTTGGGTTTTATTTACCATCCCACGTAGCCCAGTCCAACCCAGTCCAACCCAACCCAATCAACAGTTCCTGCGTCCGGTCAACCATAAAAGCATCTGAGTGCAACTTTTATTTTCTGTATCTTGATCGTGTAATTATATTAATTTATTTATTTTTAGATTTTTAATTTAATGATCACTTGATCGAAATTCTCTTCCTATAGTCATCTCAAAGCTTGGGAGAGAGAGGGAGAGAGAGATGGCGTTGAGAGCAGCCGTTCTCCGACACTTCCGACTGCCCGTTCGTGCCCTAACTCCAACGGAACCATATCTGAAGCATCATTCATGGCTGGGTGGTGCTTCTTTACGGTTCTTTTCATCTCACGGTGGAGAACACATTAGCAAGGACGAAGTAATAGAGAGAGTGCTATCCGTCGTCAAGAGTTTTCCCAAAGCCGATCCTTCTAAGGTTACTTCATTTTATCCTTTTCTCTAGTTTTCTTATCCTCGTTTTGTTTATCATTCGGATGGTTTTCGTTAGAATGTCGGATTGGGGTTTGCTTGACTACATGTGGATGCGTTACTGGGTAAAATTAGCTTTTCTTTATGTCGCGTTATGTGATGGAGAGCTTGCAGAAGCTCGATAGATGGATCTTTTTTCACATTCTTAGCGTGTTGTGGTTGGTTCCTTAGAATTGGGGAAATGCAGGAATAAAACTTTCTGCAGGAGTTTCTCACGTAATGAAACCGATGCTGCTAAATTTGATAATACATATGGTTTATTTGCACTCATCAAAGATAAAATTTAGCAACACTCTCTTGGGAGTGAAGTATGTTCTAAAATAAAAGGTTGGAAATATGGGAAAGGGATTTGTTGCGAGAACAGCTTATTTTGATAAAAGGGTCTGTTCGCCAATTCACTGTGAACCTGGTTTTCAATAGATGAAAGAGATACGTTTTCAGAGAGGATTTCAGAAATTGAAAATAGAAATTGTATATTCCTTTTTCCCGTATATTCTTAAGGATGCTGTCCACTAATATATACACGTATAGGGAGAGAAATTAAAGCTAGATGGAAGTGAGTTATTTCTCTATTTGATATACATGTAATAGAAAGTAAATTCATGCAAGATGCATGAGCACAACACTCCATTTAACATCTCCACTCAAGGTCAAGGGGGACGCACACAGAGCTTGGATCCGAAGACTTCGAATAGAGGAGCAAACAATGGTTTGGTGAAGCCATCTATGAGCTAAGTTGTAGACGGAGTATGAAGGACACGTAATTGCATGAATTTCAGCAAAGAATAGGTACAATTGAAGAGGAGACCTGAAGATCATCAAGAAGGATTTGAAGCCAAATTATTTCAGCAACTGTATTGGCAACACTCTGATATTTGGATTCTGTGCTTGACCTAGAAATCGATTTTTGCTTAGGGGATGACCATGAGACGAGATTGGAACCAAGAAATATACAGAAGCCGTCAAGGCTTTGTTGGTTATCAGGGGATGACCCCTGGTCAACGTCAGTGTAACCAACCAAGGAGAAAATAGAATCTTTCATATAGTGCAGAGCACATGAAGAGGTACCTCGGAGATAGCGGAAAATGCGCTTCAAGGCTTGCCAATGGACTTCAGTAGGGTAATGCATGAACTGGCATAACTTGTGAATTGAGTATGAATATCAGGTTTGGTGATTGTGCAGTACTGTAGACCACCAATAAGTTGATGAAAGTGTGTTCCATCAGTAAGAGGAAGGCCACTATTTTTAGACATAATAGGACTGGAACCTATCAGTGTTGAGACTGGTTTGCAATCTGCTATGCCAGCACGATATAATAAGTTAGTGATATACTTGGATTGATCAAGGGACATACTGTAGTCAGAATGTTTGACTGTGATGCTGAGGAAGTGGTGAATGGAACCAAGATCTTTGATGGCAAAATTATTCTGTAGAAAAAGTATCAGCTTGGATATTATTGAAGTGTTGTTACTTGTGAGAACATAGACTAACATGAATATCATTAAAAGCCAACTTTGTAAATAAACATCGACGAATTAGCACGGAAGAAAGAGAAACCAAAATCAATAAGAGCATTGTGAAGTTTATGATACCACACTCGTGGGGATTGTTTGAAACCGTATAAAGCTTTATGAAGATGACAAACTATTGAAGGATGGCAAGCATCAGTAAAACCAGGGAGCTGCTCCATGAAGACAAGTTCGTTCAAGTAACTATGAAGAAATGCATTACTGACATCAAGTTGAGTACTCGGCTAGTCATTGGAAAAAGTCATTGAGAGAACAACTCTGATTGTGGTGTGTTTGACAACCGGGCTAAATGTCTCAGAATAATCCAAGCCTTCGGTTTGATGATAACCTTTGGCAACAAGGCGTGCCTTGTATCTGCTGACAGATCCATCAACATTTGTTTTAAGTTTATAAACCTATTTACAACCAACGACAGACGCATTTGGAGGTAAGGGAACCAAGGTCCAGGTGTTATTAAAATGTAAGGCTTGAATTTCCTCCTTCATGGCCGCCACCCACTATGGAGACTTTGACGCTTGAAAATATGTAACAGGTTCCGAAGTCAGATTGGAAGTTGTGGCAGTCCAGGCTTTGGGCTTGTAGATCCCTACCTTAGACCGAGTGATCATTGGGTGCAAACTAGAAGAAACAATGACAAATTGCTGTAGTTGGTCGGTGGCAGCACAAGGAGAAGTAGAAAGAGAATGAGGGATATGGCTTGAACTTGGAGAGGAGATGGAAGGAGAGGAAGAGTTCAATGGCAAGGACAGAGTGGAGGTAGGAGGATAAAAAGGGATCGAAATAGTAGAATCAGAAGAAGAAGGAGAGGGAGACGATGAGACAAATTGGTAGGGAAACGATGTCTCATGGAAAATGACATCACGAAAAGTATAGAGTTTACCAGATAGAGAGTGAAAGACAAGATAACCCTTTGATAAGCCTTTAGTTCATTTTACGTACTCTAGAAGGCGGTTTAAATAAAGATGAGCTGTCATCACGTGACGAAAAATATGCACGGTTTTTTGTGGCAGTTGTGAGAATTGAAACTTTTAATAAAAGGGAGTATCTGGTGAGAGAAAAGGGGAGGAGTAAAGGAGGGTGGAGTTGCCAGAGACTCGAAGGTCTGGAGTTTAGATAGTATTCTTGTTCTTTTGTTGTACAAAGAAGAGCAAGACTCTTCAATACTTGTAAAAAGTGTCGGTTACAGAAGAAATAATACACAGATTCTTCCGATTCCTAACATTTTGGTATCAGAGCGAGGAATCGACGTGAGGATGATGACGCGATCGGAAGCTCACAAGGAAGGAATCGCTGAATGGCAAAGGGATCTGTCTAACATGAAAGAAGAAATGAAAAAGATCGAGCGTATGCCGATTGTAGAGCGGAGTTTGCTGCTGTTACAAGAGCAGATGCGAAACTTTTGGAAAAGCTGGATCCCAAACAAAGTGCAGAAGAAAAAGAGCAGAGCTCAAGCAACGACAAAGGTAATTTTTCGAGAGAAAATACCCAGGAAAGACCGAACTACTCTAAAGATTTTCTACCCAGGAAATTGGAACTACCAGTTTTCAATGGATCCGACCCTGAAAATTGGGTATTCCGAGCGGAACGTTACTTCAATATAAATCGTTTGACAGATCTGGAGAAAATGGAGTCAGTGATGGTTTGTTTTGAAGGTGCAGCACTGTCTTGGTTCCAATGGGAGAACAAATCTCGGCCTATTCGTTCGTGGATGATTTTGAAAAAAAGAATGCTGGATAGGTTTGGACATCTACGTTCAGGGATGGGGTGTGATCGTTTGTTTTCTTTGAGACAGGAGGGAACTGTAGAAGAATACCGCACCCAATATGAAGCAGTAGTTTCTTCATTGTTTGGAATTCTGGATGATGTGCTGTTTAGTGCCTTCTTTAATGGATTAAAAAACGAAATCAAGGGAGATGTACGTATCATGCGGCCTTCTGATCTTCAAGATTTGATGGAGTCAGCTCAGATCATTGAAGATAGAAATGAATTACTTAAGCTAGAAGGATCGTCTAGTGTTAGAGGAAATTTTCGCCCAAGTTGGCCGATAGCAAAAAATCCTCCAAATGAGCAAACTCCACAGCCTGTAATTTCAAATAGGACAAAGGCTCCTGAGATCAACCGACGACAGTTAACGGAAGCAGAAATCAGATTAAGAAGAGAGAAAGGACTTTGTTTTCGCTGTGATGAGAAATTTTCTGTTGGTCATCAATGCAAGAAGAAAATGCTTCAAGTGTTGGTTTTACAGGATGACAAGGATGATTTGTTATCAAGTGAAGAAAACTCAGAGATATCAATTGAGAAGAATGTTGAAATTTCTCTAAATTCTGTGGTTGGTTTAACCACTCCCAGAACTTTGAGGTTATGGGGGACAATTAAAGGACAAAAGGTAATTGTTTTGGTGGACAGTGGGGCCACTCATAACTTTGTCTCCAAAAAGTCAGTCGAAGAACTGCAATTACCTATTTCTACATCGGCAAATTACAGCATTCAATTGGGGAATGAAGATACTTTGCAAGGAGAAGGTATTTGCAAAAATATTCGTCTGAAGTTGCCAGAAGTCGAAATTTTGGAGGAGTTTCTACCCATTGATTTGGGCAGTTCAGAAGTCATACTTGGTATGCAGTGGTTGCAAACCATTGGTGATGTCTGTGTAAATTGGAAATTATCTGTTATGAAATTTGTACTGCAGGGTAAGATAGTGCACATACGAGGAGATGTTAGTCTCAACAAAACAACAATCTCTCTGAAAGCAATGATGAAAGCTGTACAAAAAGAGAAGCAAGACATTCTCATTGAAGTAAGTAATGGGAATTTACAGGTTTTGAATTTTGATGAAATTCTTCCGGCTGAAATCCAGGAACTATTAAATCAGTTTGAACATGTGATGAATTTACCAGAAGGGCTTCCACCAAAAAGACAGTTTGACCATGCTATCGTCTTAAAAAAGGGAACTTCTCCTATCAATATTAAACCCTACAGACCAAAAAAGTTTAAAATTTCTTTTAGACCAAAGGATGGTGGCGTTAGAGCATCAACGTTGGCTTACTAAGTTACTCGGTTATGATTTCGAAGTGCAGTATAAACCGGGTGCTGAAAATCTGGTGGCTGACGCTCTATCTAGGAAAACTGATAATTCTTTAGATTGTGAAGTTTTGGTTATGATGTGTTCTGGTGTTATTGATCCATTATTGTTAGAAGCAGAAAGGGATAAGGACGCTAGACTTATGCTCATTAAGGATGCTTTACTGTCAAACAAATGCCAATATCCAGGTTTTTCTATTTTCCAAGGACTGCTGTTTTCTCACAATCGCAAAGTTATCTCCAGTTCATCATCTTGTATTCCTCGCATTTTACAAATATTTCATGACAGTCCTATGGGAGGGCATTCAGGGATTACAAAGACCATCAACAGAATTTCAACCGAACTATTTTGGTTTGGTTTGAGGAAATCTGTAAAGCGTTTTGTCAACGCTTGTACAGTTTGCCAGCAAAATAAATATGAAGCTCTTCGTCCTGCCGGTCTTTTGTAGCCTTTACCAGTTCTTGAAGATATTTGGGAGGAGATAACTATGGATTTTATTGAAAAACTACCGAAATCCGATGGAATGGATACAATTATGGTCATTGTGGACAGACTCAGTAAATTTGCTCATTTCATCCCTCTAAGGCATCCGTTTACTGCTCAGATAGTTGCTGGTCTGTTTTTTAATCAGATTTTTCGTCTTCATGGGATGCCGAAATCCATCATATCCGACAGGGACAAGGTCTTTGTTAGTCGATTTTGGCGTCAATTATGTCTCCTGCACAGAACGACACTTAAGTATAGTTCAGCCTATCACCCACAAACTGATGGGCAGTCTGAAGTTGTGAAGAGAACCATTGAAAAGTATCTTCGCTGTTTTATTGGTGATAAACCTTCAACTTGGTGCAAGTGGTTGGCTTGGGCAGAGTTCTGGTATAATTCCAGCTTCCATTTCGCAATAGGTATGACTCCTTTTAGGGCTGTCTACAAGAGAGATCCACCAACAATCCTTCGTTTTGATACCCCGTCGAAATCGTTAATTGTTGCGGTGGATATACATTTGAATGACAGGGATGAAATTTTATCTTTATTAAAATCTCATTTGTTGAAGGCTCAAAACAGGATGTTATGTTCGGCCAATAGTAAACGCCGCGATGTGGAATTTCAAGTGGGTGATCTTGTGTGGCTTCGCCTTCAGCCTTATCGTCAGAAAACCGCTAGTAAGCGTTTACATGTGAAATTATCACCGCGTTTTTTGTAGGGCCCTACAAGATTTTACAGAAAATTGGTGCGGTTGCTTATAAGCTGGATTTGCCAGATTCTATTTTAATTCATCCAGTTTTTCATGTATCCCTGCTTAAAAAAGTAGTGGGTGACAATTTTTCTGTTCGATATTTACCTGATTCCTTAACTGAAGCGACGTGGGAGATTTACCCGGAGTCTTTGTTAGATGTTCAAAGGTCTTGCGGTGATCCTTCCAAACTCATGGTCCTTATTAAGTGGCGACATTTACAGGCTTTTGAAGCAACGTGGGAGGACTTTGATCAGATTCGTTTCCAATTTCCAGATTTCAACCTTGAGGACAAGGTTGCTTTCTGGGAGGGAAGTATTGATAAGCCTTTAGTTCATTTTACGTACTCTAGAAGGCGATTTAAATAAAGATGAGCTGTCATTACGTGACGAAAAGTATGCACGGTTTTTTGTGGCAGTTGTGAGAATTGAAACTTTTAATAAAAGGGAGTATCTGGTGAGAGAAAAGGGGAGGAGAAAAGGAGGGTGGAGTTGCCAGAGACTCAAAGATCTGGAGTTTAGATAGTATTCTTGTTCTTTTGTTGTACAAAGAAGAGCAAGACTCTTCAATCCTTGTAAAAAGTGTCGATTACAGAAGAAATAATACATAGATTCTTCCGATTCCTAACACCCTTATGATGTGGATTGTAACCAAGGAAGATACAAGGAACTGACCGAGGCTGTAATTTGTTGGTATTATATGGACATAAAATTGGAAAAGACAAGCAACCAAAAACATGTAAATGACTATATGAAGGGTGGGAAGAAAATAACTTTTGGTGAGGTGAAATATTTTGTAAGACAGGTGTGGGTAGGAGATTAATTAAATACGTGGCTGTTCGAAAAGCATAGGACCAAAACGACAATGGCGTATTAGTTTGGAAAAGCAAAGAGAGACTCACCTCAACAACATGTCAGTTTTTTCTCTCAACTCGGCCATTTTGGGCAGGAGTATATGGGCAAGAACGACGATGGAAAATCCCATGAGCAGAGAAGAAAGTAGCAAAAGGGCGAAATTCACCACCCTTGTTAGATTGCACTATTTTAATGGTAGTGTTCAGTTGATTTTGAATAAGAGTGCAAAACTATGTGAAAACAACTGGACTTAGTCTTTCGTTTTGAGCGGAAACAGCCAAGTATAACTGCTGTAGTCATCAATTATGAGAAGGAAATACGATAGCCATCAATTGATAGGGTAGAAGATGGTCCCCACAAATCAGTATGCAGTAATTGAATAGGAACAGTTGCATGAGAAAGAGAATTAGAAAAAGAAAGTCGATGCGATTTACTAATAGGACAAATTTGACAATATGTTCGTAAATGTTGTTTGGAAAGAAAATCATTACAAGAGGAAGAAATTGAAGCTAAGCCAGAGTGAGATGGATGGCCCTGATGACAACGCCAAAGAGAAGAAGCCTTCACAGAAGAGGAGGCAAACGCCGTGAGGAGAGAAGGCGAAGCAGAAGATTGACAAAATAAGCAGTAGAGACCATTATTGAGGGGGCCGTGCCGCAATATGTTTTGGGATGTCAGATCCTTGATAGCAAAAGAAAAAGGAAAAAATGAAATAGAAACATTATTATTGTGACAAAGGCGGTGAATGCTTAGAAGATTGCGAGTAAGAAGAGGCGAGTGCATGGTGTGAGGAAGAACCAAGGCATGGCTAGAGGAGGTGAGAATAGAGGTGTGACCAACATAAGCAATAGGAATGTTAGGAAAAAATGAAATAGAAACATTATTATTGTGACAAAGGCGGTGAATGCTTAGAAGATTGTGAGTAAGAAGAGGTGAGTTATAGTGGCTGCCTAGGCCATTGAACAGATGAATAAGCTGATCCCGCACCGTGACGGTTTAACACCGAAGTGGAAGAAATAGCAACCAGGCTGAACTACTTGCCTGTGAAGTGCTTGGGCATCTATTTCTTGGTTTGCCCTCTATTACATTTCAGCTTAAGCATTAAAAAAATTTCTTCGATTTTACTCTTTTGAGGCCTCGACGGTGTTTCCACATGGATTTGTCAAAGAGATTGTTTAGAATTTCTCATTCTACAAAAGGAGGATGTCTAGAAATGTCTATTATGGCTTGGATTTGCTGTTGTATGGCAATTTGCATAACCTTTCAGAAGAAGTTGTTTAATATCCAATATTGTTATTCACGGAGGAGTTGATATTTCTGTCTTTTGATGGCTAATGTTTCGTATTTTCTAACCTTCCATAGCAAATAAATCTTAACTCAGATTTTATAATGTATAGATTGTGCATGGGGACTTTAATAACATCTTGCTGTGGCCTAATTGATGATACCTATTTCTCATGCAGCGTTTTTATTTAACATAGTTTTGGAGGAAAAGTGAAAAATTTTAAATCATTATACTCTGCTTTAAACCTCGGCGTATATCATTTCTCCTCTGTCATTTTCGTTATTGTTTTTATTCAATGGCATCTTTCCTCGTTGAATGATCTTCAGGTAACCCCTGAGGTACATTTCCAAAATGACTTGGGCTTGGATAGCTTGGACAATGTGGAGATTGTGATGGCCTTGGAAGAAGAATTCAAGCTGGAGATTCCAGACAAAGAAGCTGACAAGATTGATTCATGCAACCGAGCTATTGAGTACATCTATAACCATCCAATGGCCGGCTGATTTATTTAGGCAACATGTTTTTCTGGATTAAGGTCCTTAAATAGGATGACCTGCTTGAGCCTTGGTTTTGATTTTTTTGATGTTTGTCGAAAGTCAGTACGATGGGGTGGGAAATAATTTGCATCTGTTCAAAAACATACATCTTCCAGACTTAAACTTGATAGATTCTAATGCTCTTAAAATATATTCAGGAGCTCCTCCTTATTTTCAGGAGCTTATCCGTTTTCCTTTAACATATTCTACGAAAGCAGATGGATAGGTTATTGTCTTACCTGCTAACAAACTGAAGCATGCTTGAGTCGGGAATTGAATGCCTGCTTAGTTAGATAGAGTCCTTAAGGATGCATATTGATAGTTTAATTGAGCGTCAAGGTGGAGTTGTTGGCAATCTGTCAAAGATGCAATTGCAGTATTCTAATGATTCGTTCTTTAAGGGCTCTCTAATGTAGTTACTTGTGCATGTTCTTTTGAATTAACTTGAAGGTAATGGTACTGAAGTTTGTGAAGGCCGGCTGTTTAGGGCGGATCAAAGAGATGCACAGGAGCTCAAGTTTTATTATGAGTCTCTTTATTGCAAGTTTGTCTTGGTAATATTATCATTGCAGGTGATTTTAGGAAGGTCAAGGAAGAAAAAGATGATCCGAAGAGGAAGGATAAGGTAAAAAAGGTTAACAATATCATTTTTTGCTGAAGATGGAGAAAGAAATGATATTTGTTGAGCGATTCAATTGCCAATAAAGATGGCTTTTAGAGTTTTTGGGTCTGGTTGAAGAAGTTATGCTACAAGGTCGTCAGCGGACTGGCTCGACCCAAGTCGGGCTCGACTGGCCCTGTGGTGGAACAAGGAACAAGGCCTGGGCTAAACAAGGTGGTTCGAGGTGAAGCCTGCAAGTCAGCTAGCAGGTCGGCTCAGATGTTGAAAAACATATCTTGGGTTGGGGCCCGACTAAGCTTTGAGAAAAAAAAAAATGAGTTCGAGTGGGGTCTGGTCGGATGTTGACCTTGACTACTGTGTTATATCTCAATTAATCTTAAGACAAGAAGTGTCTGGTTTCAAGACTTCCCTCGTGGCACTGCTGCAATATTGGTTACCCAGGAGTGGCACTGCAGCCGTGGCACTGCAGTATTTAGACTTGCAAGGCGGTTCTTGCTGATTCACACTGGATTCCACGCGCCCTGAGCTACTCGGGTCAAAGTATAAACTGGTCAGAGTATAAACTAGTGATGTTTTCGGCTACTAGATTCTCGCCATCTAGGGTGCAGTGCTCTCGATAAAAATAATCAATCAACACTATGCTCTTATTAGCGACGGTATCTAGCAGAAGACCGAAATGTGGAAAGAAAAAAAAGAGATGTGATCCTAAGCAAGTGATGGAAGCCAAGAATGAAGAAACAAGTATGCTATTTTAATTGTAATATTTGCCAACTAATCCTGCTCTGAGTTTTAATTAGATACCTACACAAATTTAATATACATGTGTATGAACAAAATATATGTATTAAAAAAGATGTTTTTCAAATATGGGAGGGACAATGTTGTTAATACTATGTAACAGTTGTTTGATCAACGTATGATTGGTTGTTAAGGGTTGGTGTCCAAACGTAGTGTACAATTGGCAATCTTTTTAGTTGAATAAAATAAGATTGATTAAATTAGAGTTTAATCATTATTATTAAAACTTTCACGTTTATGTTGGTCATCATACCATCCACGTCATCGTGGCTTGAAAGCAAACAAAGAAGATAAAGTTAGAAGGCAGTTTTGCAAAAAGCTTTTGCTTCAGTACATACCCATTTATTGTTTAGTATTAATTCA
Organism: Begonia loranthoides; assembly: GCA_022433065.1. NCBI lineage: Eukaryota > Viridiplantae > Streptophyta > Magnoliopsida > Cucurbitales > Begoniaceae > Begonia > Begonia loranthoides. The sequence continues at coordinate 25,910,443 of CM039483.1, forward strand.
TTAAATCTATGGATTAGTTGTGCAATAAGTGCTGCAAAGAAATTGAGATTTTTGTTCTTTAACCATAAGAACTCAAACTCTGATTTGGCAGCTACGCATATTGTATTCAGGACCAGGGCAGTGGCGACACCATCGAAATTCCTCACTATGCATTCTAAAAGTTTTGTTGAACATCGAAGGTGTGTATCCAAGGAGAATTGAAACTGTTTGTGTGAAAATTTGATAGAAAAATTGTGGTTTTTGTCTCTGTGAAATTTGGGGTAAATCTAGGGGAGGATTTAAGATTTTTGGAACCTGAATATTGAAATGAGCTAGGTATATAGTTGTTGAAATTGAAATGTCCTGTACAGTATAAGGGGAATCCCGCAATTTCGCCAAAAGGAGGAGCAAATCCAACAAGCAACATTGGAAGGCGTTGGGGATGAGAAGGCTAAACTGCGACTCAGAGTGTGTTGAGCCGCGATATAGACCACCTTAGGCCGCGTATTGGCCAGTTAGTTTGTGACATCATTGGTGTCGCGACCATTTGGATGGCAGGTATCGTTGGGGAAGACAATGTCATGCTACGGCTTAGAATCATGTTGAGCTGTTGCTCGGACCCCTTTAGCCCACCTGCTTGGGCTCTAGTTGGCCTGTTAAGCTCAGGCTTGCGTGCTGCAAGCTTGGCCTTTTAGGCTGCTATTCATAGCCTAATTTTGGGCCTAATTAAAAAAAAAAAAAGTTGGGAATTCAATGTATAAAATTTTACCCTAAAAAATTTGACTATTTTATTTTTGTTAGATATCAAAATTTTAATTCAAAAGCATGAACTCTTGGAGGACCAATTGGGTTTTGGCAGGTGGTATTTCACTTTGACTTAGATTTAATTTTATGTACAATATTACACGATTTTTCTAAAAATAATATTTTGAGAGATGTTCTCATATAAAATGACGCGTTCATTTTATGGTTTGTCCTGTTTTATATAGTATATGTATTTTTTTCACGGTGCATATTTTATTAAACATGCATATAAATTCTATAGATCAACTTCGTCATGCGAATCTAGTTCGATCGATCTGAATTAAGGTTCTATTTTTTTACGCACATTTGACTGTGGAATGATGTGTTTGTTTATTGTTAATTAGAGTAATGAGACAACTGTATATGTCATATCCCTAGACGCAAAATCATAAACCTGATCAAGGTCTTTCTTGTGGATTTTTTGATCGCTGAGTATCGCTTTTTATTATATGATATGTTTATGGCGTAGTGTGCCTAGAGTTTGTGAGTGACTCCATTTCCACTAAGATTTTTATACAATACAACAATGATCTATTTTAATTACGTATCACATTACAGTGGGTTGTTTCAATGCGTGTCTTTATGTTCATTTTTCTAAAATATAAAACTGACCGAATATATTTAATCTTTGTCTTTAATTTAAATTTTGAATATAAAGCTTTATCTTCATTGAGTTTAGTCGACTTGCTCCTTTCATACCAACAGGATTTTCAGTTGCCAATTTAATAGTAATTTCAAGGAACACTACTTTTAAATTTTTTAATAATTTTTCTTTAAGAGTTATTTTCGTGGGATTAAGGTTGTTAATAATACAGTAAGCTTTTATTTTATTAATTTATTTAGCACAATAAGTTTTGAATTTATATTACCATATTATTTTGATGTCATTTGTTAGACCTGTTTAACCCAATTGTTATCAAACACTGACTTTTAATAAATTTAGGGTTTTGCTGCTAATTAAGATATTTAAAGTAAAAGTTAGGATGATTTAGTTTGTTTAGTCGAGCCGTTTCTCATTTTGTCTCGGATCCGTTGTGGGTCATGATAAGTTCATGTGGAGCTTTGCTCCTACCAATAAGATATTGTTCGCTTTGACATGAGGACTGCACAAATTTATTCTTAAATCTTGTTAGTACAAGGTAAAATACTACTTATGCATTAATCTCTTTCACTTTTTTTAAACATTATAAGATTTATGCAACTCTCCTACTATGCTAGTCCCACTGTCATTATTATCTTTATAGGTTGTGTTATCACAATTTTCATCCCTTTGGGAATTCAATGTTCTCATCGGCAACACCCCACTTGTGTTTTGGCTTTAATACCATTTGTGAAATGTTGCTCCAACCAACAAGATATTGTTTGCTTTGGGGCTAAACCCATATTTGTTCTTATATTTTATCTTAAAATTTGTTTTGGAAGTATAAACGGTTATCTCTAAGTTAATTTATAAAAATACATTCATATTATACCTGAAAATTAGGGGTGGGAATCGGTTCGGTTCGAACCGGGTAACCGAACCGAACCGAACAATTTTGATCGGTTCGGTTCGATTTTAATAAGGAAAAATTTTTAGTTTAGAACAGAACCGAACCGAACCGAAAATGTCGGTTCGGTTCTCAATTCTATGGGGTAAAAACCGGGTAAACCGAGACCCGAACCGATGATATAAAAAAATCTCAACCCACCCTCAATTTGTAAACTTTGTTAAGATTGGTTTTGTTTCTAGTTTTGGATGTAAAAATCTGTTACATTAAGGAATTTTAATCATATTGTCGAGAGAAATTCTGGCTATGTATTTAGGATTACAGGATTGAGAACTGTTTTCAATTGGCGGTAGAGAAACTGTTTATATGGTGAGGTTGAGTATTGCCTAAATGATTAAACTTTGAAATTTGTTCATATGACATGTTGGAGATTTATGAATACATTTATTCATTGCTTTTGTCTCTTGGTTAAGGAAGTGTTGTTTGTTTACTTATTGATTCACAGTTTAGAATCTGTTTTGAATATTGGTATTGTCAATCTTTGTGGAAACTTCAAATTTACTCCTATCATGAAACTATGAGCTTGATGTGCTATTTAACTGTTATGTAATATTGCGCTGCTGGATTTTTTTGGTGCCAAATGAGAGTTTAAAAGAGATAATTAGGATAATTAAAAAAATTAGGTGGCATGAAATCTATTAGGAAAATTAGGAGTTAAATTAAACCGAAAAAAATGGAAAGAACCGAATCGCCGAACCGATCTCAAAACCATGTACAAAACTGAAAAATAAAATAAAAAACATAAAAATTGATGCCATAAAAAAATCGAACCAAAACTGAAACCAAACGATTAGAACCGAACCGAAGAGAACCGAATCGAGGAGAACAGAACTCTTCTCGGTTCGGTTTCAATTTTCTAAAATGAAAACCAAACCGAATTGGTTCGGTTCTAATTTGGTAAAAAACTGAACCGAATCGAACCGATCCCACCCCTACTAAAAATATAAAAATAATAATCAACGCATGAAATTTATAGCCGTTTATTCCCAATGTATTCCTTTTATGCAATCACACATTTGTCGGTCGATGTTTATACGAGAATAATTTGTTCATATATCCGTCCAATAATTTATATTTTTTGAAGAAGATTTATTGAAGCATATTAATAATAGAAAGGGTAATAGCAGCAAGCTGAAAGATGTCCTTATTTTGCTTGGTCAATGGAGAAACCACACCTTCTTTCTCAGTAAAACCATCTTCACAGGTTGAAGACGAATCCATTACTGAGCTTATTTGAAAGTTAGTATCCTTGTATTGCTTAGCTTTGTAGTCTCGTTTGGCCTCTTTTAGAGTAGGAAGAGCATCAGAATAGAGCTGGAAGCAGTCATTTAAGCGTGTTTCGATGAAAGGGTCTACAGATTTGTCCTTCAACAGCTTCTTTATGTCTCGTCTTGTGCCAGTGATGTTGAGCCGGATTAGGCTGACGGAGATCCGGCCAAGCTTCCGGAGGTCGGCTGTCCGGCTCCGGTTGTCTGCTTGGAGAGATGTGAGGCAGAATGTGTAATTTATGTTTGGATTTTTCTCTGCACTTTTCTTGCAGGTTTCTTCGATGACATTAGTGGCTGATTGGTAGAAATGGAAGGTTGTGGAGATTAGGGTAAGGAAGAGAGAGAGTGAAATAGAAGATAATGCAGGAACCTTCACCATTTTTTTGTTCTTGAGAGAGAAAGAGGGAGCAGATAAAACTTATATAAGAATAAATAATCAGTGAATTAATCTTAGAAGTAAAGTAATGAAAGCTTGAAGGTAATATTACCCAATACAACTAAGTTTTTACTCTTACTCCTTAGTAATACACATTCTCCAAGTCTAGCCTTTTCCAATACCCTGAAAAGTTGTTGATTGGCTAATTTAAGAGATTACAACCCTCAAGAAATGATTAGAATCCAACCATCAAGCACGCAAGTAATTGGACCATGATCGAACTTAAATCACACATGAGAATATAAGTTTTTATGCAATGCTATATGTCAAGTTAAATTTACATCCTCAAAATCAAATAACTAAATAAAAAATACCAAAACCTATGGATTGTGCATTAATCTAGATTTGGAAGAATGTATATAACTCAAATTTCTATAGAGTTATCAACGACATTTTCTTATTTAGCTACATTTACTAATCATTTATTTATTACTAGAATTATTATAATAAATTATAGGGTAATTATCAAAAAAACCTTTAAACTATAACATTAGTAACAAATTGATCATTAAATTATTTTTGTTAATAAATCTACCCTTAAATTATCATCAGACAACAAAATAATCATTCCCCTCTAATTTTTTGTTAAAAAATAAGTTCTGGACGTCTATGTGAACCCTGAGGACGTCTGCGGCTGGCGCCCTCACTTTAATAGCAGCAGCCCGCGAAAGTCATTTCTAATATAGGTTGTATATCGGCTTTCCAGATGCCCGTGGTTCATGTTAGATCGTCCTTCACGGATGCCCTTACTTAAATACTGGGCGCCTGTGAAGTTGCCTATACAACGAGGCGGACTCCCACATTTAAACTTCAGGCCGACATCACATATATAAAAGATTGGACGCCCTCTGCATACATTCATGCGAACCCTAGCGCTCTCCAGTGATCCCTCCCTCCATCGGCGACATTTTCGACCTCCTTTGAGCGCAAATTATCAAGTTTCAAGTTTAGAAATCGATTCTCTCCTTGATTTCACTCTCTTGCCTTCACAAAATTTTCAAGAAACCGAGCTCTAATTTTGAAAAATCTAAGCCCTAAATTTTTCTTCTCAATTCGGCATTCAATGCGAGCAAGGGCTCCCAAACTCACTCTGAAATGGAAAGTGTTAGAGTTCAGTGTGACCTAAATTCTATTGAGTCGATCCAGTGGGCCCATATTGTAGATCTCATTTAAGGTTTTGTTTTCTCTATAAATTCATGTAAATTAGAGTTCCAAAACTCGCGGTCGTATTTTAATCATCATAGTAGATTATTCCTATACCCATGATTTTTTTCCTGAAAGGGTTTTTCCACGTAAATCTAGTATCCCACATCGTATTTTCTTTTTCCGAATATCATTCGATATCTAACAAGTGGTAATAGAGCTTTAGTTTCAAGAGTTTATGTTTCCAAGTTTGCTGAAATAGATTCTCTTTGGTCCTTCCACATCGAACAAGGTTTGCGTAATTTTTTCAGAAAATTACAATTTTTGGGAAAAAGAAAAGAAATAAAAAGAAGGGAAAAAATGTTCCCCCTACCATTCGTCTTGTTTATGAAGATTTGTATTTCTCTGCCGTCTAACCACCATAAAAAACGGTTATCCTGTCCATAGCGAAAGCTCTGATCTTTCCCTCCTTTTAATTTTGTCAGAGATGTTGTACCTTCGAACAATAGATTCATCATCGGAGGGTATATATTCACCGACAGTCACCATAGATTTGGATCATTGTTCTCCATTCTCGCTGTCAAGTTGTTTCGATTGAGACTGTCATGAGAGTGTCCTCTGCAAAGTTGGATTTTTTGCCAGAGATAAAAATCGTTAAAAATCTTTGAGATTTTTGAAAGATTTTTGGGAGATTAAGTTTGATGATTTATAATAGATCTGGAATCGTAAAAATATTCTCAATCTTGAAGATTATTTTCGTTTGAAATTCAAATTAGGTTTGAATTTTGTGATATTTGCGAATATTCTAATGATTTAATTTAATTTGATTTTGGGAATGATATGTTATGGCTGAAATATATGAATATTTTAGAATACTTTTTAGAATCTTGTGATATCCATAGTTTTTTGCTTCAATCTTTGGGGTGAATATTTTATTGAAGTCAGTGATTTTTTTTGACCTAATTAACATTAGGTGATTTGTTTTGATGATGACAATATTATTTGTATAATTAAGTTGTTTAATTTGTATTTGTTGATGTTTGTAAATACGTTATTTACATTCAATGAAAATATCGTTAATACGGGTATTAATGTTTACTATCATGTTTGTCTAACTCCATGTAGCTTATATGTTAATATTTGAGACTTAGAAGAACGAAAAAGAGAAAAACACAAAGAAAAGGTTGACAAAAGCCTTGAGGAGGTCGACCAAATCTATGAAAAGCACTCGAGGCGGTCGACCAAAATGGAAATGATCGACCATCCAAAATAACAGATCACTTGCATTTTCAACCTACTGAAGAAGGGGTCAACCAGTGAAAAAATGTCGACCACAACATTAAACAGATTGCTCCTTGTTTCTACGGTTGAGGAGCAGATGAGCAGGCGGTCGAGCAGCCGAATTCTTGATCGACCGAATGTGTGGAGATATGAAAAAGTTGTCAACCGATGCAGAATAGGTCAACTAGTTTGAAAGTCTAGAGCAAAAATTGGCTGACCAAAAGCGTAACGGTCATATTTCAACGGCCAAATGTGGTCGACCAAATTAGAGATGATCAACCGCTCAAGCAGTGTCTATATATTGAAGACACTTCAAAGCTCAAAGTAACCAAGCGAGAAGAGTAACCAAGCGAGAAGTGCAGCGAAGCTTTGGAAAAATTCATACTCGACTTCTCCATACACAAATAGAGTGTCAAACCTAACTCTCCATACTCCCAAACTTGAGATTTAATCTTTGGGAGAGTTAGGTTATTGCTTGTATTTTTTCATTTCATACTCTTTGTGCTCAAACCGAGGGTGACGCCCTGTGCATAGTCAAGCGAATGGTGACGCCCTAAGAATTAGTTATTGTAAAGGTTTGATTGACATCTGTTAAGTCAATCATCACTAATAGAGGAGGTTATGTGATTTAAAGATCTCCAAGTCGGGAACTTGGATTGCGAACGTAAGCCGAGATTGCCAAACCGCGTGAACAAACTCGATGTCGTATCTCTCTAACAATTTCTCTTATAACTGTGATTGTTTGTTTATTTATTGTTGATAAATCACATAGAGTTAGAAAAGTAAATATCGCACGAAAGAGTTTAGCACACCTAATTAACCCCCTCCCCCCCAATATATATATATATATATATATATATATATATAGGCGTGCATATCGATTCAACAATTTTTTAGGTCAGATATTTTGTTGAAGAATGTATTTTTGTGGTGATGAGATCATTAAAGTAGATTTTTCACTTTTGGATTCAGATTCAATATTTTTTTATGGTAAAATAACGATAGTGAAATTTTAAAAGATTTTGAAAGACATATTTTATATAATAGGTCGATAGGCAAGGTATGCTCGCACAGATTTGGATGATTCTTTGTGAGATTTGAAGATGTCATCATGGTGGTTTAAATATTTCTTAAACTGGTCAGCATCAGTTGCTAAATTTACCGTTGAAGACTTTTATATTGGTGATTTGTATCTTTCTTTAAGATAAGATGATGGACCCTCGTTGTATATCATCTTTAAGGGTGTAGAAGAGGAGATTTTGAAGATTTAAAAATTGATTTCTTGCAGCAAAATTCATTTTGAGATAGAGATTGTCAAAATTCAAGGCTTTGAATTCGTTTTGTTAGGTCGGGCTATAGAGCTCGCACTATAGATCTCTTTCATAGAATTCATGTCAAGGTGTAAAGATTGTTAAAGTTTGGTGTGACCCCAATTCTATTGGGTCGGGCTGGTGGGCCCATATTGTAGATCTCATTTAAGGTTTTATTTTCTCTATAAATTCATGTAAGCTAGAGTCATAAAACTCGTGGTTGTATTTTGATCTTTATAGTAGATTTATTCCTCTACCTGTGGTTTTTTTCCCGAAAGGGTTTTTCCATGTAAATCTAGTGTCTCACTTCGTATTTTCTTTTTTTGATTATCGCTTGATATCTAACAGAAAGTTGCTCCCTCTCAAGCTCAAGATGATTCATCCCATGTCCGTTGACCTCCAAACTAATTCTTCTCTTACAAATTCCACACGGTGTCATTGAAGGATAGGTACGATAATGATACGAAATATCGGTCCATTATTTGCTTTAGAAGAGTAGAATTTGATACTTTTAAGAAGTTAGGCATAAAACGCATGTTTGAGAATATTGGTATTGTTGGATTGTGCAAAATAGGTGGTTATACTATGAGCGTGTTGTTAAGCTATTTTACGCAAACTTGACAGTGCGCACCCAACCATTACCAGTTAAGAGTTATCAATTTGGATGGAAGATAAGATGAACTCCTAGTGATATAAATGAGTTGGTTAGATTTTCCATGGATGAACTAAGTGATCAGGTCTCTCGGGACTCAGAATTCATTAAACAAGAGGAATGTCTGACATTACTTTGACAATTACATCGCAATTCAACGACTGGACCATATTTTTATATTTCTTTATGATCCTAGACATGATACTCTTTCTAATTATCTCGAACATAGTCAGAATTGATTTGTCTCTGCTGATAGGATGCATGCAATAAAAGACTCACTCAGGTTATTCAGGCTTATGTCGCACTTTGGGATCAAACTAAAAGCATGTGTCTCTCAAAATTTTGGATTGATGCTTCTTACATATGTGTGTTGCTTCATCAATCAAAAATAATTTCTTCAATTCTCTCTTAAAGTGTGTTGGTGTTGTAGCCATAAATGCATTCCATGTTGAGTCTTTGAATAACTTATTCCGAATTATTTTTTAAAATTGACATATATCTGTCTAAGACAGAAACGATATTCAGCTGATGATAAAAACTCCTCCATAGCAGGTACCAACCCCTACAAATAGGGCAAGAACATAAAATGCATAATAAGATAAACGTTCACATAAAATGCACAATATAAACATACAATACAAAGACAATGCACCATACTTTTTATTGGTCTAAAACAAATGTCCATTTATTGCCTAAATCAATCTGTATATCCATCAACAACAATTGCAAAAACTACTACTATGAATATCTGTATTATGCTTCCACCACTACTATATCAATTAGATAAATTCCATCAACGCTGACAGTTGTGAGCAACTGACTAGAACACAAACTCTTCAAATGACAATCCTCCAAACAAATGGCAGGTCTATTATACTCAAACAAATTTTTCTTATATGCAGCCAAATACATGTACATTCTTTTAAAAATTAGACAGGATTGGATCAAAGAATCTCTTCTTTGTACGACAATAATTGCTTATATTGTTCAACATCATTCCCTTCATTAAATTTTCTAGCTTCATTCATTGCCCTTTTGGCAAGATTTGGTGTAATATTAACATTAAAATTCTTCTTGACTATCTCAATAATGAAAGGAACATCCTAGGTAGTCTGACTTTTAAACTTATTCTAGTATTGGTTTGCCACTTATTTGACAGAAACATGATGGTTTTCCATCTTTCATGAACAGATATGAACATCATCTTAACTCTTTATTTGAAACGTAAGTTTACCTTGCATCTTTGAAGCATGGATCTGCCAATTGCATCCGTCTTGACGCACAACCATTGTGACGACCCGTTTTTTCTTATCATTATAAACGTTTAGATTTGAAATTCTTTTTCTTTATAAAACGCGTAGCAGAAGACTTTTCTTAATAAAATTATTTGAAATAAAAGGAAATGAATCATAATTAAAAAAATTCTTTTCTTTAAATCTTAAAAACTTACATTTCACAAATACATTTTATAATTTAAAACATTTCATTCCCTATATTCTTTCTCATTTAGCTTAGCCAACACAATATCCTACTATGTAAATTTTGTTAGCTTAAGAGTATTAAGCTTGATTGTTTTGATGATGGATAATTAATTTGATAATAAGTTGTTTATAACTTGAATGTGATTAAATTGCTTAATGTTTAAGTTATCTTTGATCTTCATTGGAAATACTCGGTAAAATGGGTATTTAGTTGTTCGAACATGTGTGTTAATGTAACGACCCAAATTTTTATTCCTTCAAAAATCACGTGAAAATCTTTTATTTAAAATTTTTTTAAATTGTGATCAGAGTTCCTTTCTAAAAACCAGATCCTTTAAAATCCTTATTCCTAAACTCGTTACTTCAATTATTATAAAATCTTTTTATAACAAAATTACAGTGGAAGACTAGATATTCATTTAAAGAACACTAAACAACTGTTACGTGTTAGTTACAAAACATTTTTTTCTTTTATTTTCTTTAGCCTAGCCAGCTACAAGAACTGCCCGTACAAATTCTTCATCTACTGCTCCTTCACCTATTCTCGTGCGTGTACCTGCACCACAAGCAAACTGTGAGCCTAAGGCCCAGCAAGAGATGAGATATGCAATATGATGTATGCCTCTAACTCATTATGTTAGAATGGAATCCGTCCAAACTATTCTTTACTCATGGTTACATATATATATCAACTTATACAATGAGCTGGGACATTGGAGATTTCGTCACAGTGAGGGTAGCCACTAGTCGGCATCTAACCCTCTGGTAGACAGGCTCTTGCGACCTGACAAGGGAAGGATATAATCTTAAGTCTCCCATTAGGGTAGACAGGCTCTCGCAACCCACTGAGGGAAGAGTATAATCTCGAGTCTACCTAGTTACGATCCGAACCACCTCTCCACCTCTAATTCCTCTTACATTTATTTCTTTATCCATTTTCCTCGCACAAATGAATACCAACCCACGCATGGTATTCCTATTGGTTTCTATTAGTGTGATGCATGTCACTACAATATTAAAATCACAATCATATACACTAAATATATTATGCCTATGACCAACGCAATCCAAACCAACCATCAAAGAATCCACAATCTATATCACCAAGGCATTTCTAACATAAAGGAGTGGTTATGAGATATGTTCTAAGTAAAAAACCATAAAACCAATTAATGAAGCAATCAACGAGATATAATGTTTTCATACGTTTCCATGCCTTTTGACATGCTATCTCATCCCAGAATGCTTACGTTCCCAAGCCTTTTGACACACTGTCTCATCCTGTAACGCCTACGTTCTCAGGTCTTTTGGTACCCCTGGCCTCATCCTATAAAGCCCACGTTCCCAACCCTTTTCACACCCAGTCTCATCCTGTAACGCATTTGTTCCCAGGCCTTTTGACACATAGTCTTATCCTGTAATGTATTTGTTTATGTTAATTTCCCTTTAGTATTCAGGGCTATTTAAATAAAAGCTAATAGTTTATTTTATTATTAATAGAGCAAAGTAACATGGATTACAAGCCAACGAAACAGCATTTCTAAACACATCAGTTAATCATTAGAGGAATCATGTTCGTTAAAGCAATTTATATTTATTTAAAGGAGGACAAATGATATGCCAATTAATAAAGAAAATCACAATCTATATCATTAAGCAATTCTTAATATATATATATATATATATATATATATATATATATATATATATATATA
>CM039483.1:25932056-25967884 GCA_022433065.1 Begonia loranthoides
CAAGCTAATTTAGATCCTACAACTGGTAATATAGCGGGTGATTGACTTTGTTGTGATTAAAAGTATAATTTGTCTTGGTAAATTACTATGGCATTCAATATGAACAATATGCATGTGGAAGGGCAATCTGTCAATTGGCATTCATTCTTTGGTGGTAATGACTAAACATATTGGAATTCAAGAATGAGAATTTTTATTTAGTCCGTGGATTATAATTTATGACACATTATTGTAAATGGACCACACATACCTATCAAAACTGAAAAATGGAATTAGTGTTCCAAAGTTGCCTATTGAATTTGATGGATTTGACAAACGTAAATTGAATATGAATGCTAAAGCAATTAGTACATTATATTGTGAATTAACTATAGATTAATTCAATAGGGTGCAAGCATGTAATAATGCATACGAAATATGGAAGTTACTTGAAGTTACACATGAAGGTACAAATAAAGTTAAAGAAAATAAATTAAGCATGTTTGTACATGAATATGAACTATTTAGCGTTGATAAAGATGAAACTATTAGTTAAATATTCACTCGCTTTACTAACATTACTAATGGTTTAAAAGTTTTTGGTAGAATTTACCCAAATGAAGAGCTTCTTAGGAAGATTCTCTAATGTCTACTGAGAGTGTGGCAATCAAAAGTGACGGTCATTCAAGAGGCACGGGATCTAAAAATTCTTAAGATAGAAGAACTTATTGGTTCACTCATGACACACGAAATCACAATGAGAGCTAATGAAAAGAAAGATCTAAAAGAGAAAGAGGCCGCTACGAAGAAGGAAATTGCCCTCAAAGTCTCGTCTAGTAAGCAAGGTGAATCTAAGAAGGAAGAAGAGGATGGTGAGGAAATCACATTCATGACTCAGAAATTCAATAAATTTGTTCAACGAAGAAAATGGCAAGGGAGGAGAAACTTCAACGGAGAACAGTCTCAAAGAGGAAAGGAGATCACTTGATTCGAGTGTGGAAAGTCCTGTCACATTAAAGCCAAATGTCCATAAGGGAAGAAGACATCAAATGGTCCCAAAAAGAAAGCGTTAAGGCAACATGGGATAATAGTGATGAGGAATCGTCATCCAAAAATAAAGAGGTAGCAAACATGTGCTCTTTGGTAAAGGAAAATGAGGTATATGACTATCTTAGTGATATAGATGATAACATTGATGTTAATGAATTGATGGATGCATTTGATGAATTATATGAACAATTTAAATGCTTAAATCAAATTATAAAATATTAAAAAAGGAAAATGAAAATGTTGTGAAAAAACATGTTAGTGTGGTTTAAGCTATTGAAAATGAAATTAGCATCTTGAAAACTAAGAATGATTATTTGAATGCTATAATTCTTAAGTTCAAAAATGTTAGCAAGAATCTAAATATACTTCTAGGACAAAAAAGAATGACATTTGATAAAGCCGGTTTATAACACGAACCTTTTCAAAAGAAAAAGACTTATGAGAATTTATTTGTTTGTCAATCTACATGTCATGCATGCAATTCGATAGGATATAAATTATTTTATTGTCTATTAAAATCATATTGTAAAAAGAAATTTTTCAAGCTTGTATGGGTCCCTAAAGGAACCAAAGCTAACTCTTAAGTACTCAAAAAGAAATTGGGTACCTAAGAAATTAAACTAATTTTTGCTTGTAGATTGGAGACTCTCCCGTAAAGGACATGGTACTTGGATAGTGGATGCTCAAGACATGTGACAGGAGATTTCTCAAGGTTTACCTCCATCAATAATAAGAAAGGAAATGTAACATTTGGAGGTAATAAAAAAAACTAAATAGTTGGTATTGGAAATATTAGTAATCCCTCAAATCCTTTCATTGAAAATGTTTTATTAGTTGATAGATTGAAACATAACTTACTAAGTATTAGCCAAGTATGTGATAAAGGTTATAAGGTGATCTTTGAATTTAAAGTTTTCATGATTGAGGATAGCACAAATGGAAAATTTTTGTTTATGGGTTATAGACATGAAAATATATATGTCATTGATTTGAATAATGTTTTATGTCTTGATGAGAAATATTTGACTGTGAATTCCTCTAGTGACTATTGGTCTTGGCTTAGAAGATTATGATACGTTGGAATGGATACCTTAGCTAAAATCTTTAGAAATAATCTTGTTAGAGGTTTACCTAAATTATCCTTTGAAAATGATAAAATTGGTGATGCTTGTCAAATGGGAAAGCAAACAAAAAGTTCATTCACTTCCAAAAATTTCATCTCAACTTCCAAACCTGTCCAATTACTCCATATGAATCTTTTTGGTCCATCTAAAGTTTCAAGCTTAGAAGGAAAACACCATGCATATGTCATTATAGATTATTTTTCTTGATTCACATGAGTTTTCTTTTTAAAAACAAAGGACGGAACTTTTGAAATCTTTTCTAGTTTTAGGAAGAAAGTACAAAATGAGAAGGAGCTTACAATTATTGCAATAAGAAGTGATCATGAAGGTGAGTTTGAAAATGAGCCCTTTGAGTTGTTATGTAAAAAATATAGCATTGAACATAATTTTTCATCTCCAAGAACCCCTCAACAAAATGGAGTTGTTGAGAGGAAAAATAGGTCTCTTCAAGAGTTAGCCCGCACTATGCTTAATGAAAATAGTTTAACAAAATATTTTTGGGCAGAAGCCGTTACAACGGCTTGCTATGTTCTTAATCGAGTTTCTATTCGTCCTTCTCTAGAAAAGACTTCTTATGAAGTTTGGAATGGTAGAACTCCCAATGTTAGATATTTAAAACTTTTGGATGTAAATGTTTCATCTTGAACATAAATGATAACTTAGGTAAATTCGACTCCAAGACGGACTATGGAATTTTCCTTGGATATTCTTCAACAAGTAAAGCATAGAGAGTCATCAACAAAAGGATATTGGTTGTGGAAGAATCTATGCATGTTACTTTCGATGAAACTAGTCAACCGTCAAATAGTGTGTAGCTAGTAGATGATCTAGAAATGAAGTAGCGTCTCTTAACTTGAGAGAAAAGAATATGGGAACTCTAGAAAGTCCTCCTCAAGAGTCTCAATCCAAGTCTCTAGAGGATACTCCCATGGAAAATGTTATTGATGATCTTCCTAAGGATTGGAGATATGCAAAAAGCCACCTTATAGATGATATACTTAGTGATCCATCCATAGATGTTAAGATTAGATCCTCTCTTAGAAACCTTTGTGCTAACATTGCCTTCATCTCTCAAGTTGAACCTAAGAATTTTGATGAAGTTGAGGGTGACAAAAATTGGATCTTAGCCACGCAAGATTAATTAAATCAATTTGAAATGAATGATGTTTGGGAACTGATTCCAATGCCAAAAGATGATTCAATCATTGGAACCAAATGGGTGTTCAAAAATAAATTGGATGTAAGTCGAGTTATTGTAAGGAACAAATTTAGGTCAGTTGCAAATGGGTACAATCAAGAAGAAGGTATTGACTTTGAGGAAACCTTTACACCGGTTGCTAGATTAGAATCCATTCGCATGCTTCAAGAATTTTATTCTCTATCAAATGGATGTCAAAAGTGTTTTTCTAAATGGATATATCATGGAAGAAGTGTTCGTAAAACAATCATTAGGCTTTGAAGTCCATGATAAACTTGATTATGTTTATAAGTTCAATAAAGCTCTTTATAGTTTAAAACAAACTCTAAGAGCTTGGTATGATAGATTGAGCAAATTTTTTAAGGAAAGAGATTTTAAGTGTGACAATATAATTATTGTGCAAATTTATGTGGATGATATTATTTTAGGCGCTACCAATGACTCACCTTTTAAAAAATTTGTTCAATTAATACAAAGTGAATTTGAGATGAATATGATAAGAGAATTGAGATTTTTTCTTAGTTTACAAATTAGACAATCTCAAGAAAGAAATTTCTTAAATCAAGAAAAATATGTCAAAGTACTTATAAAGAGGTTTGGTACAAACACATCCAAACCTTCACACACTCCCATGAGCACATCCACTAAATTAGATAAAGATGAAAATGGAAAATCTGTGGATATTAAGATCTATCGGGATATGATTGGGTTCTTCTTATACTTAATGGCAAGTAAACTCGATATTCTCTTTAGTGTGTGCTTATGCGCACGTTGTCAAGCCTCTCCAAGAGAGTTTCACTTAAATGTGGTTAAAAAGATATTTAAATATTGAAGTGGGACTATCGGATTAGGTCTTTGGTATCCCAAAGGAACTTCCTTCAACTTAGCAGGACATATCAACTCCGACTACATGAGTAGTCTAGTTGATAGGAAAAGCACAAGTGGAACTTGCTAATTCCTTGGAGAATCTTTGTTTTCATGGTTTTTTAAGAAACAAAACTCAGTTGGCTTATCAACAGATGAAAGTGAGTATAATGTAACCGGTAGTTGTTGTGCACAATTACTTTGGATGAAACAAACTTTGGAGGACTATGGTCAATTCTTTGAGAAAATTCCAATTAGGTGTGATAATACGAGTGCGATAAACATTTCCAAAAATCCAATCCAACATTCTTTCACCAAACACAATGAAATTAGATATCATTTTATTCGTAATCATGTTTTTAAAGGTGATGTATCCCTCAAATTTGTTAGTACCGAAAATCAATTAGCCGATATTTTCACAAAACCACTGGACGAAAAGACGTTTTGTGGTAGTCGGCGTTTAGGATTGATCCGCCTTGAATCCAACTAAACAAATATGTAAGATATTTTTTTTAACTGAAGATTTAGGTTAACCATCCAAGAGTTTGGTTGACCCAAAATAGTCCACATTGTGCCAAGTTTTCTGTTATGAAAAAACTGGTCAACCAACTCCTTTTCGGTCGACCGCCAAATTAGACAAATTACCCCTTTATTTTCAACAAAAAAGGAGTCGGTCGACTAACTAATTTTCGATCGAGCACAAAATTGGACAGATTACCCCTTATTTTCAATACTAAGGAATCGGTCAACCTGCGCAATTTTGGTCGACCACTAAATCAATTTTAAAACAAATTAGTTTGACCAAACCCTATTTCACGCGACCTGTTTCAAAAGTTCTAGCGATTCTACCCATTTTCCATCAACTCACCAGCGATTTCCCTCTTGTTTGGCCTCCTCAGCTCACTTTCAATTTGTTCTCGGGTCTTTTTCATCTATCATCTCCATTTAGCTATCAACCCTAAATCATTTGCTTTTCTCCAAATGGCCAGCCGAATTATGGGAAAATAGAAAGCTTCTGCCAGTAAAGGTAGCGCCTCTAGACCCTCTACCTCTGTAGAATTTTCGTCAAAACTATTCTTGGATGCTACTTGCAAGAAACACTTTGAGGAAGATTTTAAGAAAAAACATTTAATTCTATGAAGGAAAATTTCATTTACCGGTATGTCTAGCCTTATATTGGAAGAATTATATAAGCAAATGGGATTGTATCAATTGTTCTGTTTGGATGGTCCATATGTTAAAAAGGCTCTTCGATTATTCTATGCCAATATGTCATATTCTCCCTGCCCTTTGAAAGCAAAGAGTTATCTCTTTAGAAAAGAGATAACTTCGACTGCTCATGAGATGATGTTTTTATGACGACCCGGTTTTTAAAATATATGAAATTTAAAACTTTTATAAAACAAATAAAATCTTTATTAAAACCTTCTTAATTAAATTAGAGTTCTTCCCTAAAAGTTGGACCGTTAAAAACTATTTCCTTAGACTCGTTATGAAAATCGTTCTAAATAGTGGAAAATCATAGTTATAAAATCTTTTCTCAAAACATAGCGGAAGTGTAAGAAATTCATTCAAGGAATACTAAACAAATAATTACATGTTAATTATAAATTACTTTTATCTTTTACTTTCCTTAGCCTAACTAGCCACAAGTCCTGCCCGTACAAATCCTTCATCAACTGCTCCTTCACATGTTCATCATTTTCTCGTGCGTGTACCTACACCATTAGCAACTGTGAGCTTGAGACCCAATAAGAAATGAGGTATGCAATATGATCATGCCTCTCTTTAATTCTTTTGGAATGGGTCCGCCCCAAACCAATTTTTTTTTTACGTTTTGTTCGCTCATTCATTCATAACTCGTACGTCGAGTGAGAGATTGAAGGAACCCATATGTGACGGTATAGTCATACCAGCTTCTAACCTCCTGTGTGTAACTAGTCTCATTCCTGACAACGGAGGGACGTAAATTCTAGCTACCAGATTTGATCCGCACTACTCGTCCGTCCCACAACTCCCCATTTTTCATTCATTTCATTTCAATCATTCATTTTCCTCACTCAATGCATATAAGTACCAACCCCAAAGGTGGCACTTCCTACTTGTTTCTATTAATATGATGTATGTCAATGCAATAGCTAACCTTACAACTATAAGTCATTCAATCCATTCATCAAGGAAACAATAGCAAAATAGGAAACAATAACGGCATAGACGTGCTTGGCAATTTAAAGGAAATCATAACAAGATAAATATGCAATTTAAAGGAAACAATAATTATAGGCATGTTTAGTAATTTAAAGAAAGCGATAACAATGTAGACATGCTTGGTTATTTAGGGGAAACAACAACAATATAAACATGCTTATTAATTCAAGGAACACAATTATAACAAAGACATGCTTGGCAAGTTAAATGAATTAATGACAATGTAGACACGCTCGATAGTTTCAAGGAAAACAATAACAATATAGACGTGCTCAGGAATTTAAAGGAAACTAAGGGCAACAAAATGATATGCTAACATCCTAAACATACTTAAGGATTTAAACTAATAATGTGCAAATAACATAGGTATAACGATTAAAGCAACATAGTACGTAAGCAAACAATTAAAAGAAAGACACTGCTAATGGTGTAGGGCCTCCACAGGCCAAAGACTCTACTCAGTTTCTTACCACGAAACTTTATCGCATATTAGCACTTAATCTTTATTCTTCTTCTACTTCTTCTCAATACCTTCATAATTAAAACATTTACTCATTAATAACCATAACTTATTAATTTCATTCTTTTATCCTTAATTACATATAGATTCTAGGAATTCGTTAACTATTAAAACGAACATAACCATTCATTATTCTTCTATAATTGCAGCTAATTTACAGAACATCAGGGATCGATTCCAACTAAATCCATAACGGAGCAGATAATATAGTCCACCACTCAACATTCTAACTAACTCTAGCAATCTAACCGTTAGAGCATAATTCCAACATATTCATGCTTGTGGAAAATAACCAATAGAGTGCTACATTCACAAATCCACCCCACATAGTATAACCCAAGCAACAAAATATTGATTTCCCAGAACATACATCCAACGTAATCAATTTATTCACAGTTGCATAAACAAACCAAAGGATATCACAACCAACAGAGACCTATCATCCAACATAAGTATATATTCCTCAACTAAACATTTTAGACTATTAATTTGAATACACAAACCAGTACCCAACAGGTTAATAACCTATATTCAGCAACTAACTTCAGTAACCAAATCTCATAGCACAAATCCAATATGTGAATGTTGACAATAACAGAGCTGAATAACTGTGCACAATCCAACATACACACATCGATCAATAGAGAAATAAATCCAACTAAACAGCAGAATACATTTCTAGAACCACTCACCCATTCACAGCTTTCGGCCAGCAGTCCAACTCCAGAGAGCTCCACCTCCATTCTTCTACACTCTTTTGCCCTTCAAAAACAAACACCCGAGACACAACAGCTAGTCATCCCTTCCTCTCCCTCTGCATTTCAATTCCACCAGAGAGCACTCGCCATTCCCTGCCACAGCCATGCCCTAACTTCACCATTCCTCCACGCATGTTCGAGTTATCAATTTCCTAAGAGCAGAACCAGGAGGAAAATACCGGTCAGGACTGAACTGTAAGTCTGACCACTGCCTTCAGCCAAACTGACAACTCCAGCCATCGCCCCGAGGCTAGAAATCTGTAACACCCCGATATTTTAATTAGGTAATTATAATTATCGGGGTATTATGAACGATGTATTCGTAAGAATTCTATTTAGTGAGATCAAATGGAATTTACTGTAATTAAATAAATATTAATTTAATGAATTTAATTTATAATGTTGGGATTAGTTATAATTATTTCATATTAAGGATTAAGTTAATGGTTTTACATTAAGAAATTAATTAGGTTTTATTGGGATTAATTGTATTTGTTTTAATAAAAGATTTAATAAAATAAATAAATAAATAAAATAAAATAAAAAGAAATAGCCAAAGGCCATTTCTTCGCAAGAGGAAAAACCGAGAGACAGGGGAGAGAGACCGAGAGGGAGATCGAGGGAGTGAGGCCGTGCGACGACGAACGACAAACGGCGGACGGCGACGGTAACGGCGACGGGCGAGCTCGAAGCGGTGTGTTGCGTCTGGCGATGCGAGGTGGAGCGGCGTTGACGGCTAGGGCTCGAGGGCTCACGATTTTGGAGCTCTAGCGGGTCGTGTTTTTCGGTGACGGGTCGAGGTAATCTCCTAGTTGATTCTTTGATGTTCAATGTTTGGTACAGAAATTGGGTTTGCCCGGAACGACATCGGCAATTCATGAAGGATAAGAGGCGGGCGGTTTGCGAATGAAACGACTGGAACAGGTTCGCTTCTTTTGATTATGCACAGAACCGATCCAATCATTCTGCCGACACCTTGGTGGAATTGGTTGGCAAAATTATGAGGGAGGCAGCCACCTTCCATCTTCAAGAGGCTGTCGGGGGAGTAATGGACTTGGTCTATTGGCGTGGGCTTGATAAAAGGAGCAGAGCAAAGAGTGAGAGGAGAGGACTGAAGCTTCTCTTCTCTGGAAATTGGTGAATGCCGAGGCAGAAGCTTGGAGGAAGGTCTTGGGTGTGCTAGAGTGAGCTGCTGGATGCTGGAGTCCGAAGATGGAGCTGCTGCCGTGTGCTGGAGTGGCTACCCCTGTTGCTGTGTCTTCAGTAGTAGTAAGGAATTGTAGGTTTTGGCAACTAAGCCCTACCCACAAGTATAGGTTGTGATTCTTTATGTATTCTCTGTTTGTTTTCTTATTGATGTGTTCTTTACTTATATTCCAATATGGTGAATGTTATGAATATAGTTTCTTGTTAAATCCTTGTAATTGGTTTAGTGATTGCTTTATTGTATGCAACTCCGTTTGGAGTTTGGGACTGGTTGAGATGAGATAACATTGTTAGAATTCCTATTACTTGATTGTTTTATGCACTACTCTTCTCTTAATTATTGTTAAATTTTTAGCATGATTCTACTTGGATTATCGTTAAATTCTTCTATATTGTTAAACTACTCTAGTGTGTTTTGACTTGGATGGTTATTAGCATATTGTGTAGAATCTCCCTTGCACGATAATTTTATTAACTTGCCTAGAGTATGTATTAAATTGCTTAGCCTAAGTCAAGCATGATAATTTTATTAACTTGCCTAGTTTAATTCAAGTATGTATTAAATTGCTTAGCCTAAGTTAAGCATGATAATTTTATTAACTTGCCTAGTTTTAATTCAAGTACGAAAATTGTATTAGTTGCTTAAATTGAATTCAAACATGAAAATGGTTAGTTTATCCTCATTAAGCGCTTCTTGCTAAATTGCTTTCATTGAATGTTCTAGCTAAATCTATTGTTGATATGTTCTGTAAATTCCTCATTTGTTTGTAATTATAGTTTAGTGATTGTTGCTCGGGATTGATTTCTTTGATAGATATTAGATAAGACTTATTACTTAGATAGTAATGAATATAGGATGACTTGCTAGAGTCTAAGGGTTGAAGTTCATGGTCTTAGAAACCCTTAGGAAATACCACAAATGGATTGGTATTCATAACGCGAGTTAAAATGACTAATAATGTACGTAAGGGAATTAGCGACCTGGTTAATGGTTCGGATCTAATCGGTAGACTAGGTAAACCAAATGTAAGAACTTCCCGCCCATGGGATTGAAAAGCTTGTCTACTCTAGGGTGTTAGATGCCGAGTTTCCCCCTATTGCCTGCTAGGGTTCTCTAATCTCCCAACTCGATCTACGAGTTATAAGATATAATAGTGAGTAAAGAACGGTTGGATGGATTCCTTTTCGACATAACCAGTTAGAGGCATTTATTGTGTTTTGTTTGTTTTCCAATTCTTTACTAAGCCTTTTTGGGCTTACAGTGTCTACTTGTGGTGTAGGTGATCGTGATATTATGATTAATCGAAAGAAGAGCGGTTGATGAAGGATTTACACAAGCGAGCGTTGTGGTGGGCAAGGCTCAAGGCTAAAGGTTAAAAACATCAAGAGCAAAACTGTTTTGTAGAGATAAATGTAATTAGTTATTTCTATTCCTCAAATAGTTTTATTTAAGCTTCCGCTACGTTTTTAAGAAAAAGATTTATACTCATATATTTTCTTAATTTAAGTAACAAGTATAAAAGAAAGAATTTAACGGTTCGGTTTTCAGAAGAAGACTCTGATTTCAATTAATGACGTTTTAAGTCATTGTTTTTAGAAAGTTGTAAATTTATCGCATTTTTAAAAGAAAAGAAAAACCGGGTCGATACAAAATCGTAGCCTCTCCCTGACGCCAATTCTTGTTGTCGCCATTCCATTGTCACCTTGCGTCACTAGAATCGACAGAGCACCGAAGCTCGCCACGACACCGACGCAGCCCGATGATCTGAGCCCTAAACTCACGATCCGACGCTCCATTCCATCGCCAGCCGCTCGCTATACGCTGGACAATATGCATGACCGGAGCCGCCCGAGCTCACCGTCACGTTCGTCCCTCCCTTGCTCATCACTCTCCTCCGTCTATTGTTCTCTCCGTCTCCCTCATTTTTCCTCTCCTCTCTTTGTCCCTTCTCTTCTGTTCGCGAAAGGGCCGAAGAACAATTTCTCCTCTTTTCTTCCAGTCAAATCCGTGGTCTAGACAACAAGAACTGGTTCTCTTGTTGAATCAGTTCTCATTCCCCAAATCTCCATTAAATTTCCTTTTATCCTAATTATCTTTTAAAATTCTAATTCCATTTATTTTATATTCAAATAATCATTTCATATTTTAATCCCAATACATCCTACTTCTTTTCTCTTGTAACTAAAAACTGCCTACACATAAAATTATGGAGTGAGCCGAACCAACCCGGTTTGTTTCCCTATTCTCCCCTTCAGAATTGCATTTTAAGATAAAGGAAGGCGTCCTCGCCTCGTCTGCAATCTTCCAAAAAGTCCAATTACTTGTACATATTCAAACTCTTCTCATCTGCATGCATCCGCACTCGTCCGCATGCATCCGAAATGTCCTAAAATTAGGATAGATTCGAAATCTCAACGTCCGCCATCGTCTGCGCTCATCCTGGCTTCGTCTGAAAAGTCAAGCTACAGACGAATTAGGATGCGAAGCCTCGTCCTGCATCATCCCAAAACGCAGGGTATGACATGCAATACGTTTTCGGACGCAACTCCACGTCCGCATGTCGTCCGCTATTGTCCAAAAGTGTAAAACACACAATCCAAGGTAATTTCCACGCTTAATTTGATGACCCAAAAAAATATCCCTTCTTCAAAATTAATCTTAATTATCATCAAATAAATTCCTTAAATTATAATCTTACGAACACGTCCTTGGTAATACCCCGATAATTATTCAATTAATCCAAATTCTCCTAATTACTTTCCAATTATCCTTATTAAATTTCGATATAAAAAGTCGGGGTATTATAGTTTTATTGAATTTTGAAGAAGGAGATGGGCATGAAAGATACTACAATGGCTCTAAGGATCTAGATTTTCTCAAACGTGATAAAGGGGCAATATTTCTTGAAAAAATTCTCAAAAACCCAAACGTTGAGATGTTGGTAAAACCCAAGGCTAAAGACCTCAATATTAGGGCATGTGTGATTCATCACAGCTTGTCATATAATTTGTTACCACGGGATGGTCATAGGGACCATGTCAGTTGTATGAACTTGTATGTGCTCGAGCGATGATATAGTAAATCACCGTTCAATGTTAGTCACATTATTCTTCATCAAATGATTGAAGCAGCGGGTAACACGTCCAAATCCCTACCCTTCAATCTTCTTCTAACCAACCTCTTCCGGTCTAGTGCCATTCAAATCCCCCCTTCTGAGCCATCCTTACATGTACAAAGTGTGGATATCTACACAATTCACACTTTGGGGCAAATGGGATTTGTGTTGGATGATGATGGACAGTGGACTCTTAAATAGTCACAAGGTGCATCCTCTTCCATAACTCAAGCCGACATTCTACTAGGTGATGAAGACATAGTCATGCTTGATCTTCCATCTTCATCTTTTCCTACACCTCCAGTTTGTCTGATTCTGCCAGCTTGAGCATCATCATCTTCTATGACTGGTCTATCTTGACTTGAAGAGAAACTCGATTTGCTTACTGGTTGTTTCTTGTCCTTTCAAGATGAGTCTCGCTCAAAGATTGATGAGTGTTGCTCAAAGATTGATGCATGTCATTTGAGATTTGACGCCTTAGAAAGGCATCTTGAGGAGATGTCCCATGCCTATAGGTCAAACATGTTCACGGAGGTAGCTCCATCTTCTGCTACACATCCTGATATTCCTCCATCCTCTGCCACTACTCCTCCTGCCTCTAATGATGTGTTTCCTTAGATACTTAGTTTTTCAGTTGTGCATCCTTAGTTGTATTAAGACACTTTAGTTCTAATTGTTTTGATCATTCTTATCTTGTTGTTTGATCATCCTTATCTTGTTGGACTTGATACATCTTACCTTAGTCTTAATATTTTTTTTTTACATTGATGGATGCATTTATTTCTGTCTTGGCTATATTTATTTGTGCGTAATGTTTGTTTCGATACTGAATGTTTGGATTCTGCTAATAATCTGGTGGTTGATTTCTTGTTGCTAATGCAAAAGGGGGAGCCATAAAATAGGGGATACTCTGTCGAAATTTTTCTTTAATTTCTCCCATATACTTTTTTTAATAATGACAAAGGGGGAGAGATATATAAAAAGTTTATAGTTTTAAAATTAGATGATGTTAAGTAAAGTTTAATGAGCATGAACTAAGGGGGAGAGTTGATCTTATGGTTTGAAGTCATGCACGTAGTTAGGGATAGATATTTAAACAACTTTTAATATTTTGTTATCATAAAAAAGAGGAAAATTGTTAGTTTAGGAGTATCAAGCTTGATTGTTTTGATGATGAATTATTAATTTAATAATAAATTGTTTATAACTTGAATGTGATTAAATTGCTTAATGTTTAAGTTATCTTTGATCTTCATTGAAAATACCTGGTAAAATGGGTATTTAGTTGTTCTAACATATGTGTTAAAGTCTTTGTAGTGATTGAATTAATCCATGAAGATGAATGATTTTTCGGTAGAAGGAAAACATTGAAGGCGGTAGACCAAAATAAAGGTGGTCGACCGATATTCTTACAGAGAGCAAGGGAATTTTGATATCAAAGAAGACGATCAACCAATGGTAAGGTGGTCGACTATAAAATCTTACATATTGCTCCGTGTTCTCGACACAGTGTAAAGTGGTCGATCAGGTTAACGATGGTCGACCAAGAAAACTGGGAGAGAGCAGACTCATTTTTTGGAATACACTAAAGCGGTCGACTAGTAAAAATTTGGTCGACCAGTGTTGTTGACCAGAGCGAAGAAATTGGTCGACCAGATGATTGAAGAAATACACATAACGGTCAAATGGCGGTCCACCAAATTAGTTAAGTGGTTGACTGCTCAACAAGTTGACTGGGAAATTCTATAAATAGAGGAAGACTCTGAGAGAAGATTATCTTGAGCAAGCTATCAAAGTTAAAGTGCTACCAAATTGTGTAACATTTTGAGCCTTCATCCTATTGCTTGAGAAACCCCACTTCTTGTTCAACCGTTGGTGTAATCTTTATTAAGAGTGAGGGTTTGGTGTTTTGAAAATTTGTCATCAAATAATTTATTGTAGAGTGTGAGTGATGGATTAACGCCCGAAAAGGTCAATCATATGTAGTGAAAAAATATTTAAGGAGGAGCCTTGAAGCACGGACGTAGGCATGTTTGGCCGAACCGCATCACTAAATTAGTTTGCATTTCTCTTATCCTTCTCTTTAATTATTTATTTTGATTGTGCTTTAATCTTAATAGTTGATAAACTCACATTAGAATATTTGGTAATAGTTGATAAACTCACATTAGAATATTTGGTATTGCTTGCATAGCTAAATTATTTTAATCACTCTAAAAAGCTTGATTTTAATCACTCTAAAAAGCTAAATTATCCTCGAATATAACTTATCATGTACATTGCTTAATATCTAACACATATATTCTATCATCAAGCCAATATAATCAATTATAAACCTAAAGCATTATATCTAACATCCATAACATATCCTAAGTCTTGTGATGCGGCCAAAAAAGCAAACACTTAAATTCATTAGTTACCTTAACGTCTTGGTACAATATCTTGGTTTTTCTCTGTTGATCTTTGACTCCTAAAATATCAACTCTCATATTATCATCCATTTACAAACTAAAAATTATAGAAATCTATAACATACATAATTCCTATTTTACTCAATCCAACACCTTAATTTAAATCTTGTACTTAATTCATATAGTGCATATTACTTAACCTTTAAGCATGAACACTTTTATCCAACCTTGAGCATGCACAATTTACCATATTCTCAACCAATTTATTAAGTCCATGTTTCCCTTGAGATGTCCATTATCACATAATAATTCATCTTCAACTCACAAGGTCATTAACATAATCCCTAATCTTCAAACATCAAAATTGTGCAATTCTACCATTTTTCGTGTTTTTCATCACTTTCCTCTAATAAACTCTCACATGCATACAATTAAAGGCCTCTAATATCTTAGAAAGAATTACTCTTACCTTCAAAGGGGTTAGGGCGGGGAGCACCTTGAGAAGGATTTCTTCTCCTTCTCAAGCTTCTCTCTTCTCTCTTTTTCTCTCTCCCGATCTCTCTAAATTTCATAGGAGAATAGCCTTTAAATCTAGCTGGTGTTGAAGTGTCAACCTCCTCCAACATTTACATGTTGATTAAGCACTTTGTCTTCAACAAAAAACATGACACAAAACTTCACTTCAGACAACTTTTCACATTTAAACTCGGCCACTTCTTCATTTCTGGTCAACCGCAAACCTACCTGAGACTTAAGTATCACATTTTGTCACAATTTCAGTTGACCACAAATCCAATTGCGGGCACCACAAATCTACCCGAGAGCCATGATTAACAATATGTTGCAAATTTGGTCGACCACAATTCTAAGGCTGAACAACCGTAAATCCTACCAAGAGTCACAATTTGCACTCTGTCACAAATTCAGTCGACCACAACTATAATTCTGGGTGACTACAAATCTACCCAAGAGCCACAAACTTGATTTCGGTCGACCAGTCAGACTTTTGTTTTACAAATGTGGACATCCTCTTCCATTCCAAAAGTTACACTTCTTAAACAAAATCCCCCAATATTTTAACTCATTATTGTTTTTATTAATTCATCTTTAATATTCACTAATCTTTACTCTTAATAATCACACATCTCTTTCATGCTTAATTGTTACTTAAACTTAATCCTATAACGATTCGTACGATAATTTTGGGATATTACAACCATCAACCAATAAAAGTCACTTTTTGCAAATTCTATGTCATACCCATTTTTTAATGCATTATCCCTTCTCTAATAGCTTTTAAAGAACTATACTTCTTTTCCCAAACAAAGATTTAGTGAACAAGATTCTCGTTGAGACCTATTCTTCCCATCATAATTTTCTGAGTTGCATAATGAACAAAACTCCTCGTCTAACTGTCGAGATCGAATGCACCTCTATTTCAAGGGTAGTAGCTTTATGATCGAATGCACGAAACTCATCGTCAAGAAATATCGAGATCCACTTCACCTATATTTTGCAATTAACATATTAATGATAGTTGGTTTCTTCTATGTCTGAAATAATAAAACATTCATACCCCAATTATATTATAGAATAAATTGCTATAAATAATTTATAACAAAAACGACCTCTCCTTAACGTCATTTGGTAAGCCAAAATCACACATTTTGATTTCTCTCACTCTTTAGCTTCACTTTAACACCAACAAACTCGAATTATAAGAACAAAATAGACAATGATCGAGCATAGTTTACCATAATAATCAAACACTGTTATATCTAAATGTGGGAGGGTAAATAACGAATTCGATTTGGAAATATGATTCTAAGATCAAAAAATGGAGAGAAATGCACAGATATGGCCGATTTCATCACCGAAGGAGAGAAATGTCACTAGAGTAGAGAAATGTCACCAAATAATTTAGTGTTCGTGCAAAAGGGGTCTTTATTTTGTCAAATACGCAATTTTACTGGTGCCCAGTATTTAAGTGCGAATGTCCATCGTGACATCCGGCAATGAACTACGAACATCAAAAAATGGATGTGTCGAATTAACTCTTGGAAGTAGGCTTCCGGCTGAAAACATGGGCACTCAATGTTTAAATAAGGGCCTCCATAGAAGACAACCTGACATAAACTGCGATCGTCTGGAAAGCCGATATACAGCCTATGTTATAAGCGACTTTTGTGGGCGCCCGCAGCGGATCTTCTTAGGGTTCACGCGGGCACCCGAAACTCATTTTTTAATGAAAAATTAAATGGTAATGGTTATTTTGTTAACTTACGATGGTTTAAAAGTTTTTTTTATTAACAAAAATAGTATAAGGAACCTCATATTTTAAGTGTTTTTTTTTTTGCAATAATTAACCTAAACTATAAATAATTAATAAATCAATAACAAGTGTCAACTCAAAAGATAGAGCAAAGATTACCTATTAACTTTTTACCTTCCTCGTGTCCACCCCATTACCCACTTCAAGTCACGTATGTGCAAATCGATACTACGAATAGGGATCGAGATATTTAAGACATTTATTTTTTCAACTATTTTAATAATGTTTTTAAAATATTAGGTAAAATACAGATATTAATATTAATACTATATCTATAACCGGAGTTAAGGCAGCTTGTTTAGTACACCCTCTGTTTTTTTGTGGATGGAATTGAAACAAAACAGGAACAGAGAGACATCAAACGCTCCGAGGAAGATCTAAAAGGAGTGATTTCATTTGTTTCCACGAAGAATCTGGGAAAGCTCAACAACTCCCCCTTTCTTTTATCTCTTTCTTTCTTTTTCGTGACAATTTGAACAAGCAAAGCACGGATTCCTGCTGAAATTGATGAATCATCAAAAAAACAGTTTTGATTTAGGTACTTGTTTGGTTAACTAAACTCCAGTGTCTACACAAGAACCATTTCATGTCTCTCCAATCATGAAAACAAAGATGTAATTGGTTTTTGTTCTGAGGACCCATATTCGTCTCGCCTGCCCCAAAATATTTACAAATGAGATTTTTACCCTTATTAGTGGTAACATGTTTTGAAGAAACTAGTCTCAGAGAATAAAGAGAATCAAACTTTGATATACGTACTTTATTGACACGTATAGTTTAATCTAAAGTCAAAACCAACCAACAGTTTTCATGGAGAAGAACATTGAATTACTAGAACTGATGTTGCATGACAAAAACTTTATGCTGAGAAAGTTAAGAAGCTATCCAGAATAAAATCTCTGTTACCACTCTAAATAATCCATATCTTTCCATCCCAAAATCAACTACTTCCTCCTACAGATTCCAGCCTGAGAAATCAGTCGTCAGAGAAATGAAGAGGAAGAAGATGAAGAAAGTTGACATACTAATTGAATTGAATCGATAGCAGCAAAATTACCCACAATTGTAGTCTCGGAAACTGTATATTCACATGGGAAAATCAATGTGTTTCGCCACTCTAGATTTTGCTACGTCCACTCTCTTTTTTCTGTCATTAGCTTGAAGCAGAATGCGGAAGGGGGGGGAGCGGATGATGCAAAAACAGTAGTGGAGTGGCAGATGAAAAAAAATTATTATAACTAATTATACCCCTGAAAACCATCTAAACAACTCACTGATCTCCTCTCCGGCGCGATAAGCCTCCACGTCCCAGTCTCCAGCGTTGGGGACCTCGCTTCGCCGACTACTACCGGTGAAGAACCTGCCAGAGCTTCTGAATGAGAGAGTTCTTGAGGAGACAGAGTTCGAGAGTCTATCGACGTAATCCTTGAGCCAGTTCCTCCCCGATGCAACTTCGGCTGAGAGATTTTCCTCCGGAGGAGCAGGCTGCGTAGGAGCGACAATGTCGTCTTTGTCGGAATTGCTTCTCCTGTGTGTTTGGTTGAAACTAACCTCCAATTCGTCTTCTACAAGGTAATCGAACGATCCTAGCGAGTAGGATCTCCTCCCATCGCCTCCATCGTTAACAGCATTTCGGCGGCTAATGCTTCCAATCTCAAGCCGAAAACTGTGGCCAGAACGGCCCGCGGGTGCGGATGAATCAATCGATGCCTTTATTATATCCGATTCAGAAACGAAAATAGAGGAACGGCAAAGCGGACACGTCTGGTTCGATTGGAGCCACGTATCGACGCAATGAGCGTGAAAAGCATGACAACATAGAGGAAGGAGCCGGAGCTGATCGCACGGCTCGAATTTAGACAAGCAAACAGCGCAGTCAGCAGCAGCAGTAGAAGGGCGGTGCGCGACGGAAGAGAACGAGAAGAGCGGTAGAGAATCAATCGGCGAAGACGCATCAGCAGGCGCAGGAGCAGGAGCAACAGGAGAGATCCTCCGGCTCGTAGAGGAAGAAGAAGAAGAGATAGCAGTAGAGAAGTGGAGAAGGCAGCGACGATTGAGGTAGCGGAGGAGGAGGCAGAGGGAAACGGAAGCGAAAACAGTGACCACAAGTATGAGGACGATGATGAAAACGCTGGGGCTGAAGTCATTGAAAGGAGAAGAATGGCGAGGGAGGGAGGTGGAGGCGTAGTCACCGACGGTGCCGCCTAGAGCTTCAAACAATGGAGGCGGTGGTGCAGAAGACATCTGTAGAGAGAAAATGAGAAGGCAGAGAGAGAAGAATGGCGGGGAGAAGAAGTATAAATGCTATGCCTCGTTACAAGTCGCAGAGAAATAAAAGAGGAAAGATAAAAGAAGGTACGGTGTGGCTGGAGCACGTGAGTCTCACGTGAGATGTAAATGCTATGGCCCTCGCTCCTCCTTTGAAGTTATGAACTAAAATTATTTTTTCAATTTTTCTTTTTAAATAATATTTATAAGTAGGGAGGGGCGACACCGGTTGGTTCAATTCCAACATTTGGAAAAAAGACTTCAAGAACCAAACCGATTAGAATCGATTTTTTTCGATTCAATTCTTGATTTTAATATTGAAAACTGATCAAAATTGAATCGAAACGAGGCTAAATAAATAAAAAAATCGAACAAAAATGACTAAACTGAGTCAAAAGTAATTAAAATCAATCAAAAATAGAACTTAATTCGACTCCATTTGAGTCCAAACTAAGATTTAAACGGAACCGAGTCCTATCGGGTATGTATTTCATGAATTTTATAGGAATAGTTTGAATGGATGTAGGTAGGTGAACAAGAACATCAAAAGCTTAAAAAGAAGATGGAAAGATTGTTTTGAGAGAGAGGAATGAAGTTGTTGGTGGAAGTGCAGTGGGTTTTATATGTAATACACTACACCTAGCTGTTCCATTAACACACACTCTCTCTTTCTCCTCAAATTTAACCTTCTCTTTATTAATTTATTGCCACACTAACCTAACTAGGGAGTAAGTTTAGTCTAGTTTCAAAAATGAAATTAAAAAAACCGGGTCGGCTTTTTATTTGGTTAATATTGGCTTCCCCGGCTTCTAACCAAGCTAAATCGTTTTTAAGTTTGGTTTTCTTGGAGTTGTAGCTGAATCAAACCAAATTGATAACTTTAGTTCCAACCAAATCAATCCAAACCCTAACCTAGATGTAGGTTTACTCTTTCATTTAAAATAAAATGGAAGCCTTACTAGGCTCGTTTTTTTTTTTTGTTTTTTTGAAGTTTGGTTTTCTTAGGTTTGAAAATGAACAAAACCAAATTAAAAATCTCATTTTGATCGGTTGTAACCAAATTGGTCGCACCTTATATGTATACATGTACATTCATCTTTTTATTTAAAATATATTGGTTGTCTAATTAAATTTGATTTACTTAAAATTGAAACGAAGCCGAATCGAATTATGATGCATGTTATAAAAAAAAATTACAATACATGATTGAACACTTTAAAGAATACTTAATTTTTTAACGCGATAACAAGTGTAATGCATCATCATATAGTAATTAGAACATCCATTTATGAAAGCTTCCTACTTTGTACTCATTTCATAACCAAGAGATTAAATTAACTGATCTTATTTTATTAGTGAAAATAATATTGAGAGATTACTGTTAATAATATTAAATGATCAGAACCGGTCATTTAAATACTTTATTAATTAACAACAGTAACAATTCTTCTGACATAAATGGTTTGATTAACTGATGTTAATCAAACAATTAGTGGTTAATAACACTGCCAGATAAAGGCTGAGTTAGAGAGAGAGAGAGAGAGAGAGGTTAATTAGCAATATTTATTGTAATTTGAAATGATCAAAGAACTCTGCACAACTCTCTCTATTTCGTAATCCCACATTTACTCAAATATTTTATGAGCATAACTCCATCATTACCTTCTTCAGGACCTCTCTCTCTCTCTCTCTCTCTCTGCACATTGCTTCATCTACACTCTTGGCATGGTCTGAAGTCTGAGAGTTAAGAACACTTTTTCCGATGAAACACCCCATTATCTTTTGGGATCACAGCCGATTATATATATAAGTTAGAGAAAATGATTTATTTATTATTATTTTTATGCTTAATTTTGAAAAGCTTGATTAAATAAGCTTTTGATCGATGGGTCTCTGGTGGGTAGCCTATATTTTATTTAGTTGGAAGAGGATAACCTTGTTTAATCAGGTGGAAATAATGTTTATTTAATTCTTAGTCAAACCAATATATAATATTCAAAATAAATATATTTTTTGACTTTAAATTATATTAATATTATCCACTTTAAATTAATTAATTTTGGTTGAATTCGCTAATCACTATTTGCCTTAATTTTATTATCGTTATTGTTCATACAATCACTTGACTCGTCGGCTCTTCTACTCTGTGCTTAGCCTATTGATATGTTCAAAATTTTATACAAGATGTTAGTTTATGAGCATAAATAAGAAGAAAAGAACACGTATGAATTTGAAAATATTGAAACTTTTTAATGAAAAATTAGGTGTGCATGTGAGAATGTAATTATTTTGGTGAAATTGGTAAGAGTTCATGGTTGTATTATTTACTTTAAATTGAATAATTTGAAATAAAGAAATTTGTAATTAATATTCATACAAATAATGCAATTATTACTATGATATTATTATAGGTTAATTGTATAATATTAAAATAATTGATATTTTGATCCCCGAGATATAGATGTATTAAAATTCTAGATTTTAGAAAAGTCTAAAATTAACAAAACAACTACTAAACTATGAGATTAATGATGAGTTAATTACTAAACAATTTTTGCTAACAAATAAAACAGTTAACAATGGAAAATGATCGACGCAATTATCGCGGTTAACTTGTTGAAGAAACGTTAAAAACAAGAAGACTTTACAAAATAGAATATTTCCAATTAACCTGTTTAAAATCGATTTTTGTAATAAAATGAAAGATTTCATTTAATTATTTGTTGAAAAATTAATGTACTTCAAACTAAACATGTTTGATATTTCTGATACACTAAGAAAACTAAACGAAAAGCATATTTTAAAAATATTAAGCTGTTCGAAATCTATTTTGGTATCAAAATGGAAGATTTTCAATTAAGTGTTTGTTGAAAAATCAATGCACACTAAGCTAAATATGTTTTCGATCATTGAGAAAACGACAAAGAATTCAGTAAATAAAGCGGAAAAAATATTTTTCATTGTAGAAAAAATAACTTCTGCTGCCGAAAAACAACATTCCGCAGTGGAACGAATATTTTCAGCAACAAAAACTAGTTTCCATTGCGAAAAGTAAGGCCATGACCTTTTAAATTAAAATTTTTAACGAAAAGCATAACAACGATATTTGCTCTATTTATTTTTCATAATTTATTGTTTTATTTATTAACAAAAATTATTCAAACTAGTGTTTAATTTTATAGTTAAGCAGTTATTTTGTTAATTTTTTTTTAAAATGAGAATAATAATAAGTATTTAGGAATAATTGTGATAGTACAATTTAATTGCTAACAAAAAAAATTGTACGAGGGGGTCGTAAGGATCATTAATAAGAGTGTCTCCTTGAGCAAGCCATGTGTGACATTCATTTCAACGACCAAAAAATAAGAGAAATAAATTCTCTCATCAAAGATAAAGATTAAGAAAAAAAGAAACACTTTAGGGTATGTGTGTCCTAAAAACATGTCCAAATGGTATATCTTCTCTCCTCCTTTTTCTTATTTATGCAACTTTGATGCAAACCTCAGTCGAAAAAGTGATGAAAGTCGAACCTACTTTCATCGCTTTTTCGACCGAGAGTCGAGATCAAGAACTAAAATTACTAAATTTGATCTTGACTGACTTTGGACAATCTTGATCAACGCTTCTTAACATTGTTTTAGCTTTAACGCGCGTCATTGGCCCTTCTGGAATGCTCAATTATGGTTCAAATTTTCTGGAGTGTCCGCCTGGTGTTGGGATTGACATAAAATATGCACGAAGAAAGGCCCAAAATTATGGGGGAAAGTGGAAACAAACAATTTATGGTGATTTTTTGTCACAAAAAATAATGCTGAATGTATTATATATAGGCGAAATGAAAATAATAATTAATTTTACATTGGGCCAGAGGCCCAATGATATGGGTGGAAGGCTCCGTAGAGGAAGCATTTGAGAGACCCAAAAGCCCGGATTCAGCCATTTGTGTGCTTTCAGCTGCCAAGCTCACTCGGAAGTCGGAAGCCCTCTCTTTCCCTCCTCCTTTTTCCGACCCTGCGAGAGCCGAGCGACTCGACTGATTCAATCATGCTCCGCCGTGCTGCCGCCGTCATTTCTCGAAGCGTTGCGAATGCAAGGGCTCGACCTTTCTCCACCGATCTACCTGCCTCGCCGACACTGGACTCGGCTTTTTCGGATGCTTGGAAGAAGGTGATCCCCAATATTGATCCTCCGAAGACCCCTCTCTCTTTCATGAAGCCTCGACCTCCGACGCCTTCTTCTATTCCTTCTAAGCTCACTGTCAACTTTGTGCTACCTTATGCTTCCGAGCTCTCTGCCAAGGAGGTCTGTCCGAGAATCATTATTTGTGATTTTCTTTCATTTTGATTGCATTGGCTCTCAATTTCGTTTTTGTTTCTCACAATTTGATTCGTAATATGATTGGATTCGTATATTTAGATGTTATTAGGTATTTGGTGACATTTGTTGGCATCCTGAACACACTCCACCTTCTGTGACACGTGATTCCCACTCTGATGATAACATGGACGAGGTTGAGGGAGTTTTTTTTTCTAATCGAAATTAATCTTTAAAATTATGTATGTGTTGAGAGCGTTTCTGTGATATGGACCTTACTCTTTGAAACCTTACAGTGTGATAATGGTGTTCAATACTTGGTTGCTCTTGTAATCAAATTTTTCCTATCAAAAGAACGCCTTATATTTGACTTTATTGATAGATTTCATTCTTGTTGGTCATCCTTTTTTATTGATATGAAAATTACACAATGGAGGGCAAGATCTCCCCCTTACAAGGAAGAGTAATGAACCGATAATGTAATGTTTTTCCAATTATGAAGAACCAAAAATAAAAGAAAAGTACTACAATGTTTTGCCATGTAAACCCCCTTTGGCACAAGGAATGCAATTCTCCCTCACACAATCACTAATAGTAATCACATGTATTCAAATTCCGATCCTTAAAAAGTCTAGTGTTTCACTGTAGCAGAGGGACCCAAAGTGTGGCTGGAACTATGTTCCACCATCAGTTTCAACTTTCATATTAGGCTCCCACCTCTCAGAAGCTAATATTACAAAGATACAACACTATATGTGTAATGAATGGCTTTTAAGATTTCAAACGCTAAAAGTGCATTGAACAAAGATGTTGTAGGTTTTTTCTTGATCTCTTTTGTCGAGACACAATGCACAATAGTCTCATTGGCAGTTAGAGATTTCTAAAATACTTTGTTTCCTTCCTCGGAGGACCCTTTGAACTTCCAAAATTGTGTCCTCGAGCAAATCTTTCAATCTAGTCATAAGATGGTGTCAAATTCATGATTTTACATCAGTCTGCAATCATTTATAATATCCAAAAATAATGAAATTTTCTTGGTTAG
This sequence comes from Begonia loranthoides, assembly GCA_022433065.1. NCBI lineage: Eukaryota > Viridiplantae > Streptophyta > Magnoliopsida > Cucurbitales > Begoniaceae > Begonia > Begonia loranthoides. The sequence goes on from CM039483.1 coordinate 25,956,447, forward strand.
CTCTTGTTACATTGAGTGGTGGGAGAACTAAAGAGCCTGCTGCTGCTGCCAATCTGTAGAAATGCAGTTTTGTCTATGGTTGAGCTTAGAAGTAATGGTTTTGCGCTGTTTGGCATAGCTTTTGAAAGTCGCTGTTTGATTTCCTGAATGGAAAAACAGCTTTTGGACGTGTTTGGATGTAATAATAGAAGTGCTTATAACAGTTAAAAAATCTGTTAAAAAACCTCTCTTATGGATATTATTAAAATGTCTCTTTTGGTAGGTCTATGTTGAGAAGTGAATTGATAGGGGTCATTTGGGAATTAGCAACTTGCTGATGTGTGCTTATGTAATAGTGGAGTGTGTGAGGGGGAGGAAAAGGATATAAAATGTAAGATGGAAGAAAGGAGGGGGAACTTTTATGAATGAATTGATATGGCTTAGTTTTCTGAAGTATTTTCTGACTCTTTGGTATTGTTGCTAGACTTGTGGGTAGATTAGTGTTCTTATTATATTTCTATTTTCGTTAAATATTCTGGAATGGTGTATGATGTTCCTCAAGCTGTTGTTAACTTCTTTGTTTTTCGTTAGCTCAACTTCTTGTTTACAATTTTTTATTTATTTACAAGTCACAAAATAGAATTTCTCTAACTATTTTTGTCTAGCGCTCATTTGAGTCTGGGTAGGAGCCTTGCTGCACTTACTTTAAACATTTAGTTTAAAGTTGAACAAACTTGGTTAAGTTCAGATACAATATGAAATTAGCTGAACAAATTTCATGTAGGTCGAATTTGTATAATTGTAATATATGCTGGTTCTACTTTTCTTTATTTTGTCTTCATTGATTTTCAAGGAACAAGAAGATTGTGGCATAAATATTAATAAAGATCACGAGGAATGTAATTCATCGTGTTAACTTTTAAATGTCTGACCAGGTTGACATGGTTATCATACCAGCAACAACTGGACAAATGGGTGTTCTTCCAGGCCATGTATCAACAATTGCAGAGTTAAGACCTGGTGTTCTATCAGTACACGAAGGGAATGAAGTGAAGAAGTATTTCATCAGCAGTGGCTTTGCATTCATCCATGCAAACTCTTTTGCTGATATAATTGCTGTCGAGGCCGTGCCGCTTGACCAGATCGACTCGAGCCTCGTGCAAAAGGGTCTTGCAGAATTCAACCAGAAGTTGAATTCAGCCGCTACAGATTTTGAGAAAGCTGAAGCTCAAATAGGAGTGGATGTACACAGCGCTCTGAACTTTGCTCTGGCAGGCTAGTTTCTGTTCTACTGCTTGTTATTATTGCCCTTGTTCATTTAGAAGATTTCTTGCTCTGGTGTTTCTTGTTTACTTCAGTCTTGGCTGATCAAATACAACTATTACTACTCTTTGCTTATGTGAAATTCGATCAAAATAATCTTTGGATAAATATTGGCTGGCCTATTAAACATGACCAGCATCACTCTCTCTCTCTGCGCTGGATTTATTTGATTAGGTTGTTAGACTGATCTGGAAGAACATATAGTGAATTGTGCTTGTGTAATACTTGCTATTGTTGTTACTATTTCAACCATGTCAATATTTCTAGCATTTGGTTGCTGCCGACCTTCCTTACGCTGGTAAAGTGACATTCAAGCCTACCAAGTTGAATGATAGTGCAAGTGATTGCGAATGTGGCCACTCATGAGGTAGGGTTAGTGGATATTTTTAACGAGCTTTAACTAGGCAAATAGTAAATTTCTAGGTGCAACATGACGATCTGTGTAATTTTTTTGGATAAAATATATACTCATAGTCATAGTCTGCTTAATTTTAATTTTTTTTCAATTAATTCTTTGTAGTTTCCATTTCTTACAATTTTTTAATTAACTAATATTATATCTTGCAATTTTTTTAATATATCAAACATAAAGTTTCTTCAAGTTTTTGATTTTTGGGCTCATGCACATTGTCCAACCTAAGATGACTGATTAGGTCCAGTTGGCTACATTGATTTTTTTTGGGTTAAAGTTTAATTTAGTCCTAAAGTTTGAGTTCAATTACATTTTATATTGTAAATTATTTTTTGGTACAAATTGAATCTTTGCTTTTTAGTTATTAGTAATGCGGATCTTGCAGTCAATTTATTCATTAAATTTAGTACGTGTATACCACATTTTTTTATTTTATAAAGTGTTTTAGCCTAATTTCGAATTCCTTTGGCGATTTTTAATTCAATTTCGAATTCTATCAGGGGATTGACAGAGTACGAAATTGTCGAATAGGAGATTGATATAGTTTGAAATCATGTTATAAATCGACGTGGTATACATGTATTGAATTTAACGGATAAATTAACAGTAAAGTATTAATTATTCATGGTTGAAAGGTTGATATTCAATTTGTCTTAAAAAATAGTTTAAGGTCTAATAAGTAAATGAGTCGAAAGTATATTTTGGACTTGTTGACCTCAAATTATAGGGTTTATTTTATATATTATCTTATTTTTATGTTGAGTTGAAATTTCATCTTTCAGCTATCAGTAATTTAAATTTTTTTATCAAATTGTCCGTTAAATTCAATATGTATATATCTTGTTTTTCATTTAATCAAATATCTTAACCTAATTTGTAACTCTTTTAGCGATGTCTATTCCAATTTCAAATTCTATGAGTATCCTTGAGACCTTAATGCTGCAGCGTTAGTGACCCTAAGTCACGACACTGCACATGAACGACAATCACAACTTTTCGTCCTGATTTTGACGAGCACAACACTTTTTTAACTTTTATTTTTGGTTGGAGAAAAGCCCAAAAAGTGAGGACAATATGATCAATCATAGGCCCACTCTCCACCGTTGATTTAGCATACTAGGGGGTTTGTTTGTCTCGAACGTGGTGATTGAGAGATTCCCTCTGCTGGTGCACGTGCGAGTGTCCACGTGTGACGGGCATTTATAAGAGAATTCGGTTTTGGTGACCGAGATCGTCGGGCAGCGGATGCGGGACAGGGAGGAGACAAGGACATTGAAAGTAGAGACAAGAGAGGTCATTGCTTCGTCAGGCGGGCCCCACGATGGCCCCACCCATATTGTTTTCTGTGGAAGATAGTGGGCCCCACACTTCGAAAGCCCTTCCGTTTTCATAATTTTCCGTTTAGCCCCCGTATGTATTTATATTTTTGTAGTTACCTCATCCATAAACTATCTTCGTAACGTTGATCTTAGATATATTATATTTAATTTAAAAATTAAACATATATATTATATCGGGAAAATGACAAATCAACCATCATAGTTTTAAATCAATAACAAGTCAACCACTGTGGTATAGATTTTAACAAGTTAACCATTAACGTATGGGTAAATGACAAATCAACTATCGCAGTCACGTTTTTTGTTAAAATGTAGTTGGGACGCCACCCCGGTGTCCTAGGACGCCGCCGCGGTGTCCCAGGAAACTCCTGCAGCGTCTTGCATAGTTTAGGGTTAAAAATATTCAATCGCAGATTTGAGAGCTTAAACGATCGATTTAGGGGTCGAAACATGGCAGTCATTGGGTAGATCCAATGATAAATTGTAGATCTCTGAGAGAGCTTCGATGTGATACTTTCTGCGTCCAATTCCGACAATCGTAGCAAAAGTTATGGTCGTTTGAAGTTGACGGCGAACGTCACTGCGATGTTAAATTCGTCATTTTTGCATACATTAATGGTTAACTTGTTAAGACTTAAACCACAGTAGTTGACTTATCATTGATCTAAAATCACAATAGTTGATTTGTCATTTTCCTATTATATAAAAATATATTTTACATTTAATTTGATAATTTCAAGCAATTTTAATTAAACCACCACAAACCCTCAAATTAATCAAATAATTTTAAATTTAAAAAATACATCTATAAATCTTTTTAATTTTATTTTATCCAGTCAAATTCATAATACAAGTAAAATTAAATTAATAAAAATTTAGATGCTAATCTATACATGAAAGCTAATATGAACTACAAATCTTAATTAAGTTGGTAATTATTTTATATTTTAATTTATCAAAATAATCACAATCATTTTTCATCTCTATATTTCAAGAGTTTCTAATATACTTTTTAAGTTATAGAAAATTTTGATGTAAATGACACATAAAAAAATTAATTTTTTGACATAATAATATAAGATAAAAATATTTTTTTAGTTTTTGTAATTTAGATTTCGTTTCAATTGAGTTCCTATATTTTCAATTATTTATTAGTATCTTCATAGTTTCAATTCCATTTCTGAATAATTGTTCAATTTATTTTTGTCACTAAATTTAACCCAAAAAAAATCACTTTATAATTTTTTAACTACTTAATTTATTTACATTAACTAAAATACTCAATTAAAGTAAAATAGTTAAAATTAGTTTAGATATTGTAAAACTAAATAAAATGTATTAATTAATTTAATTTAGAAAATGACTTGATAAGAGTGGATTTATTTCAACTAAATATTTTGTATGATATGAGACAAAAATAAATAATTGTCACATAACTTTTTTTTATTAAAACAAATGTAAATTAAATAACCATACAAAACAAGACTCAAATTATAAAAACTTAAGGGTAAATACCAAAAAAACATGGGGTCAGTGAAAAAATGATCATTCAACTATTTTCTGTCAACAAATTAACCCTTATATTATGAATAATTAACAAATTAGACGTTTCAATAATTTTTTTAGTTAAAAAACATGTTCTGATTGGCTGCGTCAACAGTGCAAACGCCGCCATGGGCGCACTCACTTAAGTGACAGGCACCCGTGCAAGTCACTTTGAACATAAGCTGGATCTCGGCTTTTTGGACGCCCATTGTTCATATTAGAGTGTCCTCTACAAACACTCTTACTTAACTATCGAGGGCTCATGGAGTTGCCTATACATATAAGCGAACAACTGCTTTTAAACAATTGTTGATCGTGAAAACCCTCTGCAGAAATCCGCATACACCTTATGCAACTTTTGGCGAAACCTAAACAAACTCTGTCCAATCCCGTCATTTTCGACTTTCCTCAAAGCACAAATCTTCAAGTTTGAGTTCAGAAATCAAATCTCTCGCCGATTTCACTCTCCTCCATTCACAAATTTCTAATAAATCCGACTTCAAAATTTTCTTCTCAAATCTGGTGCTCAATGGCAGCAAAGGGTTCAAAACTACGGTCGCAAATGGTCCAAAACTCACCCTGAAGCAGAAAATTTGCTTCCTCTCAATCTCAAAGTGATTAGTTTCGTGTTCGTCGACCTCTAAATGAAATCTTCTCACCTGAATTCAAAACGGTGTCACTGAAGGGTTCCAAACTATGTCAGCCGATTATTTGCTCTAGAAGAGTAGAATTTCATAAGTTCAAGGAGTTAGAAATTGAACCTATGTTTGAGAAAATTAGAATTGTTGGGTTCTACAAAATAGGCGATCAATACTATGAATGCATTGTCAAACTATTCTACACTAATTTGGCCATGCGCACCCAACCTTTAGTAGTTAAGTGTTATATGTTTTGACTAAAGATAAGATTAACTCCCAATAATATAAAAGAGTTGGTTGGATGGTCTATGGAGAAACCAAGCGACAAGCATTTTCATGTATCTTGCGAGCCAGATTTCATTAAACATGGGAAGGACTGACATTACTTCGACAATTGCACCGCAATCCCGACGTTGACGGGTTTTATAAGCCAGAATCCAAGAAACTAAACACCAAAGCTCGAGTTATTCATCACTTGATATCTCACACAATTCTATCTCGTGATGGATATCGAGATCATGTTAGCTGCATAGATCTCTATCTGTTGAAGAAGATCTACAACAGAAAGAGATTAAACCTTGAATATGTGATTTTGAGTCACATGTTCGATATCCTCAACAATTGCACGAAAAACCTACCATATAATTGACTTATTCAAAAGATTGTTGAACATAACAGGATAACACTACCTGTGGACGAGCCAATGTACAAGGAAAATGTGACCTTGGCTCAGATAGGAATCTGAATAGTTGAAGGCGAATGAGTATTCAAGACCGCACAACAGGCATCTATGTCAACATCCCCTCCTCTAGAACCCTCAGAATCTATGGAGGATGATCCTATTCAGCCTCCTTTTCAGTCATCTCACTCTATGTTGATGATTAGGGAGAGATTGAACATGATATCAGCCTACTTATCGAGTTTGACTTCCACAGTTGAAAAAATTGTTAGGAGAATGAAATATCTCAGTGCCACTCAATAGGCAATTATGGATCAACTGAACAGAGTTGAGAAAATCTTGGAATATGATGAGGACAACACATTCTTTTACAAACAGAGGCATGTGGATGATCCTGCAGCTCCTGCATCTTTCGATGTCGGATCATCAGTAAGCATTTATGTTTTCTTGTTAGTTTTTTTTTATTGTTGTATTCTCTGCTCTTATAATCTAATTAAATTTTATAAATGTACTTTCAATTTGTGATATTTTAGATTGAGATTCTGATTCAAGACTGGTTTGATGTTATTGATCTTGATATTCTAGTTTGATATTGGAATTCTGCTTGTATGTTGGTACTGTGAATGATTAAAGGGGAAAGAAAAAATACAAAGATCCCTTTGTCCATTTTTTTTTTCATAATGACAAAGTTGGAGAAAACTAAATAATTAAAACATTAAAAAATCATTCTAAGTAAATGATAATGAAAAAGGAAGATAGAGTTGTTGAAAAAAATGCGAAATTGAGCCTAGAATAGCAAATGCGAATGCCCAATCCCAAGGAATGTTTTTGTCGTGAACATCCACAGTGGATGCTCAAGACTCAACCATAGATGCCCACAATCAGAGGTAATGAATTTTGAAGGTTTTGCAGATGTCTAGTATAACACCCGGATTTTTTCGTGCAATAATTTTAACTATGTAATGTGACATTTGGAATTTAATAGAAAGTATTTTGTGCCACAATTTAGTAAATTTTATACTTCGAATATTTAAGATTTTATTATAAATTATAATAAAGTAAATTAATAATTAAATTAGTAATTTAATAAATTGATAATCGGATTTTAGCTAAGGATGGAAACTTAGCTGTGGTGACTATTTTGGAGAAGGAAAACTTCGTTGTTTTATGAATTTTAATTGTACTGCATGTGGAGAAAAAAAAACGAGTCCACAGTCATTGGATGAATTCGTTGGATGGCTATGATCAAGTCGGATTAGAGAAGATGTTCCCGCGGAAGTGTTGAATGTTGAAGTGATGCAAACGGATGATAAATCATTATATTAAATTTAAGGAAGGAATGCAGAGTGTTAGATCTGGAAAAGATGCTCTCGTAGAAGCGTTGGACGCCGCAAGGATGCAAGAGGATAAGGAAACGTTGGGTTGGATTTAAGGAGATGATAAGGATCATTATATTTAAGAAAATATACTCCACGAAAGAGACGATGATCGTTGAATTTGAATGTAAGAATAGAACAAGAATCGTTGGATCAGAAAAGATTCTTTCATGGAAAGGGAAGATGTCGAGCGGAAGGAGAGTTATTAAATCAAACGTCATCATTTATGATTGTCAATGGCCATTGGATTGAGGAAAGTCGCCCCCGCTCGATATTGACAGCCATGATTGAATCTATCAATTGCAAAGGCAATGGCGGACAACATTCCATGGCCATTGGATAGAGTGAGGGACGTCCCTTATCAAGATTAATGGTCAGAATTGAATACGAGGGACATCCGTCTTAATACAAGGGACGTCTGTTTTGGATTGAATGTCATTATCTGATCGAAAACGGACATCGCTCATATTAAGATGGACGTCCATTTCATACTGAACGACGACGTCTTAAGACGAGAGACGTCCATTGCAGCAGAACGACATAGTCTTGGTCGAGGGACATTCGTTTCTCGACGAGAGATGTCTAAAATAGGCCAAGGGACGTCCGATATGGAAGAGGGACGTCCATCTTAATTGAGGGAATTCGCACGTTTTAAAAACGTGTGTGCCTTGCACGTGACCCTTCAACTGAAAAGAATTTGGAGTCCATCCTGTGCATCCATTTCGATCCAGGGACGTCCCTCGCTCAATCCAACGGCCATGGATTGTTGTCCACCACTGTCTTTGGAAAATGGCAAATTCAATCTTGGCCGTCAATCCTTAAAAGGGACGTCCCTCCCTCGATCTAACGGCATGTACGATCATCCGCCATCGCCTTTGGAAATTGACAAATTCAATCCTGGCCATCAATTCTAAGCGAGGAGCGTCCTTCCTCGATCCAACGGCTAATGAAGATTGTCCGCCATCGCTCGATAATCGTTCCAATGACCATCTGTCTTCCAACGAGTAGGAGGGATGTCCCTTGGCCCCTGATAATTGACGTTCTTTGTCTCCGTTCAAAGGTTCTTGGCTTCAACAAAACCGAGGCATTGACGAAACCGAGGCATTCTTTGTCCCCTACCAATTACTCTACGGGAGGGGAGCCCTCTCCAGTCTTACCTCCTCTCCTTCGGTCAAGATGGGGCACAGCTGAGCTGGATGTCCATACCGGTTGCACGTGGGGCAAAGCTTCGGTCGCCTCTCTGAGCTGTTGATTTCCTCGAATTCCTTCCACCATACGATGGGTCGGGTGGAACAGTACTGAGTGGACAGCAGAGTGCCCAAATTCCTTGCACCAGTAGCATCGCCTTGACCCCGACCGGTTTGTCTCAGAATGACTTCACCACACTGCATGCATGGCTTTGCTTGTGGTGACATGTTCATAGTCCCTTTAGTAATGTCATCCACACAAACACGCTTCTGATCCTCTTGCTGCTGGCCCTCCCCCAATGGCCTCTTGTTTCTCCTGGTGCTCGATTCTCCATCCTCTTCTGGCAGTGATAGCACGACCTTCACATATCTTTCGTTAAAAGTCCTAAATCCTCTCACCATAGCTGTGAGGAGTTGATATTGGTTGTCCATGTGGTCCCCCAACTGCTCCACTATCTCTCTCACGTCCACCATTTTCGTACCCATGTTATCTCCCACTTCGCTCTTTGCTTCACTATCCATGTTATCTCCTAAACAAACATTTATAAACTAAGATAAGGGATTCATGCATTAGTAGAATATTAGGAAGTATACTTATAGTGATGAAGAATTTCTTACGTCGAGGCTCGTGCTGGCAGGCAGGCTGTCTTTATTTTACTTAGACTGACTGTTACAAAATCTTCTTACTCAACAAAACGTTCTAGAGCTCATTTAAAAATTGTGGTAAAACAAAGCAAGCAATCTATGGACTTAGTTTTAAAAACGATCAGAGCAGTTCACGAAATCGTTTTTAAAATCACTGCTTTGATACCAACTGTAACGACCCGATTTTTCGTAAATCCGTTAAAATGCGTAAAATTTTAATTTTTTTTTTAAAACAAAACGTATCAGAGTGCGTCTAACCGGATCGCTACTGGCTCTTTCTTTAAACTCGTTAGGAAAACCAATTAATAAAATGTGCGGAAGCGTTATAAAATTTTTTTTATCAAAATATAGCGGATTTATCAAACCTTGCGAAAGCATAAATAAATCATTTAAAGAATAAACTAAACAATGAAGTATTAAATAATAAAACTTAATGTGATTACAACCGTTTCTCAATTTACTCTTAGTTTGGCCAGCTCCAAATCTCGTTCGTGCAAATCCTTCACTTCTGCTTTATTATTCGTTCGTCGTTCTCGTATATGAGCCTATTATTATTTGTTCATCGTTTGTACCTACACCACAAGTAATACGTGAGCCTAATGGCTCAATAAGGAAAAATGGTTAATACAATTATGTTTATGACTCTCTCTAGTTCTTTTGGAATGGAGGACCATCCAAACCAATTCATTTTTACATTTTTTCATTCGTTCGTTCTTTGCTCGTACTTCGAGCTAGAGATTAGAGGACCCGTATGGGATGGTATAGTTCGTCGGATCTAACCTCCTATGGCCCATTAGGTCCCGTTCTCGATAAAGTAGAGACATTTCCTAATGGACAGACTAGAACCGCTACTTATCCACCCCACAACTCCCTTTTCTTTCCTTTCGTCTTTTCCTTATCATTTTTCCTCACAATACATATAAGTACCACCCCGAGTGGGTACTCCTTACTTTGTTTCTATTAACATGATGCTTCACAATATAACATTCATAGGAATTGAATGTGCACATAAACGAAAGTAACTGAAATTAAAATCACATATAAAATAATAATAGGAATTGAAAGCAATTGTAGTTGGAATTTTGCATAGAATAGTGTAACAGTAATTAAAGGCGCACATAAGGAAATACAACAGTGGGCATACTCAATAAGGAGATGCAGAACAATATACAATGAATTGAAACATGGAAAGCATGCTTGAATCAATGGTACGCAATATAAATCGAAATAGAATCGAAAGGTACCATTGATTATCATGCTAATTATTCCAGTAAATATCCTAGTCCATTTACATACTTCCTACGTTTATTGTTCTAGGTGGTGAATCTAATTAATTTACATGCTCAAGGGTTAATTGCATGCTTTTATCCTAGTTACTAATCTTGCTTAGATTCAGTGTTAACTAATCATGCTCAAAGAATGATTTACATGCTTCAATGTCAATAACATGCCTAATTAAATATTAGTCGTTAAACATGTTGGAATAGTCAATTAAACATGCTCAGTTCTAATTACTCACTTATTCGAATTAGTTAACATGCTCGAGTCTCGCTAATCAACAAGATATTTATTAGTCAAATTACATGCTCATGGAGATATTAACATAATTAATTACACATGCTACTATTATTATCCAAGTTCCATAACATGCTTGAGTACAATCAATAAATGTTAGTTAAGTTATCTAACATGTTCAAGTTAACCAATTATCTTAGCTGATTAACATGCACTAATTGATTTAAACAACAGGAAAATTAATATAATTAGTTAATTACATGCTCAAGCTACTTAATTACTTTAGTTAATTAACATACAGATAATTAAACATGCAAGCTAAGTCAAACATGTTATGATTATCAAACTAGTTGATTTCTCTAGATAGATTAACAGGCTCAACTAGTTAATTAATTATTAATTGATTGACATGCTGGACCTAGCTATGTCAACATACTCAAGTGATTATAAGTAATACGTTGATAAACATGCTAGAATTAGGGAAGTCAATAACTAATTGATGATAGAACAATATGGAAGAATTAACAACATTTAGACATCAAATAACAAAATAAAACTTTTAGCTTTATCTCATTCTTACGCATTTCTCCCTTTAGTTCATCCTTCTTTATTCCTTAACAGTAAGGAAAAACACACAGTTGATTGATTGGTTAAACAAGTAAATTATATATGTTTAAGTAAGTGGACTTGTTAATTAATTTATTATATGAATTTCATGCTTGAGTTAATTTCACAAAGCAAGCAGACTGAAGCACAACTACCGACAAAACAATGACAACAAGGAATTAACACAGTGACT
>CM039483.1:25977761-26088426 GCA_022433065.1 Begonia loranthoides
AGTTAAAAGCTGTTATGCTTAGTTAGTTTACGCATATATTCTTAGCTCTGTTTTTACTATATAAAAGCAGAGGCTCCCTATTGTAATGGATGATGAAGATTCAATAATAAAGAGCATTCGTTTTCTCCTCTGTTTCTTGTAATAATATGATTAGTTATTGGATATTTTTAAATGTGCGCAAGACCACGGGGCTTGCTCGTTTTAATTAATAATTGAAGCAGGGACAAGCTATTCTCTCTTATGGGTGGAAATGGTTCGTTTTGATTTTTTGTCAAAATAAAATTGAACCGAGTCGGTTCAATTTTCTAATTTTAAAATCGAAACAGAACCGAGGACAGCAAGAAACTGAATCAAAAACCAAACCTCGGTTTTGGTTTTCATCAGTTTGATTTTTTGTTCAGTTTGATTTTTTCTAGACTTCAAAATTTGGGTATTATGTTTTGGGCTCGATTTTGGGCCAAGTTTTGGCAGTTTTTAAGCTTAGTAGAACTATTTAACAGTTTTGTTTTATGCTTCATTTTATAAGTTTGAATATTAAAGTATATATTTTTGGCTCCATATTATAGCTTTAAAACAATATCAATCAAACAATGATTTAATTAAACAATAATTTAATCAAACAATGATTTAACTAAACTTCACAAAAAGCCAAAACCGAGAACATACATTAACAAGTAAACATCTACATTCTCAAAAGTCCCAACAAATATTCACAAAAGACAATATTAAACTAATGTTCTCAAAACAACATTAGACCAAAAACTTGTTTTTATAATTAATATATGTAATTAAGTTCCAAACTCTCCTGCTTCTAAGTGTGAGCAACCCATTACAACTGAAGATAAATTAAAAATAGTTGGAGCTATTCTCAGTTTTAACACATCTGGAAACAACCGAATAGCAGTATGTGGTGACACGTTTCTTAAATTGGCAGAAATCAATGAATTCTATGTAACTACATTTCTATGTAGCATTTCATCGAAAAAATTAGAATTAAATTAGTGACTTAAATAGGTTTTCATATTTAGTTTTCTTTTCAATTCAGTTCGGTTTTTCTCAATTTTTCTCACTTACAATTGAGAATCAAACCGAAATAATCAATTCGGTTCGGTTTAGTCCTATATTTTATTTTTTTTTCATATCATAATCAAACCGAACCAATAAAAAATTATCTGTACAGTTTATTTACCCGATTTAAACTGAACCAATTTCCACCCCTATTCTCTCTCCTACGACCTCGGCTTCTTCATCGTCCCTTCCCACAAATCCAAAGTGTCCTTCCCTCTTCCATTACCAACAATATTAACATAATTATCAAATTTGATAGCAAGGTGTTAGTGTAACGTCCCCCGGTGCTCCTAGTACAATATTATCCGCTTTGGGCTGAAACCCGCACGGTTTTGTTCTTGGGGTTAGCCCAAAACACTTTGTACTAGGTAGGAAGGGGCTCAATGCATTTTCTACTCTCCCAAGTGATGTGGGATTGTGTCCCCCTAATATGGGCCGGACCCACAACTGGGCCTTTCTTGGCCTTCACAAGGCGGGATGGCACAATCTCCCCCCCTTGGGGACACGACGTCCTCGTCGGCCACACTTCCGATTGAGATTTCGCTCTGATACCATTTGTAACGTCCCCTGGTGCTCCTAGTACAATATTATCCACTTTGGGCTGAAACTCGCACGGTTTTGTTCTTGGGGTTAGCCCAAAACGCGTTGTACTAGGTAGGAAGGGGTTCCATGCATTTTCTACTCTCCCAAGCGATGTGGGATTGTGTCCCCTGATATGGGCCGGACCCACAACTGGGCCTTTCCTGGCCTTCACAAGGCGGGATGCCACAGTTAGAGTTCGGAGTGACCCAAATTCTAGTTGGGCTGAGTTGGGCCCATATCTAATATTAGGATTATTTATTTTCTCTATATATTGATGTTTAAGTCGCAAAACTCATTGTACCTTGATTTTCTTCATATTGATTTCTCCTCTGTCCGTGATTTTTTTCTATTAAAGTTTTTCACGTAAATCTTGATATCCTTATTTCTACAATTTTTTTCTGTTTAGCGTTCGATTCTCAACACAAGGAGCGGAGGGATGGACGATGGCGGAAACGTGGTATGTATTGGTTGAAACACTCAGAGAGAGAGAGAGAGAGAGAGAGTAGCTGGCTTAATATTTTCTGCAAATTGCAGTGAGTAGTTTGCCTAATAATTTCAGAGTTGAACTGGTCTCCGAAACGAATAGAAAAGGAAAATTAACGTAACCAATCAGCTATGCAATCAATGATGTAAGTGAAGTCAATCACTAAACCCTAATTAATATAATATTAATTACTAAAAAAATAAATGGAGTGATTATCGTGTTTTTTTTTTGGTTAAAAAACACTTTATTTTCTGTTGGACAAAATTATTTTTCTGCAATGAAACATTATTGAATTTTTTAAATAAGACTTAAAAGAAATACTATTTTATGATAGTGTAGAGACGATTTTTCATTATGAAAGCACAATTTTTTGTAGTGAAAAAAAATATTTTCGCAGCAGAAAGATTACTCTTCGTTGCAAAAAGTGAGTTATTGGTGATAGAATTAAATGACAACGACGAACCAAGAAGAGAAAAGAGAAAATAGTGATGAGAACTGAACATATTAAATCGAAAGGAGGAATAAACTACTAAAAGATATTTGGAAAATTGAAAATATGGAAACTATTTTCGACAACGAGAAGACCATGTTTGAGCTTTTTGACGAGAAGTCAAATTTCTTGGAAGATTTGCTATAAGATGACTTCAATTATTGTGATTTTAGCATAAAATAGAAGTAAAATTAAAATTAAAAAACATTTCAACACTACTATTTGTTTTTAATTTAATATTTATGTCATTAATTATTTTATTTATTAATAAAAATTATTTAATAATTGATTTATAATTTAGTATAATTGAATGATTGTTTTATTAATTTAATTACAGAAGAACAGATTAAGAAGGGAAGTCTAAATTACAGATTATTTAATATCAAAAAAATCAAGAAGATTGATGGACATCTGGCCCCGCATCAAAAAAGTCTGTCCAAAGGCGCTCAAGTCGTCGCTTGACTTTCTTCTCCTCGCAGCTTCACTGCTTCTGTTCGAGTCTTTGTCTGTTTTAGCCGGCGTCGACTTTTGTAGTCGCCACTCTCCTTGCATTATTTTTTCTATTTTAACTTTATTTGGTTGTTGCTCCGGGCAGTGAAAAAAAATAATATTTTTTAACAAAAAATATAACAAAGATATTTGTTCTATTTATTTTTAATAGTTTAATAATATTTAAGTTGTTAGTAAAAATTATTCAGTAAATGACTTGTTATTTATCAAAAAATATTGAAAATTACTAATAAGCGTATTAAGTTCTTACAAATCTTTTCATCATGTTCCAAGTGTTTATAGTTTCATCTTTTATTAACATTCAAAGTTTCCATCGTAACAAAGATTGTTCTTTTAAATCTCAAAAAAACAAGTTACACTTTGACCTTAATTTGAAAAATAGTAACTTCAAAAATTTTTGTTAACCTCTTATTTTGCACTCTATATAATCATTTTCCCAATTTGCATTTTTAAAAGAGGGAAGAGAAGTGTTTAAAGTTTTCCTCTTCCAGAATGTAATTCTCAGCATAAATACAACTTATAATCATCATGTAAAATAGAGAAAAACTCACCAAGTAAAAAGCTGGTAGAATCGAAATATGTTTTGATACCAACTGACGCATCAACGGTAGGATTTGAAAACGTTGTGGTGCCCACGATTCCAAATTTTGCTGATTATTCGGAAAAACTTCGACAACAACGAAAACAACTCTAATAGACAAATTTCATTGCGATTTTTTTACACCACCTCAAAGGATAAGTGATGAATAACCTCCTTAAATTTCGCAAAAAAATTCTTAGGGTTGATCAAGATATAACCGAAACGGTACAAGTCAATCTGAAACTGCGAAAAATCACAGCTTTCTATGCTAAGGTGACCTCCAATGAAAAAAAGTTCACAATTCTACATCTTCACAATAAGTCTAATCCATGTTACAATGCGAGGAAACAACAAAATAAATGAAATTAAAATAAAGAAATAGAAACAAAGGTGCAATTAAGAAAACCCACTTGCTTTCTAATCCGAGAAAATTAGACAAAGTTCCCACTAAACTGTCACATTCAAGTTCACTACTATTGAATGCTAAGGTGACGATTCTCAAAAAACGAACCTCAAGAATTCACCGAAGTTAAATCTCGATTCTTTGATTCAATAATCAGAATTCAACTGCTTAAACAAAACCTTATCGCTAGACAAAATAAACAACCATAATGACAAAGCTATAAATCAATCAAAAATCAAAATACTGGAATCTGCAAAAACACATTGAAATAAAAGATGGAAAATCAAAAAGATTTCCTCAAATTCTCTTTACATCAGCCCTACATGAAATCTTGCTTCAATGACTAACATTTATATCTTATATACTTCTGCACAACAAGATAACACTGCTTACCAGTATCATTCATATTAACAGTTTGATTGCTTTCCACTTTTTAACCAAAACTTCCAACTTTTGGATGGAGAAATTGCTGTCAAGGCACTTTTGCTCTTTGCATTATCATCAATCTTCTTCCACTAGCACTATCCCCATGCACTCCCAGCTTTGCAAGGTGGCTCATTCGCCTTTTCCATGACACAGAGGGGCCCTGCCGAGTCGGCCCTTTTTCCACATCATCGGATTCGTTTTCGACCGAGTCGGAGCAATTATCAGAAGCTTTTTCATCATCGGATTCTTGGATTATCTGCTTCAACCTCTCGACTACCTCACTCATCGTCGGCCGATCTTTGGCACTCTTTGCCAAACACGTATCAGCCAACTTGGCGATTTTCCGAGCTGCATTTAGAGAGTACTGGTTTTCGAGACGTGGGTCCATCATCAACTTGAAATTGTTTCGATTGGGATTGAAATTTTTAACCCACTCCAAAAGTTTCTGCTCTGACCTTGGTTGGTTTTTCTCGAACGATCGCCTACCCGTAAGAATCTCGTACAATACGACACCGAAACTCCATACATCACTCTTTGTCGTAAGATGTCCCGTTTGAATGTAATCAGGAGCTGCATATCCATAAGTCCCAACCACCTAATCACAAGTTATATCTTCAATCAGATGTCTAAGAACTGAAGCCTATACATTAAGGATAATACTAAGTTTACTCTCTAATTAACTGGTAGAATCAGTGTCTTATTTTGACTATTTATAGTTTATCTTAATTACTACATCAAATAATGAGTAACAAGTAAATGTCATATCATTAAATAAGATTAGAGTGTAAAATCAGATAATAAACTTAATATTACTCTTACGTTCATGAGCGAAACAATATGCTTACCGCAGTTGAAACATGAGTGCGGCCAAGCTCTGGTCCCTCTCGAGCAAGCCCAAAGTCCGAAAGTTTCGGATTAAAATTCTCATCCAATAACATATTCGAGGATTTGAGATCTCTGTATATCACCTATGCCATATGTAAACAATAAAAAGGGTCAGAAAATAGAACTTATCAAATCTCGATTCAACAAGAATTTTCAGGATTGGACCTGGACTTCCAACTCGTTGTGGAGGTATGAAAGGCCTCGAGCTGCTCCGAGTACTACATGTAATCTTGTTTTCCATGGAAGAGATGGGCAAGCTTTACTGAAAAGATGATCATCTAAGGTTTTGTTGGGGAGAAACTCGTAGACGAGTAATCTCTGCATTCCTCTTTCTCCATCTACAGCACAATAGCCTATGAGTTTGACAAGATTGGGGTGTTCTACTACCCCTAGAAATTGAACTTCCGCCACCCATTGTTTATGACCCTGAAGACGAAAATCGAGCAATTGGCAGATTTTTCATAAGAATTCATCGACTTTATGTTGAAATGTTTTTGAAAACTCCATACCTGCATGCCATTCGGGTTGAGTTTCTTAATGGCGACCGTAATGGGGTCTCCCTTCCCATCTACCGGCTTGATTGAGCCTTTGTAGACACTTCCAAATCCGCCTTCTCCAATCTTAAGCAGCCTATTGAAATCATGGGTTGCTTGTTTTAGCTCCCCAAAAGAGAACACTCGCAAATTATGCGCCTTCTCTTCGTACAATTCGGGTAGACTACGAGGAGAATTCATAGAGCAGAAGGACTTGACCAATCCGCTAGATTTAGAGCCTGAAAAATCAGAGTTTTCTGCCATTTTCGATTCTGGAGCTGATCTTTGTTCTCTGCTCTTGTATTTGCGTTTGAAGGAGTAGAAACACTTCATTGATCCAAACTTATCTGTTCACTGCCTCTGAATCAACCTCTAAAACGGCTGCAAATAACAAAATATTACGCTAGAGAGAGGAGGGAACTGAGAAGGGAAGACCATATGAAGAAAAGAAGCAAAACAGGGAAACCCAGACGAAAAATTCGTCAAACGCATGAATCGGTTTGTAGATAAACCATTAGAGAGCAATCAACGAAGACCCAGCTAGCAAAACTGAGAGAAAACAACGAAAACAACCAAAATTCAAGCAAAACATGGAGAAAGACTGCAAGAATAAAAACTCTTTAGCTAGCCCCCAAAAAAAATTCATCAAGAAAATATTACAAGGGCAATATGATCGAACATTTCAGCATAACACAGATAATTTTCTCGTCAAGAACCTGTTTCCGCCGCTGCGCAGGGCCTATGGGAAGAATCGAAGGCCTTGCAAACCACCCCTTTCTTCCTTTCCACCCTCTTCCGAAGAAGAAATCGTAGCAATCCAAAAATTGGTCTCAGTATTTGGTAGATATGGACTCGACTTCTAGGAACAGTGCACCATTTTTGCTTCTCACTGAAAAAATTTGGTGGGGATTCAATGAGCGAATTAAATAATCAAATCAAGGCAGTGAGAGCATTAAAAGTTTGCACGCAAAGCATCAGTCAGCTAGGAATTGAAGGCTTTTCCTCCTAGTCCCTGTTTCTAGCCTCAAGGAGCTGGCACCGTCAATTAAGTTGGGTCGTCGTTTATCCTTCTGGGGCAATGAAACCCGTACAAATGTTTGCTTGGTTTCCAAGAAAATGAAAGACAAAGCATGGGAAAGTGTGCCAAGAATTCACGGGTTCATTTCACAGGTTCTGGGTTTCTCTCACAACCACAAAGAAAGAGAAAAATGAGAAATCTTTCCTACTTTTCCCAGATTGTTCTGGTATTTTACTTTCGTGAATAGAATTGATTGATTACTAGCATATTACCAAATTCAGCTAAAACAGCCTTGCCAACTCTTGCGTTTAGCTGGTCTATAAACAATTCGACCTTCAATGAGTTGAGTAATGGAGCTGGCTCGTTCAACCCAGTTAGATAAAATCTTTCACGCACAGTTAAACTAGACCCGGGCGTTTGACATAAGCCAAATCCAGGAGGTTGTAGTTTATGAGAGTGGGGGGTTCACACTACCATCATAGCACAGATTGAGATTATTTTATTTCAATTATTGATTATAATTCTTGGACAGCTAAAAAGCACAATATTTTCAAAAATTAGGTGATGTTTAATTACATTTCAAAGAACATCACCAAAATGTTCTTGGTGAAAATTATAAAAAGATAAAATATAGTTGTATTCTTTTATAAAAAAATAATTTAAATTGACTTTGAAGCCATTAATCTTAATTTAGTTTGAGTTGGAACGACCCATAAAGAGTGAGCCCAATGATAGTGATGTATGATGATTGAAATTGTCTTGGAATCCTTATTGTGTCGTGACAGAGTCACTTACTACAATTGTTTATTTGTTAATTTAAGTAATGATGTCGCAAATTTTATTGGGTTTTTTTAGTAATCTATAAATTAACTCATAATTTAATCTAAGAAAAATGACGGACAAACCTTTGTACTTTATAATCAATAACAAGTTAATCACTAAATTATTTTAGCTAATAAATTAATCACTGAACTATGAAAAATCATCGCCATGAACATCGCCGTTAATTTTCTAAAATCATAGTGGAAAAAAACAAATACCTATGAAAAGAACTCATGATTTTATAAACAACTTTCCATAAAAAAAAGTTAATATCCATGAAGAATTGATTTAGAAAATTTTGAGTTTTGTAAAAGAATTGATTTAAAGTATTTAGAATTTTATAATTTAGAAGATTTTGTAAAATAATATTAATGTTTTAGTTTTCAGATGATTTAAAATTGTTTTACAGTCAATGGGAGAATACAATTTATTTGTGTTGTCTCTGTTTTTCTACAAAGAAGATAATGATTAGTATTTTTATTTGCAGACGATCCACTGCGGATCGACGACTCAAGTCAACACTAATAATTTAACCCCTAAACTATGATAATCTTATGCGGATTGATGATCCTCTGTGTATTAACAAATTAATCCCTGAACTATGACATCTGCTACAGATCGACGACGATCTACCGTGGAACGACAATGCGAAAAACGTAACCGTGGTGTTTACTCCATCAATTTCACATAGTTCAGTGGTTAATTTGTTAGCAAAAAAAAGTTTAATGGTTGACTTGTCATTTATCGCAAAGTATGATAGTTGGTTTTTCATTTTCCCTTTAATCTATTTTGTCACAGTTGTTTTTTAATTATTTTAGGAAAATTAACAAAACAAATCTTGGACTTTGGGATCAGCAACATGCAAAATCTTGAAAAAATTTCGAGGATAACTAAGAACTCGAACTATGGAAAACAAACGACGCAAACCTTGTAGTCATGTTTTCCATCAAAATACATAGAGACAAATGCCGCATTCACATTAATGTCAAGGACTTTCTGACAGGAACGTCCAATGATCAACAACGGACGTCTTTCAATGATGAGGGACGTCAAGGCTGATTCACGATGAAGGGCGTCTTTGGGGCCATTGTAAGGCCGAAGGACATCATTGTTGGCTATTGGTGAAGAGACATACGTCCTTCAACGAGGATGGACATCTAAGATGGGAGGAGGGGTGCTGGAGGACTCATGCTTGTTGGATCAATCCATTTATGACGGATGAGCCTCGTCCCACAACAAACGTCCATCGACTTAAGATGGATGTTCCTCCATTTACGACGGACGTCCCTCTAGTTACAACGTCATTTAACATTGAGGGATGTCTGTGGATGATAAAAAATGCCTATTGATATTGAGAAACAACGTCGTTCAGTTGAAATTTCTTTAATATTTAGCATGTTTGTGATTTTAAAGTTTAGGATTTGTTTAGTTAATTTTCTATTTATTTTTTTATATATCTTCTTGGAGTCAACTTTCTTTATAATTTGAAAAAAAGATTTAGTTTTTAAAAAATAAAAAAAATTATCATTAATTACATAAAATAATTTCATCACCTGTCAAAGTTTGTCTCCGTGTGTAGTTTTGGAGGGATGCGACTCATGTCACCATCCTGCCCTACATTCCGCCAAAGAAGAAAACTCAACGCTTGACCCAAATGGACTCCATCACATCCAGTTGATCTATCTTCATATTTATCGCACAAGGCAGCCTCGGGCCAAGCCTCGAAAAAGATTGAGAACCAGGCTAAGCCTCCATAAATAGTTCAATGGTAACTGATGAAAGCCTTAACCAACAAGTGTTTAGTTGAGGTTGGAGAATTTTATGTGGGAGGAAGTCAAATTGGAAAGCTTAGAAAAACCAAGGGGAGCCTCAAATTTATGGAAGTAATAATACAACTGAACAAACCTGGAGTCATTCATTTAGCTAAAATTAATGTTTATGATATACTCTATTACCAAGTCAAATGGTCAAAAGCTTGCTAAAGCTATTCAGAAGCACAAAATTATAGTTGCTCATCAAGAAGAAACTAGCCACATGAACACAAATCATGGGAGAAAATTGAGCCCAAATCAAACCCAGCAAGAAAATTTTCACTTCAACTCAGAAACTAGGAAAATGCTTCAATTGTGGGGTTATTCTTCTCGGGTTATCCAATCTCAAGTCTTGTGAATGAATAATATGAAATACAACATTAATATTTACGAGACAACCTACTATAAAATGAAAATGTGACCGACATTTTTGTTAAGGCAAGAAACCAAAGAACAGGTAAAGTTGTACAATCTCATATCACTTGCCAAAAGTGAAGGATAATAGTGCATAAATAAAGTATCATCTCCAGCTAGTATAAGACTTTCTAGAATAAGACATAAGAAAGAAAACATGCAGTCCTAATTCTAAAACAGATAATATTATATTATATGGGGAGCTCATAATGTTAGAGGAAAAAAGTTAAAAGAGTACAAAGATATTTAAATATTGTGTATACTTATGTACTGGAGCTAGATAATTCTGTTTTACAATATGATTATTCAAAGTACAATCATTTTCAATATAAGTAGTAATGTAGGGAGAAAGGCCACAATTCTCCAACTCCCCAATCCTCACTCAAAACTTCAACGTTCTATTTTGAAAGATCCAACAAGTGATATTATATAGAGAAAGGTCTTGTATAGACGTCAAATGTCTGCGAAGCTGTCAGCTGTGGCTCCTACGATACAAAGAGCAAACCATTTCAATAGTTTGAAGCCAATTAGGCAATTTATTTAATGCCCATTGAGCCATGAAATTCTAGAGCTAACATGTTTGAGATTTTAGTAATGGCCAATAACACCAGTTAACTTCTTCACATAACTCTAATGCAGAAAACGGGGGAAAAATAATAATAATAAAAGAAAAAAAAAAACCTGTCTAAGGCTGCCCAGGATTCCTCCAGACAGAAGCATGGTGAGAAGAACTGTGACAACACCACCGCCAAAATCACCACCGCTACTTCCAGCATTTTGAATAGCGGCTCTCATTGAATTCAACATGCTTCCATAAGTAGTTGCTTGTCCACGCTCAATGGCTTGGATGAAGCAATAAGTCATGGCACCTGTAGATGTGATCCTTGATAAAGCCTGTTCCCATCAAAGGTTAGTTTCCTCTGAAAGACCGAAATCTATAAGAAGTTGAAAAATTGTGAGTGAATATGTTTATCAACTCACAGATGTATCAGCTGAGGTTTGATCATCATCACAACCACTGAAAGAGAAAACTTCTCCACCACTTGTTCCTTTCCACGTACCAGATCGAGGGCGATGGTCCTCCCATACATAGTACCCACTACTACTGTAACCAGAAAGTAAAATAATGTAGATTTAGCTATAAATGCAGGATTACATTACATAAAAGAGAAATTTCATTTGTGTCACCCAATGGTTTGACTGGGGGGAAGCGAAATAAGAATCACGTGTCTTCTACCGAACAAAAAGATAGACCATGGAAAAGGGTAGACTAAGAACATAATAAATAGGGTAAATTACAATTTAGTCTATGAAGTTAGAGATAAGAGACAACTGATATCATAAACTATTTTTTAGCAAAACTAGCCTTGCACTTTGAATTGTTAGCAAAATGACTTATGCCTTGATAAAATTTGTCAAATGTCTCACATTTTTTTAGCTTGTAATAGTAATTTAACATATCTTTATTACCTTGACTTATTCGATTTCACACACTTAATTTTCCATTTGATCTCAAACATAGAGTTCAATTGGACCATCTTTTAGTTTTCGAAATCGAATATGATATCGAGTGCGTAAGAAATCAAAATCAATGTAGGCTAAAATGACCATTATAAAAGAAAGCTATGAGACATTTGACATTTGACAAATTTTATTACATCATGAACCCTTTTGCTAACAACTCAAATTATAGCAGTAATTTTGCTCAAAAAAATAATTTAAGGATTAGTTAACCCTCATCCCTAAATTCAGAGGCTAAATTGCACTTTATCTTGATAAATATGAATAAAGCATCAAATGATAAATTGAAGAAAACATTTGATGATCGAAAGATAAGACTTGTTATCATTTTGACAGAAACTTATGAGATTTGGTCAAGATGAATTTAGCAACTCAAGGGCTAGATCTACTTGTTTGTTTCACTAAATCTTATTTCGGACAATTTTCCAACATTACAAACTGAATTGAAACATCAAGGAATTCATTTTTCCTGAAAAAGGATAATTAGTTGCTAAATGCAAGATCCTTAAGCACACAAGTTCATTAGAAACCATGCATTTTATCTTGAGACCAACCTGTTCATTCTGCAAAGAAACGGCAAATCCAGCACTGTACCGCTATGGCAAGCATCGATTATAGCATGAAGCTTAGCACCATTAGGAATTGGTCTTACGATTGTAGCGTTGATTTCATCATCAACAATCATACCCTGAGTTTCAAAGTCCAAGGGACAGAGAGTTTCATCATATCCATCGACTTCCTCACCATTGTAGTTTCTCTGACGTGAGCCATGACCAGAATAATGAAAAACCAGAGAATCGCCAGGTTGACAACCTTGGACTAGCCAATATAATGCCATTCTAATGTTTCTTTTTGTTGGAATTCTGTAGGGATCGGTTTCTTCTTCTGCACACATAACATGTTTATGCTCAAACAATAAATTGTATAGGAAAGAAAAAATGGACACTTTCTTAGCAGAGAAAGGTAGATTAGCAACATTAGAAAATTATAAATGCGATGAAGAAACCAATATTAATATGCAGAGCGCAGACAGAGTACTGATTCTGTTTTCAAATGACTAAAAAAGAAGGGGAAGAGCGTTTATAAAAGCACTAAAAATATATAATTGTAACATCCTCAATTCTCCTATTAAAATATTGTCCGGCCGAATCCGCACAGTTTTGTTCTTGGGTTTAACTCAAAACGCGTTGTATTAGACAGAGAAAAAAATCTTACTTATAAATCATGCATTTTTCATTCTTCCAAGCGACGTGGGATTGTGCGCTCCCACTAATATGGGTCAGACCCTCACATAGGTCATTCTGGCCTTCACAAGGTGGACTGCCACAATCATAAATAGAAAATACCTTAGAGTAGAAGTTTGCTTTCAACTTTTTTAATGTTATACAGTTGGTTCTACATAAAACTTGACATATGCATGAGATAGCTTTTGTTAAATCAGTCTATATGAACTGTAAAAAGCTATCAACATTAGAAGGCAACCCTAGTCAGACACTTCCATCAATTAGGTCCATAGTCTTTGTGCAGTTGAATAAAAATTATCTAAATAATCTACTGGACAATTTGATTAAGACTTTTCTTAATTTTCTTTTTGCTTCACAAAAATTCCTTCTTTTCTGCTTCTTCTCCTAGCTGTACTTCTTGAAGCAGCAGTTAACACACACCCAAAGGCCAGATCTTAAAACTACATCAGATTGTAAAACTACATCACAGGGTAAGCCACCCTAAATCACTCATACTAAACACTTTTGTGAATTCACCTAAGGAAACTACTTAGTTTACATCATTCCAAGTATAGTGACAGGCTCTAAAGTAATCAGTTGTGAAGAAATTAGTCAAGGTGTGTGTAAAGTGTTGATTATGAACCAGGACCATGACAAACGCCCATTTGAAGATCAAGATTGAAAAAACCTCAGCCAATCACCAATGTGAGTTCTTCAGAGTCTGCTGTAATGATTGGAATAGGACCATACAGCGAAACCCCTAAAGTTTGATCCAGAAAGTTCATCGACACAAATCCGAAAACTACACTACCCAATCATTTGACTCTTCTCAACCATCCAAAATTCGAAAACAAATTTTAAACAATTACATAGGTTACCAAAAATCGCATTCAAATCCAAACATAAACTGATATTTTTTTATAGATAGATAGGTAGATAGAGAGAAAGAGATAGAGAGAGAGTACCAGTGAGCATCAGAATGGAATCTTCCGGAAAGGAGAATCTCTTGACCAGAAGATAACGCATACACTTGGCATCGTTAAGGCAGCCTTTGAGCTCGTGCCTCGAGTATCTATAGGAAATTCCACAGATCACGGCCCTTTTCTTCCCGTGTGAATGAGGAGGAAGTCCAGGAGGCGCGTGATTGTAGGGCGAGAGCTGAGGGGGTGGCGCGTAGTTGTAAGTCGGAGGAGGGGCCGCTCGAGGATCGGCGATGCGGGTGACGGCCTTGCAAATAGTACAGCGGATCAAGATGGCGCCGTGAGGGAGCTGAAGAGGAGTCCTGCAGCTGGAGCAGTCCACCAGCAAAGGAGGGGGAGGGTAGTACATAACGGGAATTAGAAAAAAGGAGGGTAGATGAATCAATCTACGGTTCAAATCACATAATCGGTGCAGCCATATGCTTCTTCAATATCTAACGCGCTAAAAGTTGAAAATGATACTCTTCCCGGAGCAAATAAGAGAATGGAGTTTGAAGTCAGTTTCGTACCAGGCTTTAGAGTTTTCTGTGTTGAATAGAGAGAAAAAGAAGTCTGTTGAAGACGAGGGTCGAGAGCCTCCAAGAGCAAATTATGGCTTCTCAGATTGGTTTGGTTTTGGTTTCTCCCTGCCTCGACTTCTCATAACCAGAGGGCCCTCTGACAAGGGTGACAGCTTTGTCAAAGACGAAGGTGTTTTAGAGAAGACTTTCTATGCTTTTTTTTTTTTTTTTTAAGAAATTAACAAAACAAACTTTATAGTTTGATTGAACCATAAATCAAATCTCAAAGAAATTTTGTAAACACTTAAAATATTAAATTATGAAAAAAAAAATCTCGTAATCACTTTTTTCAGCTAAATAAGTTGAGACAAATTTCAAAAATATCACCTAAGTCTCTAACGAACATCCACAAATCAACCTTAGACGTCATTCAATAATGAGGGATGCCCAAAGTTGATTTATGAGAAAACGAACATTTGATAAAAATTAAATTAGTTATGATATCAAATGATACGAATCAGAATAATTTTGATTCCAAATGATAGGCAACAGAATCGGAGATAAGTCAATCATTTGGATAATAATATATAAAAAATATGGATAAATGGAGGTTGGATTTACATAGGGTTGTCAGCAAACAAGAAAGAATAACAGACGATCAGATGGAAAATAATAAAAGAATAAAAGAAAATGACAAATGAATTAAATTAAGGGACGTCTAATATAGAAAATCGACGTCCAACACGAGAGGTGAACAGCTGAGATGAAATATTGGAAAGACATTCGACTTAAAACAGACGTCCCTCATCCCACAATAAACATCCTTCATCTCACAATGGATGTCCCTCGACTTAAAAAGTCCCACAATGGACGTCTTTCAACTTAAGACAGACGTCCTTCATCCCACAACAGACGTCTCTCGATTTAAGACAGACGTCTCTCATCCCACAATGTACATCTCTCCACTTGCGATGTCATTTAGTATTGAGGGACATCCGTGGATACTACAAGACATCCATTGAAGTTGAGAAATAACGTTATTTAATATTGAGAGATGTCTATATTAACGAAAATCGTGACTGCAAAATTTGCATCGTTCTTTTACTATAATTTGAAGTTTTAATTGTTCACAAAATTTCTTCAAGCTTTATTGTGTAATTGACTCTAAAACATGAAATTTATTTTGTTACTTTATTTTTTTTATTATTATACTTTTCAACTATGCCTTTTTTAAATATCAAAGTTAAAAATAATAATAATAATAATGTGAAGTCTTTAAAATTCAATGGGAAATTAACACCATATACCATATAGGATGCTATCAATGATGAGTCAAATTTTGGAGAATTTTTTTAACAACTAAAACTTTAAACTATGAAAAATTTTTGCCGGCGACCTCTATGATGCCCTGCGTCAAAAACAGTACTTTCTTACTTTACTTGTTCATTTTTAAAGTGTTGTGTAATTTTTTTTTTCTTTTTATTTACTTAAAACGGTTACGGTTAAAACTTATATTTTTATCGTGAAAATCTCAAGAGCGTGAATAAATCAGAGTAAAGCGGAAACCTTATTAAATGCATTATATAAAATTCATGGTTAAAAGCATAAACATAATTAATATTCAAAACATAGTTTTAGGGTTAAAGTAGTAGTTAATATTTTACAAAACATGACTATTTTCATACAAAATATGTATATTATCAAACTCTTTCAAAATATATGAGTACTTTCTCTTTCTCTTGAGCCATGCTTCTACTTTGGTTGCAATTCATCTGGATACTCTGCAGGCTCCACGGGAAAGGCCTCCTCCTCTGCTCCCGTTACTATCATCTTGTTTCCTACACCACCATTAAGACATGAGCCTAAAGGCCCAATAAGGAATTGAGTTTATGCAATATGCTTATGCCTCTCTTTAGTTCTTTTGGAGTGGGTACCGCCTCAAACTAATATTTCATTATGTTCATTCGTTCGTTCATTCATTATTCATACGTCGAGCGGAAGATTGAAGGACCCATATGAAATGATATAGTTTGATCGGCTTCTAACCTCCTGTGTGCAGCTAGTCCCTTTTCCGACAAGGTAGGGGTGTAGCCTGGCTGCCAGACTAGATTCGAACTACCCATCCGCCCCCCAACTTCCCATTATTCGTTCTTTTTTTCATTTAACATTTTCCTCACATAATGCATGTGAGTACCACCCCAAGGTGGCACTCCCTAATTATTTCTATTATCACGATGCATGTTTGTAGAGTATAACAAGGAAATATACAATAATTGAATAGCACATATTAGGAAAGTAACGACACTTAAATGAATGATTAAACGATAATTATAAATGAACATCGCATATAATTAATGACAGTAATTAAAATAACAAGTATAGCAGCGAATTGGAACAACAACTGAGAATATCAGGCTTGAATACATAGCAGCAAAATATCATGCTCTTTAAACAACAATTTAAACAGTTAACATGCTCTTAAACAGCGAACATAATGGTAAGATAACATGCTTTTAATATTAGATAGACCAACAACAAATATAATAAGAACGACATGCTTAATTCTAACACAATTGGAAACGTGCTTAATAATTTACACAAACTAATATTAGAAATATGCTTAATAATTAGATACGCACAGATATACAATTAAGAGTAGCATAATTTGATTCTAAGTGAGCTTTATAATTTAACTCATTGTTAAGATTATTAACCTAGTCAATTAAACATACTTGGGTTAATTAAACATACTCAAATTAGTTAGTTAAGTAGTTAAACATGCTCGGATTAGTTAGTGAACTAAAATGCTTAGATTTATGAGTTAAGTATTAGTTAGTTAAACATACTTATGAACTAACATGCTTCTAATATCATAATGTAAGCAAACAACTGCATAATATCATGCTTTTAATTAACGGTTAAACAACAACTAAATAGAGAATTTAAAGCGATCATGCTTGTAATTAACGGTTAAACAACGACTAAATAAATAATTTAAAGCGAACATAGCAGCGAAATTTTATGCTTTTAGTCAACGAATTGAACAACTAACGGAATGAATTAAGCTAGCAACCTCGTTTATCATTACCAAAATTACTCAAGTTATCTACACTTGCTTAGATTAACAGAACATTGATCTAATTATGTACACATGCTCAGATTTACAGAGTATTAACCTAGGTATCTACACATACTCAAATTAGAGAACTGATAATTGGGAGAATTCAATCACGGACATCAAGGTAGTAGCAGCAGTAACTAAATCCACAGCTTACAGAATCTCACCCTTAACCCACATATCTCTAAAGAAACCACTCACGAGCACCCTCACACCAAACAATTTTTCTCACACTCGCAGGAACTCACAATCGCAGAAGGAGTTGAAAGCTAAAGATAAATAACAGAAAACACCAGGGAAGGCAACTTAAAATGCGAGCCTTACCTAGAAATCATCATTCGTATACTTACCGGGATGGAGGGCGCATGTGTCACCATGGGGAAGGCGTGGTCTAGACAGGGGAGAGTACTCCCATGTCTCCTTAGTGCGTAATTAATTGCAAGACGACAAAACTTTCTTATTTTAAACCCTAAAAATCGCAGACCTCGGACATTTCGGACGAGCGGTGCGTCATGGCCTCATCCGCGTGCGTCCAAAAATCACTATTCTTTAGGCAGTTTTGTACTTCTGGATGAAGGGTGGTGTCCTAGCCTTCTTTCGCATTCGTCCGAATCCGTCATTCGGACGAAGGAAGTCATCCGCATTCGTCCGAAACTATCCATAAATTGGATAGATTCAAAATGACTGCGTCCGCATGCATCAGCCTTCGTCCACAAGCGTCCGAAAGTGTCTAGTTATGAATTAGGACGCGAGAGCTTCGTCCTACATCATCTCAAAACACAGGGACAACGTACCATGCATTTTCGGATGACATTTCTCATCCTTGATGTCGTCTGCATGCGTCCAAATTCATCCAAAACAGTTTTTCCTTCACTTTTCCTACTTAATTTTCATTCCATAATATTTTCTCCATAAATACACGTCACAATTGAACACGTATAAATACGCAATGTAATATATTAATTATCCCAAAAATTGATTACATCGCGTATACGAGGAAAATATTATTGGGGTGTTACAA
Source organism: Begonia loranthoides (assembly GCA_022433065.1). Taxonomy (NCBI): domain Eukaryota; kingdom Viridiplantae; phylum Streptophyta; class Magnoliopsida; order Cucurbitales; family Begoniaceae; genus Begonia; species Begonia loranthoides. The sequence continues at coordinate 25,996,151 of CM039483.1, forward strand.
CCTCACAGTCACATTTCCCATCCAGGACCGTCGAGTTTAACGACTCGGTTTCATCTTTGTCAAGTACTGTCGAACGGAGACGAAGGACGTCAAGTATCGTCCCTCCTGGCAGTTTGAAGAAGAAGGACAATGGCTGACAATGGTGGGCAATGGCGGAGAAGAAGCTCATTGGCCGTTGGATCGCGGAATGGGCGGCCAGGACTGAATCTGGCGATTCTCTAAGGCGAGTGACGGACAACAATCCCTGGCCGTTGGATTGAGCGAGGGACGTCCCTCATCTGGATCGACGGCCAGGATTGCATCTGGCATCTTCCAGAGGTGATGGAGGATGACAATCCCTAGTCGTTTGATTGAGCGAGGGACGTCCCTTATCCGAATCGACTGTCATGATTGACTCCAAATTAACTGGGTCACGTATAAGGCACAAGTGTTTTTAAAACTCATGAATTCCCTCAATTAAGACCAACATCCCTCTCCCATAAATGGACATCCATCAGCCAATACTACGTTGTTTTGCCCTCAGTGGACACCTCTCGTCTTAAGCCAACGTTGTTTAGGCCATAACAGACATCTGTCTTAATATGAGGGACGCCCGTTATCTGGATTTGGCATCTTCTAGGGGCGATGGCGGACAACAATCCGTGGTCGTTGGATCGAGAGAAGGACATCCCTTATCTGGATTGATGGCCAGGAGTGACTGCAAATTATCTAGGTCACGTGTAAGGCACACATGTTTTTTAAACGTGTGAATTCCCTCAATTAAGACAGACGTCCCTCCCCCAGACACAGACATCCATCGACCAATACTACGTCGTTCTTCCCTCCCTGGACGCCTCCCGTCTTAAAGATGACGTTGTTTAGGCCATAATGGATGTTCGTCTTAATACGAGGGATGTCGGTTTCATCTTGGGTTTTAAAAACACGTGTGTCTTGCACGTGATCCAGTTAATTTGGAATCAATCCTGGCCGTCGATCTGGAGAAGGGACATCCCTCGCTCAATCCAGCTGTCAGGGATTGTCGTCCGCCATCGCCTCTGGAAGATGCCAGATGGAATCCTGGCCGTCGATCCAGATAAGGGACATCCCTCTCTCAATCCAACCTCCAAGGAAAGTCGTCCGTCCGTTCGTTGCCTCTGGAAGATGCCAGATGCAATCTTGGCCGGCGATCTAGATGAGGGACGTCCCTCTCTCGATCTAACGACCATGAATCATCGTCCGTCGCTCACCTTAGGGAATCGCCAGATTCAATCTTGGCTGTCCATTCCGCGATCTAATGACTAATGAGCTTCGTCTCTGTCATCGCTCGCCTTCGTCCTTCTTCTTCGAACTGCTAGGAGGGACGGTACTTGACGTCCTTCGTCTCCGTTCGACGGCAATTGACAGAGACGAAACCGAGGTGTTAAACTCGACGGTCCTGGACGGAAAACGTGATTGCGAGATCACCCGGGAGAATCCCATAGTTCAGAGTTTTAGCTGTTAAAAAAGTTCTCCGAGATTTGACTCATTATTGATAGCAAACTATAGAATATGTAGTGTTAATTTTCCAAATCCAAGCTTCCAGTATCCAACTGGTAATGTTATATGTATAATATAATTTTATAATTCTAATGTATTGTCTATGTAATAACGGGTGGAAATAGAAATGGTGGCTAAACCGGACCAAACTAAGTTTTCTTAGTTTATTTTTAACCTTAAAAAATAAAACTTAAAAACAAGTACAACTTGGTTCCAACGTCGGGGTGAAACCAAACCTAGTCAGCAAGTCTTGCCCCTACCATGTATAATTCATTTATTGTTACAAGGTTTTTAAGTATTTACAAATGTACACAACACTCTACTAACAAAAAAATGACACGTGGATTGTAACATTCCTCTTAAAATAAATGTGATCTACACTTTCAACGCTGAAATTTCTAGTTCATAGTTAGATGCTTGAAGCATAACACAAAGAAGATATGTTCCATCGAGAAAAGAAATTTGCTTTGCTCTACCTGTTTTTGGATGCTTGTACGAAAGAACAATTACCATTTCTTCTGATAGATACCCTAAATTTCAAAAGATCAAATGTGTGTTTGTTTTGGACACAGAAAAAATAACAGATATTTACAAAACAAATTCTAAATTTTAAAGTCAACATCACGTCAAACCATGTAAAAATTTTACGAACAACTAAAACCTCAAACTACAAAAAAAAAAAAGAACAATACAAATCTCGCAATTATATTTACCATAAAAAAGATCGAGATAAACGCTGCAGTCATATTCCCGTCAAGTGATACACCAACGTGCTCAATAGTCGATGCATGCGTAAACCAACAAGCATGAGACATATCACCATGATCGTCGAAACTTGTTCAGGGTCTACTAAGATTATAGTTACTCTTCGACTAATGAGCATGAACGTGTCCATGGGATCCACTCCGATGAAAGAGGCCGGTCCCATCACATATTGAATAAAAAGATGATAAAAGATAAGTTCGGATTTGATGAAGATTAAAGAGATATAGAGCGAGAATAAATAGACAATGCGCTCCACAATCATAACAAATATGTTCTTCAATTAGCTTCACTCACTCTAATTGCGTTATCATTACAACAACATTCAATGATGTCTTCTGCTCATTAGATGGCAAAGAAGAAAGAGATGGAGGATTCTCTTCTTCGTCTTCAGTCAAGCTCATCATCGACGACATCATTTTGGAAGACGATATCGACGTTAAAGTCATCAACGAGAGCTATGCCAATATATTTGGATTTCCTGTAATGAGTGATACAGAGTAGTCACACTTGGAATATTTGGAAGTGAACAAGGGCGTTGAAATGTTACCACTGCAGAGTAGGTTATGAAGGGATGACCATCCTCCCGTTGCTTTGATTGAATTGAGTGACATTAACGTCTTGAGGAAGCAAATTATACTTTATGCCAAGATTTTCAAATATTCTTTTCAACTCAAGAAAAAGATCTGATCTTCTCAGATTCCTCTCCCCAAAGTTTTGATGGTTCATCGTGTGTTGAACGCATAAACCCATCTTCATCTTGTCCACATTCTCAATCTCCTTCACTACAACTGAGTGTTTTGAGCTCCAAAACTTGGGTTTACTCTCAATGTATCTGCATTTTCAACATTTTGCAAAATCATAGAGCTACAATTGCAGAAACCCATGCAGTCAAACTTTAAAGAGCCAGAATCTTGGGTTTGAGCCAAAATATTTTAATTGGATAGGATGTGTAAGAATATGCTTACGTTTGTATGGCCTTCTTCAGGGCATTAATGGTGTCGAACGATGTAGAGACGTCGATCGTAAAATCGATGTTGTCAGCCATGTCTGGACTTCTTTTAAAGTTGCTGATTGGTTTTGTGAGAAGAACTGAATTTGGGTAGTAGATTTTCTCGTTGTCAAATCTTAAGAACACAGTCGTCAAAATGTTCATCTCTTCCACAATCATCTGCATGGCAATGACAATTACAAATCACAATTATATGTATTATTTATAAGGGTCAAGTATAATATAAACTATATCGATTAAGATCATAATATATAAACTTCTTTTTTTGACAAGTTGAATCTTTACCAACAATTTAGACATTACCAACAATTTATTTGTTAAATCCAACATGTATATACCACTTCAAGTGTTTCAACTCATTTTCTAATCCCTCCGCAGAATTTGAAATCAAGTTAGAATTGTCGGAGGAGTTAGAAATTAGATTGAAACACATAATTAAATAAAAAACATAATATGCACATGTTCGTTTTAATAGATAAATTGCCGACAATATTTAAATTACAGATAACTGAAAGGTGGATGTCGATTTGCAAAGAAAAAGTTTAAAGTCTAATCTGTAAATGACCCGAAACATTAGAAACTCTAAATTACACTTTACCTACTCAATTTATAATGACCATAAAGTAAATTTGAAGCAGTAATTCTCTTACATGCAGACCGTCGACAACACATCGATCACCAACGTCAAAAGGGTGCATCACAAACACGAAAATGATGGATTCGAAGATGGTTTTGCACGTGTTTTGGAACATGAACCCAACAAGTAGAAGCTGAGATGTGACAACAAAGAGAACCTTTGTTGTGGCCAATCCCATTACCAAAAGGGATATAACTATGATGATCACAACCACAATCGCACTAGCCAGTTTATGAAGTTGCTGGACAGCTGTCTTCGTATCGTTCAAGGAATGTGCCAAAGCTTTACGCTCTATGTAGGCGTGGACCTTGGTGATGCAATATAGTCAGAAACCTTTTGACTTGAGGAAGTAAATAAAGAAGGATATCTTCTATGGTGTCATTCTTTGAGACTTACCACCCAATTCCGGAAAGAAGATTTTGATATTTTTCCGGTTTCGATGGCTCCTTCGAAGAGAGGAAAGATGGTGTGAACCTCCTCGCGATGCAAAAATTTCAATAAATCTTCCTCTTCAATGTATCTGCGAGGTTAGACAATTGAAAATGGACAGTTATTATTAAAAATTTGATGTCATTTCCCTAGAATTTCCTCTACTTCAAAGAATGAATCATTTTTACCCACTGAAATTAAGATTGCAGTGTAGTAGTGCGATGCGTTTAAGACATCAATTGTTAACAAAAGCACGAATAATCAATCTCCGAAAATTGAGAGGAAAGTATCTTGTTTTATGAATAACAACATGAAACATTTATCCGGATTCGATCTTCGCAGTTTTCTAATGAACAAAAACAGAAAAGTACCCCACTTTTCCATAGCCAGAAAGCCAAGATGAGATTCAGAAAGATTGGTATTTCTAACGGAAAATAAAGTTGTATTCACTAATCAAGAATGGTATGCTGAAGAATCTACAAGATCAATACTGAATCGTTGTTTTCTGCTAGTTGCCAACTCAATGAATGCCTGGGCAGTGGACAAATACTACAATTCTAGAGCCTTAAAGTTCAAGTGGACCGATCGATTCAAGGGCTTGACTTGCAGTCGGCACTACCTCGCCCAAACATTGTTTTTTACTTTCGTTTTTGTTTAAAAGTTTTGTTCCATTTCATTTTTTGGGTAGGGTGCTATGGAAGAGAAAACTTTCTAATATCTATGAATGAGCCTTAGAAGGCCTAATATTGCACGTAGAAGGCCTAACATTTGTTTTTTGGGTCGGATGTTCATCAAAAGGAGGGTTTGGTTTTAAGCGTTTTATCAAACTAAACCCAAGATGAAAATATAAACTAATAAATAGCTTCACAAACTAAAACTCAAAAACTTCAGAGTTTCAAACCCATAAAAATGGAAGTTTTAGTTAAGTTTCTTTTATCAATTTTTACTACTTATGTTCTGTATTACCAGTCAGGATGTTCAAAGCTTGTAATCCTGGAATCTAGATATTTTGTAGGACATTTGATGAAGGAGACATCTAACAATTGACAACCCACGAGCCTCCAAGATCAGACCTAGAAGCTAGAAAAATCTAGAACAGAAGTTGACAAAGAACAGTTCAATGATTGAAGCTATCCATGAAGACGAATATAAAACAAGAACAGGTCAGTAGTGATCCAAAGACATCAAAAGTACTTTGTCGTTAATACTATTATGCGAAAAAAGCGAAACCCATAATATGGAATGTGACAGAAAGTAAGGAGAATAAAAGCAGCTGAAAAAAGGGGAAATGTTGAAGAAAAAAAGGTACATACTTTACTCCGGGCTTAGCAACATTCTTGAATATCCTTTGAGCACAGTTCCTAGCCTCCCATTCGTTTGTAATCTCGGATTCCTCGTTTCCAAAATCATCTACAGTTCTAGAAATGGTGGATAAGCCTGAAGATCTAACATAGCTCACAAGCTTCTTCACACTCCAAGGCGATGCCTTGATCTGTCTGCTCAGCTTTTTCAAGCTTTCCATATCGATCTTCCTCGATCGATCTCTGGGTAACGGATCTGTCGTTCCCTCCTTTAATCTCGAAGGCAACGATTTCGAGGATTGAAGACGACGATTCAGGGGCTCTCTCTGATCCTCCTCTAATGGCGGCCCCGAAAGTGCGTCCAAAACATAATGGATAAACACACTTTCTTTCATTCGATCAAAGAAGGTCGCAACGTGAAACGACGAAGCGAGAACTTTAACGAGAACTATTTTCAACAACCAGATGGTCGCTCCGACGAGAATGGTGATTAGAGCTCGAAATAGCCTCTTCATGACCTTATTGTGCTTGTGGACGTCGGGGAACAGTATCGGCCACGCAATTAGAACAAGACCTAACCAAGCGCAGTTTTGAAAACTCTTCCGCAAGCCATAGACGAAGTAGAGGACCTTCTCTCTGAGCATAAAATTTCTTTCGATTAGGAATACGAGAATGCCCACTAACCATCCAGACACTAGGCGACCACAGAATATCACCATGACCATCAAACACCATTTCCATATCTCTAAGCTCCATAAAAACCTATTTTTTAGGGAGTCTAGAGTGAGAGAGCAAACAAAGCAAGTCATAATAATAAGAAACAATGCCCATTCAATCAAAACCCTCTTGTTTATCTTTCTTTTCCTCTTCCTCTTACTTTTTCCATTCGCTGTCTCTTCGCCGGGTTCTTCTTCGTTTTCGTCCCATTCTTCATCGTCGGAAGAGGAAGAGTTTTCAGGGTGAGGGTTTACGGGTAGGAGCTTATCTGATTCGAGGATGGTTTTGGGTGGGATGAGAGGATAGTTTATCTCCTCGAACCGGGATCTGGGTTTGGAAAAGGCGAGACGACGAAGGGTTTTGGTTCTGGAAGAAAGTTCTTTGTGGAGATGTACTTCTTGAGACTGTTTGAGCTTCGGAAGGTTTGGTTGGTCGATGTTAAGCACTACGTAACCTTCGTTTTTTTTTTGTTGGTCTCCTTTCTCGACAACCTCCATAGCCAACTGCAACCTCTCGAAATGAACAAGTAAAATCTCTGATACAAAGAGAGAGAAGAGAGTAGAGGAGTCGACCGGCTTTGAGCTTCGGGAGCAGTGCGGACTGACGAGTAGCCGTAGGGGCGGGCGTGTAATTAATAATTTATTTATAGGATAATTAATAAAAAAAAATCCTAAAATACAGGAGAAATCTTAAATTATTTTTGTAAATAAATTAACAAAACAACCACGACAATATAGATTCCTTGTTAACTTAACTATTAAATAAGTAAACATTATTGTTATATTTTTTAATTAAAAATATTATTATTTTGATACATAATATTATTTTTCTATTAAATAGATTTAAAATATTATTTTTTATTTTAAAAAGGCAACATTTTACCAAAAAAATACAAGTTTTTGTAAAGTAAAGATTACTTTCCAAGTTAAAAGTAAGACATGTCAACGAACACTGAGAACGATAGGCCAAGAAAAAGAATGATTAGATGGTGAAGAAAATTGGATGAGTGAAATCAAGAGGACATGTGAGTCATGTTGAAGTTCAACAACGTTTTCGAAAAATTGAAAACGTGAAAATTGTTTTCGACGATAAGAAAATCATGCTAGAGCTTTCCAGTATCGTCTTCGTGGTAAGATTGCTTCAATTATTGCAATTTTAGCATAAAACTAAAGTAGAATTAGAATTGCAGAGAGAATGTTTTGGCATCGTCTTCGCGATAATCTTTCAACAATTAATGGTAATATTTCCGTCATCCATTTTTCATAGTTCAGTGTTTAAGTTATTAGCAAAAATTGTTCAGTGGTTGACTTGTTATTGATCGCATAATACAAGGGTCGTTTTGTTAATTTTCATCAAATAATGAACTATAAAAAAATAAGGATAATTAATAAACAAAATAAATAATTATGGGATCAGTGACAAAACAAATATTAAACAATTTTTACTAACAAATAAAATATTGAATTATGAAAAATGAATGAGTCAAACATCACTGTCACGTTTCTGTTAAAAATTAAAAAAAAATTTCCATAGAGAATAATTCATTTTTCCACAGCGGACTCGTACATGAATTAGTTATAGTTAAAGAATTAAGGTATTTTTCGTAATAGAAAAGACAATTTCTGCAACGGATACTTGTCTTCCATTGTGCAATCTTAGTTTCCTTAGCGGAAATATATTTTGTATTCTCATATCAACCAATATATTGAAATATATTTTTCTATATACAATAATTAAACGATTTTTAATATGAGTTTCGTACCTATCGTTTGCCAACTCAGTCCTAAAGGTCCATGGGTAGAAACAATGTGATATAGGTTGGAAATAGACCAATTGAGATACTGGTCGCGCTTGAGGTTGATGTTGAAGTTGTGTTTTCAGATTGAGGTCGTGTTTTACCCTCAGGTTGTGCTGAGAAAACTAAGATTCTGCAACAAAAAACAAATATTTGTTGCGAAAAATACTCTTTCCAATGCGAAAACAAATATTCTGTTGATAAAAGTTAGTCATATTCAGTGTTTTATTCATTAGTGAAAATTGTTTAATATTTATTTTATCATTGAATCCATAGTTCAGTGTTTTTTGGTTAATTACCCAAAAATAAATAAAACAAACCTTTTAATCACGTGTTAAAAAATGGATCCAGATGATCACGTCAGCTTGTGATTGTCTACGATTTAGTGATTATTTGATTATTTTATCAAAAATTTATAACTTAATTGAATTAATTAAGTAATTTAATTAAATTTAATTATTATATAATTAATAATAACATCTCTCAATTATTTGATTGAATTAATTATGCAATTTAATTATTAACTAACTTATAATAAGATTAATGACTAATTAAATTTACTAATTCATTTTAAATCAATCAAATTTGATTAATTGAATTTATATAATTTGATCTTAATACTAATTGATTTTATTGTGATAATATTATCCAATAATCAAATTTAATTAAATTTAATTATTACTTGATTAGTAACATATTAATCTTTAATTAATAATCATTTAATTATTTCATCATTCAAATTTTGATTATTTGATTAAACATAATTATTACTTAATTAATAATAAAATTAATCACTAATTAAGATTATTTGATTGAATTAAATAGACAAATTAGTGATTATTTAAATTTGATTTGATTGAATTAATTAGATAATAATCAAATTTAATTACATTACGTAATTAATTGAATCAAATAATTAATTTTTAACTAAATAATCAAATTATTACTAGTGATTGATGTTGGTATTAGTTATAATAATTAAATTTGATTAAAAATTTTAATTAATTCAATCAAATAATTAATTTTTGATCAAATAATCTCTAAATTGTAAATGATCACTCTTAAATTGCATATGACCGCTCTTAAATTGTTAACTTCCCCTCTTAAATGGCAAATGTCCACTGTTGGTGAGTTGCAACAGTTGACCTCTTAAATTGTCAACCTCTGCAAGTTGTTGCGTTGGTCCAAACTTGTTTTTAAACAGAAAAACGTAATTAAAAAGTTTGTTTTGTTAATTTTTTATAGTTTAAGATTTGATTTATTAGTAAAAATAGTTTAAAATTTAGCTAATGCTTAAACTATGAGATCAATGACAAATTAAACCTTAAACTGAGTTTATTAACAAATAAAATTTTGAATTATGGTAAATGAACGACGAAAATCTCTTAGTCATATTTTTCGTTAAAAGACATCTCCTGGAGGTCCGCGCCACCCATAGACGTCCAATTATACCTCTTTACATAAAGACGGACAACTATACTTATATGACTGACATACGCATTAGACCCATTTACACAGAAGCAAACATCCTTCTATTCGCGGAGGAGTTCCTTTCTGCTATGAATATCTGCTTTATTGTTCAATGATATCTACTTCACTGTTCATGGATATCCGTTTCCTCCCTAATTAACATGAGCTGTCTACGCGTCCATCATTCTCTTTGCGGACGCCCCCTTCTCCATTTGTTTCTATTTCTTATTGAGTCGAGTGTGTCGTACACATGATTCTTTCTATCAACAGACGCATTCCTTTCCACTGCAGATATCTGTTGCCTCCTTAATTAACATGAATCGTCCACGTGTCCATCATTCTTTCCACAAACACCCTTTTCCCTATTTGCTTCTGTTTTCTCATTAAATCCCATGTGTTATGCATGTGATTCCTCCCATTTGCGGACGAGTTCCTTTCCACTACGAATATCCGCTACCTCCTTAATTAACGTGAGTCGGCCATGTGTCAATCCTTCTCTCCACAGACCCCTTCTTCTCCATTCGTTTCTACTTTTTCATCAATTTACGTGTATCGTGCATGTGATTCCTCCTATTCACAGACACATTCCTTTTCATTACGGATATTCGTTCTTTCCCTAATTAACATGAGTCGTCCACATATCCATCATTCTCTCTCTCAGCGTTGAAAGATGTACAAGATTTATGTATAAAATCATTTCAGGGAAAAACTATGAAATTCACTAATATAAAATCAAGGTAAATTTAAATTTTGCGATTCCAACACCAATATATAGAATAAATTGAAATCTTAATATTAAATATGAGTATGACCTGATTCAATTAAAATTAAGACGACATCAAATTCCTGCAAATTCTCACAAAATTTCCAAATTGAAAACATGAATTCAATCGAGGACATTCAATTTGGTTAAATTCAATCCTTAGTTCGATTTTTCTAAAATTGGAAGTGCACTTGTCCCAACTCGTGGTAGTAATACTTATCTCTCAAAGAGCTTCAATGTCTATGATATGGGAAAATTGGTTTAGTGGAATGAATGATTGATCCACCCTTTAATAAACTTTTGAGAGGCAAAAGCATTATCAAGAACTAAATGAATAAAAGGTATAGTCCTTCCAAGAAATTTCGTAATCACTTTAGTACCCACGATAGTCATGCATTTAGCTACGTAACATCATCATCAACCTTTATAATGTACCTTAACTTTTTTAATATCATCAATTATTTTGCAAGAAAATTAAAGTAATGTTAGGTATATAATTTAATTTTATTATACTTAAATCTTACGCTCTAATAGGTAGTTTATTAGTTATTAAAATAATAAATTACTCCCATTAATCAATAAGGGAAACGTTAGTATAATTAAAGCGTAAAATATATACTCACCAATCAACATACCCACTAACTAACAACTCATGTCAATTAATGCGACCATTTTCAATTGTCATTTTTTAAGAGATACTACAAAATATTATTCACTTAATGACGTAACAAGGAGGTGCCACATAAAAGTATCATTAGTGCTTCTCTACTCGCCAATACTAATTCTTTATTACTTATAATTTATTATAGGGAAAATGACAAATCAACTATTGTGATTTTCAATCAATGACAAGTCAACTATTATGGTATAAATTTTAATAAGATAACCACTAACGTATGTGTAAATAACAAATCAACCATCGCAGTTACATTCGCCGTTAAAACGTAGTCGGGACGTCGCTGGGGTTTCTCGGGACACCGCCGCGGCGTCTTACATAGTTTAGGGTTAAACATGTTAAATTACAGATTTGAGGGCTTAGACGATGGATTTAGGGGTCGAAACAGGGGGGTTATGGGGTAAACCCTCCAATGAATGTAGATCTCTGAGAGAGCTTCGATTTGATGCCTTCTGCGTTCAATTCCGACACTGGTAGCGAAAATTATGGTCGTTTGAAGTTGAAGAGGTCGAAAATCTAATAAAAACATTGATTTTGAAGGAGACCGCAGGGGCGTCCCGGGACACCGCAGGGGTGTCGTGAGGACACCGCAGGGGCGTCCTCACTACACCCCTGCGGAGTCCAGACAAAACTTTGTGTTTTCCTTCGCAACACACGACACCGCTGCGGTGTCCCAGGACACCACAGCGGCGTCCTGACTAATTTTTAACGGCGAACCTCACTGTGATGTTAAATTTGTCATTTTCTCATACGTTAGTGGTTAACTTGTTAAGACTTAAACCACAGTAGTTGACTTGTCATTGATCTAAAACCACGATAGTTGATTTGTCATTTTCCTTTTATTATATCTATACAACTACATATATTATAATTATTATTATTATGTAATATTTGTTAATACATACTTTTAATTTTCAATTACTTTCTTCTTTATTTTCAATTATTGTAATAAATTACTTTCTATTATTGTAAATTTAGTTTACTAGGTATTAATATGTGCTCTGTACATTTTTCATTTAAGAATATCAAAAATACAATACATAATTATCTCATTCCTCTTTGTAAAAATATTTTCTCAACTTGGTATTAGAGTCATGGCCTTCTTCAGCACCACAATTCCCTTATCTCCTTCGGCTAATTCCCTCCCTCCCTTTCCCTCTGTCAACCAGACTCTCACAATCAAGTTGGACTCTACCAACTATTTGGTCTATAAAGCTCAAATCCTTAACGTTGTCATTGTCAACGGCATCGACAACATCTTGGATGGTTTCCACTCAGCTCCCCCTCAATACATTGACACCATGACTCTCTAACCTAATCCAGAATTTGGACTCTAGCAACCAACTCATAATGAGTTGGATCTTCTTCTCTCTCTCAGACAATATTCTCCTGCAAATCGTCTGCTACAACACCACCATTGAAATCTGGATAGCTCTCGGTTAGATGTTTGCCTCCTCCTCTTTGGCAAGAATCACAGATTTGCGTAGCCAAATACATAACGTCTCAAAAGATGGCGTTCTTGCCGCTATTTACATTCAGAAAATAACAACCATTTGCAACACATTATCTACAATAGGAGAACCAGTAATGTACCATGATCAGGTCATATATTTTCTCAGAGGACTGGGCAGCGAATACAACCCCTTTGTCACCGCAATCACAAGACGCGCCGATCAACTACCAATAGAGGAGATTCATAGTCTTCTCTTCATATACGACTTTCGACTAGAGAAATAGAATTTCGTCACCCAACTCCCTTCACAGAACTCCTTTCAAGCCAATGCAGCCTTCAGGAATTTTTTATCCTCCCAACCACCATTGCCATTGCCATTGCCATCGCCATCGTCTCGCCCTAATTTCAACCCTTACAGTGGCATCCTCGGGTCACCCAACCTGACCCAATAGGCTTGGCGTCAACCTAGGCCCAAGATTCCCTTCAAGCCCGCTGGCAAATTTGCAATAAAGTGGGCCACACGACCCTGGTCTGCTATCACAAGCAAAACATGTACTTCGCTGCAAGCCCAGTCCTTCCATCTGCTTCACGTCAAGCCCACTTAGCATAACTTCTTCAATACTCCAACAGTAGCACCAACATCTCCGACAGCTCTCCCGTACTTCACCCTACTGACCAAAACAACTCCGCTTGGCTACTGGACAGTGGTGTTACTCACCACTTCACTCTGCTCTACACATTCCATCAATTACTCACAATTTACTCATTATTTCCAAACTTTGTCATGATAATCCTGTTTTTGTTGAATTTCATTCAAATTCTTTTTTTTTGTCAAGAATCGGACCTCCCACTGAATAATCCTTCGAGGCTCTCTCAGTCATGGTCTCTACAAAATTCTCCCCCCTCCTCATGCTTTCTCGCTGACAACTAGAATTGCCACCTCTCACTTGTCCACAGCACTGCCTCCATCCTCAACATTGTGGCACCTCTGCTTAGGTCACCCAAACTTCTCCAAATTATCTAGTTTTTTGAAATCCTATAATCTCCTGTTTTTAGACTCTGGAACATCTACTGTTTGTACTCCTTGTCATTTAAGTAAAAGTCACTGTTTGCCTTTTAAAGTTTCCAATTCTAATTCTTTGAATTCTTTTGACTTGGTACACTCTGATGTTTGGGGTCACTCACTGATTTCCTCCATCACTAGAGCTAGGTATTTTCTCTTCTTTGTTGATGATTGCACTCGGTTCACCTGGATATATTGTATTAAAACAAAAGATCAAGTTTACAATTGCTTTACAGATTTCCTTACTTTCATTAAAAATCAATTTGTGAAATTCATTAAAAGCTTCAAATCGGATTGGGGTGGGGAATTCCAATCTCTTTAAAAAATTTTATATTCTCACGGTATTCATCACCGGATCTCTTGTTCTTACACTCCAAATCAAAATAGTCGTGTTGACCGCAAAAAATCGCTATGTTGTGGAAACCGGCCTCACTTTATTGTTTCACTTTTCCGTCCCACAATCGTTTTGGCCTTATGCTTTCCCAACCGCTATCACACTTATCAATTATATGCCAATGAAAATTTTAAACTTCAAATCTCCATACAAGTGTCTATATGGCACCCACCCGCCATATCACTCTCTTCGTGTGTTCGGATGCCTTTACTTTCCATATCTCCATCCTTTCAATGCAAATAAACTACAACCCCGCTCCTCTCCATGCATCTTCATCGGCTATAGTGCTAATCAAAAAGGCTATACATGCTTCAATCCCACCTTCAATTGTGTCTATATTACTAGTCACATTGTCTTCGATGAAAGTTCATTTCCTTTTCCCATTCTATGACATCCTTCTATCCCCAACCAAAAAATTTCCATAACCATCCCTGCCCTCCCCTTTCCATCACTTCCAATCTCAACCTTAACTCACACATCCAATTCTGCCTCTTGTAGCTCTACCCTCCATTTCCAAACTCACATCTCCTCCCTTCTAGTTCCCCACCTCATCCCTAAATCACAGTTTGTCCGCTTGTAATAATACTAGGCAAACAATTAGCTTGCACCCCATGTAGACAAGATCCAAGGATGACATTTTCAAACCAACAGTCTTCCATACAAATACTGGCTCCACTTTCAAACTTACTACATTTTTATAGGCTTCCAAAAGCAAGTTTTGACTTGCTGCCATGCATGAAGAAATTGATGCTTTGCATATGAATAATACATGGAAGTTTGTCGCCTCCCTTGCGGTGCAACACTTACAAATTGTAAGTGGGTCTTTCGTCTTAAACTTAATAGTGATGGATTCATAAATCGTTACAAAGCCTGCCTTGTTGCCAAAGGATATGATCAAACCAAAGAAATTGATTATGCCAAAACCTTTAGTCTGGTTGTCAAATCCACCACTATACGGATTGCTTTATCTTTAACTATTTCTCTTGGTTGGAATACAAGAAAGTTGGACATTAACAATGTCTTTCTGAATGGTGACCTAACAGAGACAATATATATGCAACAACCTTCGAGGTTTGTAAGTGCTTCTAATCCCTTTGTTGTTTTCTTACTACAAAAATCCTTATGGCTTGAAACAATCACCATGTGCGTGGTATAACAAAATATATACTGTTATGTTACTTTTGGATTTTATGGCATCAAAATCGGATACTTCGTTATTTATTTTTCGGAAGCATTCATCTATTATTCTCATGCTCGTATATGTCAATGACATTATCGTTACTGGAAATTCACTGCCTCTTATAGACAATCTGCTTGGATACTTAATCTCTAAATTTGTAGTCCATGATCTGGGTTCACTTCATTATTTTCTGGATATTTTTGTTACTACTATTGATAAATGCTTGATGTTACATCAGACCAGTTATATCATAGATCTACTTCTTAAGGCAAATATGAGTTCCAGCAAACAAGTGCCTGCTCCTATGGTTTTTTGTTTTATTATATCCAAGAACTCCGGAACCCCGTTATCAGATGGATCCCTTTATAGGAGCATTGTCGAGCTTTGCAATATTGTTGTATAACACTTCCAATATTGCTTTTGCAGTCAATTTATGCATGCTCCTACCGATGTTCACTGACAAGCTATAAAACACATTCTTCGTTACCTTCGGGGGACCACAAACCTTGATATATTATTTTTCCCAACAACCTGCTTCGATCTTCGTTGCTTTACTGATGTAGATTGAGCTTCATGTCCTGATAATCATAAAAGCACAAGTGCTTTTTGCATTTTTTTGGGACCAAACCTTATATCATTGTCTTCTGCTAAGCAAAAGGTTGTATCTCGCTCCAGTACAGAATCGGAATATCGCAACATTGCAAATGGTGCCGTTGAACTTCTATGGATTAAATCTCTACTTAATGAGACAGACATCTCTTTTTCAGGTATCCTGGTAATCTATTACGACAACCTCAATGTCACTTACCTAACTTCGAATCCAGTATTTCACTCCAAATCTAAGTATGTCGAGATTGATTACCACTTTATCCGTTCACTTTACTCCATCCAACAATCAACTAGTCGATGCTCTCACAAAACCGTTATCACAGTCCAAGTTTAATGATTTTCATATCAAGCTCCTCGTCCCGCATCCCTTGGGGGTGGGGAGGGAAATGTTAATACATACTTTCTATTTTTAATTACTTTCTATTTTATTTTCAAATATTGTAATCAATTGCTTTCGATTACAGTAGATTTAGTTTACTAAGTATTCATATGTACTCTGTACATTTTTCATTCAAGAATATAAAAAATATAATACAGAATTCTCTCATTCCTCTTTGCAAAAATAATTCTTCAACTATACTCATTAAAAATGATTGAACAAGAGTTGAATTATTAGATTTAGTAGACACGATTGTTGGTATAATATGATAGCATAACAATTACTTCTTAATTTTCTAATGAGATATATCTAATGGTTCTACGTGCAAATTTTGGCATAATTTTGCTCATATATTAGTCATCCTAATGTCCCTTGTCCCTAGTCGCTTGTCGATTATGAGCACGTGTTGATATCATGATTTTGTTCCCAGTGCTGTCGTGTTTGTTAGATTATGTCATGTCTTTCATTGGGATATGCTGATTCTTTATATTTGGCTTGTTTTTTTTTGTTGCAAAAATTAAATAAAGTAAGAAATGGTTTCAGAAAAATTAATTAAATAAAAATATGTTTATTGAATATATTCCCTGTTTTTCTTGTTAAAAAAAATTAAAAATAACATTTTCTACTAACGTTAGATTTATAGTTTAAAACGTGGATGGTTTAATATTGGTAAAAAATAAAAAATGAAATAGATTAATTGGGAAAAAAATGTAACACCCCATATTTAAACTTTATTTTTTTCTTAGTCCTATAAAATTTTTTTCTTTGATTTATTAAATACGTGTGAATGGAAGAAAATCCGAATAATCAAAACAGAATTAATAACGATATAAAAATGTAAATTTAACACCTTAATCGAAAACTCTATTGTTTAACAAAACATTATCGTATTTAAAATCAACATTAACGGTTCAAAACCCAAGTTTTATTTTCTGTGAGTCATAACCCTCAGGTCAAATTCGCCTGGTAACCCAAGTGTTCATCGTACAATGTTCCTTCCACAGGTACTTCACTAGTACTCTGATCGTCACATACACTACAAGTAAACTGTGAGCCTGACGTCCAATAAGAGATAAGATAAATATGATGCATGCTTGTAAAATCTGAGATTTTTAAATTTATTTTAAAAATGCCATGTGTAAATTTAATCCTAATTTCTTATCTTAATCCTAATTTCTCCAATAAATCTCTTATAATTCAAATTAAATCTTAATATCCCCCTTTCTCATTTCGTCAATTGGCCAAAGGCCAGATGAAATGAGAAGAGCTGAAACGGTCCCTTAACAGAACCGGTTCAGTTAATAAAAAATACATCTCCACTTATAAATATTAATCTCAATTAATAAAATATATTATAATTTAATTTAATTAATATTTATTTTATTTTGATTACATTAATTTCCATAATATATAATCTAACGAGTATGTTCTTGGTAATACCCTGATAATTGTTCCACTTTAAAAAAAAAGTCGGGGTGCTACATTAATAATAGTCACTAATTATACTAAACTTATTATATTTACTAAACTTGTTTTCAAGGTATTACAAAAAATGTTTTCAGAAACCTTCTCCCCTGGCTACGGGGATGCTACATACAAGAGGGGATTTCCTCCACTATTCTAAACCTCTCGGAATCACTCTATTTCTTATCTTTCGTTGCGTACTTTCTCTCGCTTTCAGCAAACTCTGTGATGAAGAATTGACCAAGGTAAGGAAAATTCCTTTCGACTCTACCATTGCAAATTATTGAGTCTGAATTCTAACTCTTTGTGTAGTGCTGCACTATGATAAGGGATTTACGCAAACTTAAAAAAGGAGAACTTTGGATTAAATCGGAGGTGCTGAAGGTATAAATTCTCAAAATTTTATCTTTAGAAATTCTTTGTTTTCTAGTGTTTGATTCTGGATTATTGAATTTTTAATTTAGATTCTTGTAGGTTGAGCAATCAGAAGAAATCTAGAAACCAAATTGCAGAATTTTGTTGATGATGGAACACTTGGTAGTGACTCAACAAAAGTTGAGCTGTAGTGCGTGAGGCCTTCACCTCTGACCAGTTAGAAGACTAGCCGTTACAGAGAGCCTCGGCTAGTGATAGAGACGACGTCCAAGTGCAGAATCGTCTCCTTCATGTTTCGACCGACAGGGTCATTGGTGGTGAGGCCCGCATATGGGCTGCAGATTCAGACCTTGACTGACCACGGTTCTCCTCTGTTTGGACTGCGACTTGAGCCTAAATGATCAGCAATCCAGGTCCAAATTTGGGTCGCGGTCCACCTGCTTTTGATTCGCGGTCTAGGGATTGTTTTGAGCTAGATTTGAGGTATTTTTCTACCAAATTAACTTGGATTAATTTTAAATAATATTTAAAAATTTTAAGGTATAAAAATTTAACCTATAATTTAATGCTTTCATTTTTGTATAGGTATCCAAAAATTAAAGTAAAAATCTGTGGACTATTGGATTTAGACATTTTGGATTTTTGACCTTTGGTCAGTATAAGTCCATTTCGAAGTAGAAATTCAATTTTATGCTCTGTATTGTATAATTTTTATAAAATAGATATTTTGAGACACGTCTCATATAAAAATGAGATGTCCATATTATGTCCGTCAGATTTTTATATTATATTTACTTTTCACCATACACATTTTATTTATGCGTGCATATTAGAAATTACTAGATCAACTCGGTCGTGTGAATTGAGTTCAATCAATCTGGTTTGAGGTCTATTTTACTTTAAGCACATTTGACCGTGGGAGGATGTGTTTGTTTGTTGTTAAATAGAGTAATGAGACAATTGTTTTGTTGTGTCACTAGGCGCAAAACTATAAACCTGATTAGAGTATTTATGTGATTTTCACGATCGCCTAACATCACTTTTTATTTTCTGATATGCCTATGACATGATGTGCCTAGAATCCGTGAGTAACTCTATTTTTATTGAGATTTTTATTTAGTACAACAATGATCTATTTTAATTACGTACTACATATTAGTGGGTTGTTTTAAACATGTATCATCTCGTACAAAATTTCTAAAATGAATTTATGAAATACGAGTTTTAAGATCATGGATGCTTAAACATTTTTTCAAATAAACTATTATAAATTAAAATTTGATCCCTATCGAGTTTAGTCAACTCACCCAAATGACACATTTTCAAGATTATATCATCAAGATTTTCAATTGACAAATCAATATTAAATTCGGCAGAGTTTATTTTATTTCAAATATTTTTTAAGTATTTTACCTTAAGAGACTTTAGTGAGGTAAACTTCGTTATGAACAATTGAAATTTTCATTTTTCATTTTTACTTTCTGCCCATTTATTTTATTAGGATTGTATTATTATGCTATTTAATATCATTTATTGGACCTGTTAAACTCAAATTTTATTAAGTATTGACTTGTAATAAATGTTTAAAAACTTTCACTGTTAATTAATAAATTTAAAATGAAAAAGAGTGGGATGATTCGATTTTTTCAGGCTCGGATGTTTTTCGTTTTGTCTTGGGTCCTTTGCGGGTCGTGACAGATAACAACAATAATGGTTATGACTTATCAACCTTGACAAGGTAGATGATATAATGTATCTAACACTATTAATTATCCTAAACTCTTCTTTGTTCATAATTTCATTTAGGGAAAATGACAAATCAACCATCATCCTTTACTGTTAGTGACAAAGAAACCATCATCATTTTTTTCCTAACAAATTAACCACTAAACTATAAAAAATTGAAGCCGCTACCATTGCTATCACGTTTGCTATTAACGCTTTGACGACGCACCGCCTTGGCGTGAATGAAACTGCGACGGTTTCATAACAAACCCTCGCGGTTTCACGACGAACCGCGGCGGTTTGTCACATCTAAAATCTTTGATAGCAAATTTGAGGGCTTAAACTCGCAATTTTGGGTTCGAGAGATGTGGGACACAGGTAAATCATATGACAAGTCATAGATATCTGAGAGAGCTTCAATTTGATATCTTATAAAGCCGATTCTGACACTCATAGCCAAAGTTATGATCATTTGAAGTTGAAGAAGTCAAAATTATAATTCTGCTTCCATAAACTAGGAACCGCCACGGTTTCATAGCAAACCGCCGCGGTATATTGAGACACCACTGCGGCTTGACGATGAGACTGTCGTGGCGTATTGAGACACTGCTGTGGTTCCTACATGAACCGCAACAGTTCGTCACAATTATTCGTTTAGTTTTTAAAAACTATGGCGTTGCGGCGGTTTGTATACGAATTGCCGTGGCGCTACATCATCACGTTTAACGACAAACTTGACAGCGATATTGGATTTGACATTTTTCATACTTCAGTGGTTAATTTGTTATAAAAACGATAGTAGTTTGTTTGTTACCAATAATAAAGAATGATGGTTGATTTGTCATTTTTCCTTTCATTTATTTTTATAAAGATACATTTTTTTAAAGAATAATGTTACCATTTTTTAAATGTTCTCGTGGCTTAAATTTTTTGCCATTATAAAGATAAACATTTAAGATTTTGAAGAAAATGTCAAGATTTGTTTCATTCTTGAGTTTCAATTTTCTTCTTTTCTCGAAGTATAACTAATTTTTGCTTTAATATTAAATTTTATAATTTTTGCCATTTATTTTTCATAATACCAACTCACCCGATTCGCTCGTTGTGAAGTGACCCTATCTTAGCTCGGCTCACTATAATAATAAGGCCAATCTAACATGGTGTAAAATGGACTGAGTCGAGCTCACAAATTAGACTTGCGTGCTCGTCTTAGATTGACCCAACTGGGTTAAAAGCAAACATGCTCGTATAACTTCCATGACAAGTGTATACCCTCAAAATTAGCCTTCAATAATAACATAAAAATGAGTATTTTTATTATTATTTTTTTCATAATACTTTTATATACGAATTAGAAATTAAGTGGTTAGATTTTGGTGTAACTTGAAATCTATTGGGTCAGACTGATAAGTCTGCATTGTAGATCTCATTTAGAGCTTTGTTTTCTCTATGAATTTATATAAAATAGAGTCGAAAAACTCGCAATTATATTTCAATGTTCATAGTAAATTTATTCTTTTGTCCGTAATTTTTTCTCAAAAAGATTTTTTTACGTAAATTTAGTGTTCTACATTGTATTTTCTTTTTTGAATTATCGTTCGATCTCTAACATAAACAAATAGTAAATTTATTATAGTCCTATGCAATATTCAATTATCAAAATAAAGCAAAATCAACTAACAAAAATGAATGACCTAGTTATGAAATTTTTTTACAAATTGTGTTAATAGGAACTTAGGCGGTGTCACGATTAGCACTTCAACTAATGAAGGTCATGTAGATATGATTTATGAAACGAGAAATATAACCATTTTATCAACTTTGACGTAATCTTTATTTAGCCCGTTACAAAATAGAAAAATAACAACTTTGTTTTTATATATTAGACCCGACTTAAGCTCAATCACTTTTAATAAACTTTGTAGTTTGTACAACAATGACTAAAATATATACTACCATTGATATAGTGAAATTATATCTGATATAATTTTTTATCTTAATCAATTTGAACTTTACAAACGAATTTCTTTTGTTACTTTTTGTAAAATTTGTTAAATTTTTAATTGTAAAATTTACGTGTAAATTTTTCATCTTAAAAATTGGTCATGACGTTGAATAATTAACGCAAATTATCGGTTGAACACATATAAAACTTTGGTCAATTAATTAAATAAGTGAAATTGAAAATTAATGTAAAAAATAGAATTTGTCAATTAATTTAGATAAAAAATTATTGTCATGAAATAAGTCAGAAATTAAAAGTAGTTGGATATTGTATCATTCTATTTTTAAAAAAACAAGACATTTGGCACGGGACAATATTTTTCCCAAAGTGCACGACACTCTGGTCGACATGCACAGTCGACCGGAGGTTGTACTTAGCGCGACCGGTGCCACTATGAAAGCACTGAGATCATTCCGTAGCAACCCTACCAACTAAAACATCAAAAGAAAACAACGATCTTTCCCGGCCGTTCAGGCCTCTGCGAAATCCAAACTAGATATGCTCCCTGATTGGAGGTTTCTGTGGCTTCCCAGTGAATTTCCACTCAAAGGATGGATCAGGCTGGGAGAGATGGTTCTGCAACTTGACAAACAAAATCCTCAGGCGAATTCAAATACTCCTTGGAAACGAGATCCGCAAAGAACCTCATTGAACCCACGGTTTTTCCAGGTTGCATCCCGATTGGTCTCGGCCTTCTCGAGGTGGAAGCGAACAAAAACTAGCAAAGGTAGACTTTGTTGGATTTAATTCCTTTCTTCTTTTGAGTTGAAAACTGGGCTATATCTGGAGATGATCATGGCTTACAATGGAAAGTCTGAGAATGTGTTTGAAATTGCCTCCAAAAGTTTAGACGACATCTATCTTCAAGAATTGATTCTGTAGATAAAAGTTTAGACAAGTGTAAGGAGCTTACTTCTGAAACACGAGAGGGTGTGTGGTTGTTGTTGTTTTTTTTTTTATTTTACTTCAACTTGTCTTTTCTCAAGATTTCGATTAGTATTGAGTTTTTGAAGCTCTACAGGTTTCAGACCTACGAGGAAAAACAGATAATATTCAGTCAATGTGCCGATACAACTCCATATTCTTAGTGTTTTGATTTTTATACCTTATGTTCACTTATTAATTTAAGGAAATTTTGTAGGCATCACCATCAAATTCTACCAGACCAGCTATTGATGCTTCAAAGGTACATATGTCTTAAGGGTAGTGTATCTTATTATTGTTATTATATATCATATCACCGTATCATTCTATTCTTAAAAGGGAGACATTTTCTTTTAATGTTTTCATTTATTTTATTCTCGATTTTCTTTTATTCTTGCTGGTTCGGTTCTGGAAATCAAGAAAAGGGGAAGGATTTTATGTTGGTCGACCCGTGTTTGCTGAAGAACCAAGAGAGAGGAGAGGCGACAGGGGAGAGGGAGAGCTTAGGCGGAGGTCTTGGGCGATCTTCTCCCGCGACGCGAAGAGGAATGCGACGCGGGTGGTACGATCTCGGCGAGTGGACGGTGACGACACGAGGAATGGGAATGATGAGTCGCGGGCTAGGGCTCGGGATTGGAGCTCCTGGCGGTGCGTCAGATGTCTAGGCCGTGGTAAGTCTGTGTAACACCCCGTTATCGTTTTTCCCGTTCATGCAATGTAATCAAATTTGGAATAGTTAACATATTTCATTTCGTGTCTGTACGTGTTATTTTATGGCGTATAAATTATGGAATATATTATGGGACAAAATTTAAGTTGAGAAAAATTGAGGAAAAACTGTCCAGGGTCATTTCGGATGAATGCGGATGCCATGAGGACGAGGTTCGGCGTCCACACCAACTCAAGTCACCTGGGGACAAAGGCAGGACAGATCCTCGCGTCCTGAAGCTGACCTTGTCTTTTGCAGACGAATGCGGATGAGATGAAGATGCGTCCGATTTGAATCTGTCCGAATTTTGGATACATTCGGACGAGTTGCAGACGCTATTTGGCGTCCGAATGTCGTTTACGGACAAATATTCAAATGGGTCAGGACGCGAATTCTCATCCCAATTCTCATTTCTGTCTGCACAGTGAGGTTTCAGACGACATGCATACGAGACCAGGAAGCAAATTGGCATCCAAAAGTCCCCAATTTTGCGAGAAATAAATTTTAAAGTAACTAATTTGGGGATAAAACATGGGAGGGCAGCCACGAAATCAGCTTTGGAGATTCGACTCTCCCACAACTGGATCACGTCGCCCCATTTTTGCTCATCCCTCCTCTCTGATTGGTACACATCGGTCCTTCCAGGTAAGATTTTATCTTTTTAAATCCTGGCTGGAGTCTCCTTTGGGAATTCAGATTTTCTTTCCCTGCAAGATACGTTCCAGTTGAGAGAGAATGTGAGAGAAACTTTCTTTAGGGTTGTAAGGTTCAAGTATTAAGTCCAATCCTAAGAAGACTCACGGAGGTGGAGTAATCGTGTACTTCCATAGGTAGAGGAGTTGTCAAATTTCTGTCATTATCTATCCATGAGATAAATCCTTCAATAGAGGTAAGGATTTGGGTGAGTAGTGGCCATGTGGAGGCCCTTCACCACAAGTAGAGTGTGTGAGTGTGATAAGTTGTTGATTGTTAGATTACTACAATATTTCCTTTATTGATTGATGAATTCCTTGCTGTTGGATTTTGATGAATTTCCTTGGAATGATAAATTTCTGTAGTGCAATTTATTTCTTGTAAATTTCTTTACTGTATATGTTGAAATAGAAGAATTAAGAAAGAAAATGAATGATAAATGTAAAGTCGTAAGATGACAGGATAAGCACGAATGAGTGATGATTTTGTTTTACGATGATTATGTTCTGTACGTTTTATTTTGGGATATACTTACTCTAAATACCATTTCTCGTATTAATTAATTAATTTTGTTTTGGTTAGGAGTTAGAAATCTTCTGAATTTAGTGGCATCAATTCGTTTAGCACTTTTCTTATTATATCAAATTGTCAAGCATGTTTCTAATTTTAATTCGTTAAATAGAATTCTGTACATGATTTATTAAGCATGTTTTCATTTGGAATTAATTAGATAAACATGCATAGAATAAATTATTTAGCCTCTTGACTTCTAGCTTATAATGTTCTTGGTTCGTGGTACTGGTTAGGAATTTAAATTCTCTTTTACTACAATGTTCACATTGATAAAAAGGTGATAAAGGAATGATAATTGATGACATTAAATTGTAGAAAGAAATGATGAAATGGAAGATGACACAATATGTACGTATGTTCTTGAATGAAATAAGAATTTACTTTTCTGGTTTGTGTTCACATGCTGTAGTTTTCTTTCTGTACAATCTATTATCTTACTCGCTGAACATGTTTGGTCAATTTAATTGATTAACATGTATTTAATTGTAACCCGACACTTTTGTATGTTCCTATTAGTCATTTAATAAGTATGCTTTAATACCATAGAGTTTAATGCATCGATTTCGTCTTTGTCAAGTACCGTTGAATGGAGACGAAGGACATCAAGTACTGTCCCTCATGGCAGTTTGAAGAAGAAGGACGATGGCGGGCGATGGTGAAGAAGAAGCTCATTAGCATTTGGATCACGGAATGTACGACCATGATTGAATCTGGCATCTTCCAAAGGCGACGGACGAACAACATTGCTTGGCCGTTGGATCGAGCGAGGGACATCCCTCATCTAGATCGATGGCGAGGATTGAATCTGACATCTTCCAGAGGCAATGGACGGACGACACTCCTTGGCCGTTGGATCGAGCGAGGACATCACTCATTTGGATCGACGGCCAGGATTGCATTTGGCGTCTTCTAGAGGCGATGGCGAACGACGATCCATGGTTGTTGGATCGAGTGAGGGCGTCCCTCATCTAGATCGACGGCCATGATATACTCCAAATTAGCTGGGTCATGTTTAAGGAACATGCGTTTTTAAAACACAGGAATTCCCTCAATTAAGATGGACGTCCCTCGCCAAGACGCGGACGTCTGTCGGCCAATATTACATCGTTCTGCCCTCAATGGATGCCTCTCGTCTTAAGGCGGCGTTGTTTATGCCATGACAGATGTCCATCTTAATACGAGGGACGTTTGTTCCTCTCGAATTTCATTCTCTAAACGCTAAACAACAACGTTTTCATCTCGACGGACGACGCAAATCTGCCTTATAATCGTGAAGGGCGCCCATTGCCCTAGATATTGTAGAGAGGAATTTTGTCTTTCCCCGACCAACTTGAACTTCCGATATGCATCCTCATGATTATTGAAGCAGAAAATGGCGCCGAAGGCAGGGCAAGTGTTGAAGAAGCGTAAGGTGGCTCCCTCCGAGCCTGCAGGTCGAGTTCGCGTGTCTGTAGAGCTCTCCGAACCCGAGTTGTTCAGCTCAGCCTCATACAAAGAACGATATGATAATGAAATTGTACCCCGTGCCATAATTATATATTGGAAGGTAGATTTTAATTCGTTTGCTGATTTTGGCTTGAAGGAAATGTTTGAGCAAATTGGTTGGTATGAATTGTACACGATGAGGGGTTATTATTGTGAGAGGGCTATGAAATTATTTTATGCAAATTTGGAGTTTGACAACTCCAGTGAGTTGAAAACTTTTCTGTATGGGAAACAAATTAGGATAACTCTTAATCACTTGAATGAGCTTATTGAATGCTCCAAGGAGGAGCCATTGGAGGAATATTTCCATGTATCGAAGGATAACAGTGCAAGTGGTATGTCTTCAATTTGTAAAACAAGGGGAAAGTCTGACATTGCTAAAGCGATTGGTTCGCAATCCTACAGCCGTTGAATCTTTCTTCTGACCCAAATCAAAGAACCTCAATGCTAAAGCAAGAGTCATCCATCACATGATCACCCACACAGTTGTGTCTCGTGATGGACATAAAGACCTTGTCACCTACATGGATCTCTACGTGATGGAGAAGCTCTATAATGGGAAGATGTTCAACCTTGCTTATGTCATTATGCATCAAATAAAGGCAAGCTGAATAGTGCAAGGAAGAATCTCCCTTATAATTGGTTTATCCAGCGCATTTTTGATAGCAGCGGGTTGGCTGTCCCTCTCATGGAGAGACGAACAAATGAAAAAGCACTTGACATGTACAATCAAGTGACATTGGCTTGGATGAGGCTGCACAAAGTAGGAGGGGAGTGGATATTCAAAGGAGAGCTGGCAGATGCACCTCCTCCTTCCACTTCAGCGGCATCTTGTCCTTCCACGTTAGCTGCACCTCCGCCTTCCATGTCAGCTACACCTCCTCCTTTCACGTTAGATGCATAACCGTCATATCACGTGGAGGTGGAGGACGATTTTCTGCTTCCTACGGTAGAGGATGCACCTTCCCCTCCTTAGTCCTCGCTCTCCGTATTGATCAGTGAGGAGAGGTGGCAGTGGCTTGTCGCGAAGTTAGATAGATAGGAGAGCCAACTTGGAGAGATTCAAGCCAAGTTGGAGAGCCAACTAGGCGAGATTCAAGCCAAGTTAGATAGACAAGAGAGCCAACTTGCTGAGATTCAAGTCACTGTACTACAAATGAAAGAAGTACAGACTAATATTGCAACTGCTCCACCAACAGCCCAGCCAACTCCTCCATTAGCTTCTCCTGCATCTTCCGATGCCGGTCTGGACGGATGCTAGTATGTTTTTTTAGCTTACATGCATTTTCCATATATGCATTAGTACTGTTGATTAACAATGTGTTACAATTGTGCAGGTCTCCTATTATCAGGCAACCGTCCCCTCCTCCAACCCTTGCCAAAGTTCAGAAGATTTTGGGAATGGGTCCTCTAGTGACGACAACGGTTATAAGGATAACAGTGTAAGTGGTATGTCTTCAATTTGGTTTTGTACAATGGGTTGAATTTACACTTACATGGATTTTCCATTGCAGCTTGTGAAATTGATGGATGAGTTCATGGCACTGGCACGGGTAAATACGAAGAACAACAAGGAGACATGTGCTCTACTTTGCCGTTCCAAGGTAAGAAGCAATGTGATTTTAAAATTATTCTCAATTGTGATTTGAAAATGTATGTTGTGCGTCGTGTTGTCAATTTGCAGGGTAAAGAGATCTGTTCAATAACAACCCTCCTCGTGCCAAAGCAAGCGGGAGCTCCGGACTGGTTGAGAATGTTTAACCAATTTATAATATGTTGTTATTGAAAACAACTAAATATATAAATAAATTGCGTTCTTAAGATGCAATGCATGTCAACAAATGAGGAGGACATACTTGAGGTTCAAATAAGGGAGGGACTGTTGACTATTGGTTGGGTCCATGTAAGACACTTGTATTCATTCAAACAGTATTTCTTTCTCATATAACAATTTAATCACCACATTGGTTTGATCAAGGTATGACTCTTGAGCATTCATTGGTTTAGGAATGAAATCTGCCTCTTTGAATACACATGGAATGACCTTGTAGAATCAAGAACATGGTAATGTTTTGGAGGGGACAAAAGAGGAATAGTGTTTGGGAGGGAAAGGGAAGAAGTGGCAAATCTAGCCATTAAAGTCTCCATCCTTATCTTCAATGTGAGATAGAGTGAAATAAAATTCATTTGCCTTAAAATTTATATTCCTATTTTGGTAGAGGTATAACTTGTAAAGAAATATCTGATTGCCCTTGAATCTAGCTTTTTTCTATATTATGACTATGAAACAAGTATGTGTGATGAACTTACATATTTATCATTGCTATATCAACACTACATCTATTACTAACCGTATTCGACTTTGATCCGAAGCTTGAAACTCATGTAAACATTTTGTAGGCCTTTTGTTTATGGCATTTGGTCCAAGTTATTCTTATGCCCTCATAAGATTGTTATTTGGTCGTGAATGGAGTGATGGAGAAGCATCAACAACCCTTTGGTATTATTGTCTTTACATAGTTGTTTTGGCAATGAATGGTTAGTAATGTTTTAATATTCCAATTTGATGATCATTATTGCTGCGTATAGAATAAGTATATATGCTACTTATGATATTTCCTAGGATCTCAAGTCTTTGTTGAACCTATTTTCTATTCCTTCACAAGCATAATTTTAGTTGAGTTTAGAGAGGAAGAAGATATAGTAGGAAAAGTGTGAGAGAGGAAGGAAGAGATTGTGAGCAGAGAGAATAATTTGTATATGATTTTGTTAGACTATTAACAATATATACACAAATGTATAACTAATCTACGAGTGTGGAAGCTTCTACACATTTCAATAACGACACCGTATCATTATCCTAACATCCCCCCGCAAGCTGATGGTCGCAGAACAGAGAGCTTAGACCCCGAAGCATTTGAAAACTGGATGTAGGAAGTGGCTTGGTCAAGCAGTCCGCTAACTAGTTAGTTGTAGGAATAAATTTTACAAATAACAATTGTTGAGCAACTTTCTCTCACACGAAATGAAAATCGATTTTGACGTGGTTGGATTTTGAGTGCAGCACAGTATTAGAGAAGAGATGCGAAGCACTGACATTATTAGTGAAGATCGTTGGAACAGAAATAGGAATACGCAATTCTCCAGCCAAAGAAACCAACCAAAAAATTTCCACAGCGCCATTGGCAACAGCTCTGTACTCGGCCTCAGTGTTAGAGCGAGAAATAGAGCGTTGTTTAGAAGAAGACCAAGAAATTAAATTTGCGCCATAAAAGACACAATAGGTGCTGGTGCTTCGTCGATGATCAAGGCAGAAGGCCCAGTCAGTTTCTGTAAACCCAATCAATGTGGAATCCGAACATTTTGAGAATGTCAAAGAAAAATCTGATGTAACTTTTAAGTAACGCAAAATGCGCTTGACTGCTTTCCAATAAGTGTCGGTTGGAGAATGCATAAATTGACACACCTTATTAACGACAAAACTAATATTTGGTTTGGTTAATGTACAATACTGCAAAGTTTCGACAATACTTCTATAGCGAGACCCATCCGGTAATAGAACCCCAAAATTAAGGGATAAAGTCTGACTGGTAGCCATCGATGTTGGAACCGGTTTAGAATCCAAAATGGATGTATGAGAGAGAAGGTCTAAAATATACTGTTGTTGAGATAATATGAGAGTAGAGTCATCACACTTCATTGATATCCCAAGAAATGGTGTAATGGACCTAAATCCTTCAAGGCAAAGAGAGACATGAGATACTTCAGCAATTCTGTAATAAATGAGAATCGTTTGCTGTTAAAATTATGTCATCAACATAAGCA
The DNA here is from genome assembly GCA_022433065.1 of Begonia loranthoides. NCBI lineage: Eukaryota > Viridiplantae > Streptophyta > Magnoliopsida > Cucurbitales > Begoniaceae > Begonia > Begonia loranthoides. The sequence goes on from CM039483.1 coordinate 26,026,084, forward strand.
AGAAGAAATGCAATAATTTGGCCAGACCGAAGAACGAACAAGGAGGAATCAGAATGAGATGCTGTAAAACCATGTTGGAGTAGAGGTAGCTGTAACTTCAAATACCAGGCACGAGGAGATTGCTTCAGGCCGTATATGGATTTTCGCCAAAGGAAGACTTTAGAAGCGTTATGAATATAACCCGGTGGTTGAGACATATAAATAGTCTCTTTTAAGTTTCCATGTAAGAAAGCATTGGAGATATCGAGTTGCCTAATTGGCTAGGTTTGCGAGAACACATGAGCAAGAACAAGTTGTTTTGTTGTTGGTTCAACCACAGGACTAAAAGTCTCAAAATCAGTTTGAGAAAACCCCTTGGCCACAAGTCTGGCTTTGTGACGAGCAACAGAACCATCTGGATTAAGTTTAAGCTTGTAAACCCATTTGCAACCTATTATTTTAGCGTCCGGTGGAGGAGCAACTAAATCCCATGTTCGGTTTCAGTGAAGGGCATCCATTTCATAAGGCATAGCTTCAGTCCAACGAGAACATTTTGAAGCCTATGAGTATGTAGTAGGCTCAGAAGGTATGGACACCACATGTTGAATAAAAACTTTGGGTTTATGAATGCCCGACTTGGCACGAGTTATCATTGGATGAGCATTGGTAGAACAAGGAACAGATTGTAATGAAGGAGAAGAAGGTGATAAGGGTGAAGATGAAGGAGAAGGCAAAGTAGGAGAAACAGTCACTAGAGTTGGAGATAATGGCAGAGGAGAAGAAGTAGGAAAGGAAAAAAGGAAAGAAGTCTTCATTGAAGACAACATGACGAGAGATATCACCGATCATTTTCCCTAGAATAACACAAATAGCCTTTGTAATTGGGGCTGTAACCAAGAAACACACATTGTTTAGAACGAGATTCTAATTTATGTTGATTGAAAGGATATAGCGCTGGAAAACAAGCACAATTGAACACACAAAATTGATCATAATTGGGTAACCTATTGTATAAACACTAAAAATGAGAAATATTATTAAGGACACTAGTAAGAAGGTTATTAATAAGAAAAACAGAGGATTGGAAAGCATATAGCCAGAATTTAAGTGGAACACTGGCTTAAGAAAGAATTGACAAACCCATTTCAATTGTATGTCTATTCTTCCTTTCAGCACGACCATTTTGTGCTGGTGTATATGGGCATGAAATTCGGTGATGGATGCTAAGATTAAAAAACAGTGAGGTGAGGGAGTGAAACTCGCCTCCCTAATCTGATTGAAACTCTTTAATTGTGCAGCCAAATTGATTTTGAACCAGAGAATGAAATTTAAGAAAACAATTATAACTTCATCTTTGGCAGAAACGAGAATAATCATCAATAAAAAGCAGAAAATATCTTGCAGATGTAATTGAAGTTATAGGAGCAGAGCCCCAAATGTCTGAGTGAACAAGAGCAAAAGAAGAAGAGCTGAATTCAACTATGACATTGTTATCACGACATAACTTAGCAACACTGATCAAATTATGAGAGAAAAGGAGAATATAAGACATTTTGCAGAATAATAGGTTTGGAAGAAGTAGATTGTATATTGTTACCTGAGTTAGCAATTGGTATGGCCTTACCAGTGCCCATCATAATTTTCTCGTTGCCAAGATACGGTGTAGCATCCATAAGTTGAGTATCTAAGGATGTAAAATGGTGAGTAGCTCCTGAGTCCATAGACCAAGGCTCTGAGACATCTGGAGTAGGTAGTGGGGAAATAGATGTAAGAGCAGATGACACAACTTGAGTATTGAAATTTTTTGGTGGATGTTTGTAAGTAGTGTTTGGGCGACGATGACACACTGCAACTGTATGATTGAGTTTAAAACAGATTTGACACCTAGCCTTGAACCCATTATTCTTGTTGAATTTAGACAATTGTTGTTGCCTAGTAAGACGACCAAGGATGCTTTGCGACGAAGGCATAATTTGATTATGAGAAGAATTATTGTAAGCAGGGCGAGTAGACTGAAGATTTACTTGAGGCATAAGTGTGTTGATAAGAGGTATAGAATTTTGAAACTCAAAATTTAACAATAAGCTCTGTAGACTCTCCACTCCTGCTGGTAATAGCCACAACAAATGGATTGTATTCATTGCCCAATCCATTTAGCAAATATATAAGTTGATTCTTCTGACTAACTTTTTCTCCAATAGCAGAAAGTTGATTACAAATCCCTGTTAGCTTTTGAACATACAGTGCTGCAGATAGACCATCCTTTGCTAAATTCTGAAGTTGACTACGAAGTTCAGTGATGCGGGCAAGCGAGCTAGCTGAATAAATTTTTTCCAAAGCTATCCAAATCTCCCCAGCAGTGGTATAAGACACAATTTGAGTAAGAAGCGAGTCAGATTGTGAAGCGTAAATCGAACTCATTAGTAATCTATTGTAGTGTTCCCAGAGAATATATTATTCTGGGTTTGATTCCAGATTAGGCAAAAAGGGAGAAGGAGCAGTAGTTTATCCATATAGAAAAGATTCTAAACCATTCACAATGACAATATTGAGAAGTTGATTTTTCCATACCAAATAGCTACGAGCATCAAGTTTGACAGTGATGTTGTGATTCATGGTCGAAAAAGGAGGAAGAGTAGAAATCAAAGTAGAGGCAATATTAATATTCCTGCTCGAAGACACCATCACGAACTTTGATACCAAGTTGAGTTTAGAGAGGAAGAAGACGTAGCAGGAAAAGTGAGAGAGAGGAAGAAAGAGATTATGAGCTAAAAGAATAATCTGTATATGATTTTTTTAGTTTGTTTACAATATATACACAAATGTATAACTAATATGCATGTGTGGAAGCTTCTATACATTTCAATAACAACGCCGTATCCTTATCCTAACAATTTTTAACTACTCCTGTTTGGATACTTCTCTTATTGTAACTCAACTGAAAAAAGAAAGCAAATTTCCACATGGCCATGCATGATTTGTTCTTTGTTATGTACATTGATTGAATCTATACCTATTTTAAGTTATGAAGTGGTCTGCCACTCCGTTATTGACCTACTTTTTTATAAAATTGTTAGACCAATGATCATTGATAGTGCGGTATTATCGCAGGACTCTTCAGTATTGCACTCAAAATGGCTTTTCAAAATGTGTAAATTATATGGATAAATTATAAGGTCTCTTACTAAGGATGGACATGTGATGCAGAGAAGATGAAATGATGCAGGGAACATGAAATTACGCAGTGAGTAAGGAAGATTGAGTAAGAAAGAGGGAGAAATTAGAAGAGAAAAACAGGGAAGAAAAGAAAACCAGAGGTGAGGGAGGAAGAAGAAGAGGTTAGCCGAAGAGGGAGAAGTGGGGAGTTACTAACGAAAACATGTTTCAACATTCCTCAACTAAACCAAACTAATTAAATCTTGAAGTTTAAATAGAAAGAAAACATAACTAATGGACCTTATAGAAGATAAAGCCCAATTACAAAATAAACTTAACTAATGGACCTTATAGAAGATAAAGCCCGATTACAAAACATAATGAAAATAAATTACAAAACATAAATGAAAGAAATGACATAATTAACAAATAGTAAATGCTCATGTGATGTCCTCATCAACTCTCTCGGGGTGAGGAAAACTCGACCCAGACGAGTTAATAGATCCACCAATGAACGATCTGATCAATCACCCAACCACAAGTTAAATGGTTGAGCCGCCTGCTTTCGACGCCCATAAACACGTACGACTGGAGGTCTGGATTTGGAACTTCCTGAGGGAGTGTCTGAATCTAGTAACGGAATAGCCTGATGACGCCGATAGAACTCCAATAAATCTGGATCCAAGGGTTGAAGTGTCTCTCTAGAAATCCAAGTGCAATCGCTATTTGGCCGACCCATCCAACGTACAAGGAAGTGTTGAACCTCCTCTTCATTAGTAAATACAATCTGTTCATCTAGAATAGCATCAATTTTATCCTTATAAGTTGTGACAGGGGAAACTGGAGAAGTAATATCAGGAGAGGTAGGCTCAAAACGAATAGATGAAGGCAGGAGAGGATCATCAGAAGGATTAAAATGACCTTTATAGGCGACTAGGTCCTCAACATTAAAGGTAGAAGAATAACCAAAATGAGATGGAAGATCAACAACAACATATGCATTTAGGCCAATTCGCTTTAAAATTTTAAAAGGACCAGTACTATGAGCTTGCAATTTAGAAGCGGATCCGAATGAACGTCGCTCAGGGTGAATCCGAACCATGACATAATCTCCAACATTAAATTCAACATGTCGTTTGTGTAAATCAAGCTCGTAGTTTATATGATGCATTACTTGCTTCTAATTGTTTATTGATCTCTATATGCAAATCATGAAGATGTTGTGCAAACATTTCAGCTGTCATAAATACATTAGCAGGCATAGACATAGGAATGAGGTCTAAAGGCTTCCTAGGTTTAAAACCATGCACAACTTCCAAGGGACTCATGCTTAAAGATCGATTCATGGAACTATTATATGCAATTTGAGCTGTAGGAAGAATCAAATCCCAATTCCTAAGATTTTCTTTGACTAGACACGTTAACAAATTACCAAGACTCCAGTTAACAACTTCATTTTGGCCATTGATTTGAGGATGATAAGCAATCAAAAATTTTAAGGTTGTACCAGTCATGTGCCATAAAATTCTCCAAAAATGACCCATAAAATGAACATCTCTATCAGAAACAATGGTCTTAAGAAGACTACACAGATTTACAATCTCTTTGAAATAGAGGTTAATCACTTTAGATGTGTCATACATTTTAGGACAAGGTACAAAGTGAACCATCTTTGAAAAACAATCAACAATGAAAACATAATCAGGTTTCTTTGGAGTGCATGGGGCTCTCAAAACATTAATAACATTTAATTCTTTATGTTCAATAACTTTCTTTGTATGAGAGGACTCCAAGAGTTTGGGGGTCGGAGGAAGATGGTTAATATGAATTTTCTTTCCATTAAATAAGAAAGAACAAGAATTAGATCGGCCATGGATAGTAACATCCAAATCAAACAACCATGGACGACTGAGGATGACATGGCCGACATCCATAGGGATAACATCACACCAAATTTTCTCTTTATATTCAAGAAAGTGAATAGGGACCAAACAACGCTCCTTCACTGTTATAGATGAAGTATCAATCCAAGAGATATTGTAAGGTTGAAAATGAGGAACTGACTTCAACCCCAGACGAGATACAATAGTAACAGACACAACATTGATACAACTGCCATTATCCACAATGATTTTGCAGCCCTTATTGTTGATTTTGATATAAGTGTGAAAAATCGAATGGCGACGCCAATCTGCATCATCTTTGGGCTGGGTAAGTGTATATCTTACAACACTTAGTTGAGGTGAGATTGAACGATTTTGTGCAGGAAGAGTTAGGAAACATCCTAAAAAATTATCACTATCCAAATCTCCAAACTCTTCAGGATTAGGTTCATAGACTTGATCTTCAATAGTCTCCTTAATTACATTTTCACTTTCTTCTATGACTAGGGTTCGACTGGGGCAATTAGAGGAGATGTGGCCAAAACCCTTACAATTGTAACACTGCAAACGAGTAGAATTTCTTGAATGGTCCAAACTTTTGTCTTTATTTTCTTTAACAAATGGAGCACGAGATGGAGGAGGACCAAGGAGAGACTTAGGAATAGCAGGAGTCGAGATAAGAGGGGATTTATTGTCACTATGTTTTCCATTTGAAGTTTTTGCTACTAATTCATAGTCTCGAACTAAAGAATAAGCATGGTCTAAGGTATTAACACCTCGAAGGATAAGCTTATGCCTAAGGTCATCTTTTAAACCTTGTCGGAATCTACTCAAAGTCATGGCTTCATCTTCAACAACTTGACTTCTTATTTTGAATTCTTCAAACTGATTGACATGCTCAGTAACTGACCTGTTACCTTGGAAAAGGGTATTCCATTGATCTAACAGATTACCCCGATAGGATTGGGGTAAGTACTTCTCCTATAGTTGTCGCTTCATTTCCTCCCAACTTCCAACAGGTGGCGCATGACGCTTCTCGAGGAGATCCTCTACACTTTCCCAAAACAATTGGGCATTACCAGTTAATTTTAAACTAGCAAATTGAACTCTTCGGTTTTCTGGCACTCCGTACCAATTGAAAAACCGATCCATATCCTTAACCCATTGAGTAAAGACACGAGGATCCAAATAACCATCAAAAGTAGGAGTATCTAACCTAATATTTGTAAAGAGTTGTTCGTCCTGGCGATTAGGAGATTGAGAACCTCGATGGTAATGATTTCGATCTTGTTCACGACCATAATCCCTATCTCTACAGTCACGTCTAAATTGTTGTCGAGCATCTAACGGACGATGGTTGGCTCTATTGTGAGACAATTCAGAATTGTCTGAATCAGAGGGATGAGGGATTTGTTCTATATTGTTCTACCTATTTTCAAGATGTATGTTCGCTTCATGAGTAATGGCTAACTCAGTCTGAATGGCAGCTAATTGTTCATGAAATTGTTGTTGGTTGACACCTAATTGTGCTAATTGTCGGGTAAGAATATCAAATTGGGATGGATCCATCCTAACAGTACTAGTACTTGGTGAGACCTGATGACCACTACGTAACCACATGCAATGCAACACTCTTCAAATGAAAGACAATGTAGAGATCAATAAGCAAGTAAAAGCATGAAATGAATCATATCTACTAAAGCCAAAATTAAAGCGCATCTAATTAATCTTTTTCTTTTATAACTTCTAATAAAGCAAGTAAACAGAGCTGATATTTTTAAAATGATAAAGCAAAAGGCCAAATACCATGTCAGAAAAATCAACCATCATAAATTTGATTAACAGAACAGTAGTGAACAAAATATTTGGGAAAATGAAATAATCAACAATGATTAAATCACGTTATCGATCATATCATATGGTATTAAGGTGGGCCAAATTTAATTAGATAGGATACGAGATTTGACATATGTATGATAATCGATTGTAAGTAAGTCACAACTAATAAAAATAAAATTAACACTTTATCTAAAATTAAAGAGTGTATTTCTATTAAAAGGTTTGGTTTAGAAAACTCCCCTTTACGCAGGATGGTGTCTTCCAAAATTAGTCCAGTGTGAAGTGTGAACTCATGCGACTGCAACTTTGTGTGACTGGTTGCTCCAAATAAAAAATATCTTCTTTTAAGGCTTTGCTCTGTCTCCTTCTACGCTGTAGTCCAAGAAGAACAAAGAAGATCTTCTGTTCGAGTGAGCGAAGGTCTGTTCGACTGAGAGACTCAAGACCCAGTTGCTTACGGCGACTACGGCCACAGAAAAGCTGTGCGAGAGGTGTGGTTATGCGGCGGTTATGACCAAATCGAGCGGTTATGACTGAAGTAGAGCCTGCGGAACCGGTGGTTTCTGGCGAGGAACGAAATCGGAGGTTTCTGCGAGGAAGCTTACAGTGGGAACGGGGGACTAAGAAAACAGTGGGTGAAGAGAAGAAACACAGTCGCCATTGTCGAGCTTTGATGATGGAACTGGCCGATGATTTCTAATGACGATCAGTGGGCGACGACGGAAGCGGAGAAGAACGGAAACGAGAGACGGAAAAGAACGGAGTGACGCGGGAAGGTGGAACGTGCGACGGTCAGTGGTGACGGAAGTGGATGAACAGGAGCGATGTGGGTCTGTTGGTGTGGCCGAGAACATGCAGATTTGCAAAGCGACTTCAAAGTAATTGTGACCAAGAAGAATTATTGTTTGAGAAAACAATAAGACCGAGCTCCGATACCAAATTGATGCAGGGAAGATGAAATGATGCAGGGAACATGAAATTACGCAGTGAGTAAGGAAGATTGAGTAAGAAAGAGGGAGAAATTAGAAGAGAAAAACAGGGAAGAAAAGAAAAGTAGAGGTGAGGGAGGAAGAAGAAGAGGTTAACCGAAGAGGGAGAAGTGGGGAGTTACTAATGAAAACATGTTTCAACATTCCTCAACCAAACTAAACTAATTATCTCTTGAAGTTTAAATAGAAAGAAAACATAACTAATGGACCTTATAGAAGATAAAACCCAATTACAAAATAAACTTAACTAACAAATCTTATAGAAGATAAAGCTCGATTACAAAACATAATAAAAACAAATTACAAAACATAAATAAAAAAAATGACATAATTAACAAATAGTAAATGCTCATGTGAGGTTCTCATCAAAGTGTTAAAGAATACAAATGTTGACTAAGTTTGAAAATAGTTAGTCATGAACAAGGCCACATTTATTTTTTATTTGCGTTTCTGTTGGTGTTTTGAACAAAATAGATTATTCTGGTCAAATCAGGAACTTCAGAGGCGTTTGTACATGCAGTTGCCACAGAGAGCCAACTTATACGCTTAAATATGTGGTTGTTTGGGTTTTCTTCGATAGACGTGGTGCTAAATGTTCTGCTTATTCGACCAGCTGGCACTATGGGTTTAATTTTGGCAAATTCTATAAGTATCCTTTTTCCGCAATAGTCAAATTCTCTCTTAATCACTGCCTATGTTGAGTGTTTTTACTGTGTTATTATGTTAGTGTAATTGCACTTGCCAAGGCTACTTGTTATATCTTTGCTGTACTTTGTTCATGCAACATGGACCTATTATCAAGAGTAATAAGCAAATACCGAAGATTTCTATTATTTTTTGTGCCAATTAAGCAAGATTATAGAAATGGACGCCAGTAAAAAAGGCATATCCCGATATAGGTTTGATTTTATTTAGATATTAACAATATGATTAGTAGAGTTTCTTGACCATTTAAAAGATATGATTTTGAGAATCACTTATTCTGCAGTATTCATCAAACATTATTTGAAGGTGTGTTTATGCATTTATTTATTTTTTGCGTTCTGATTATTATCTGAAAATGCATGTTTTCTTTTTCATTTTATTTTTTCGAGCATATGCAGGATTCTTCTTCGTTTTCCTTTCGAGCCTGCTTGCCTTCGGGAGGGTCGGTTGTATTGTTCTCAGGCATAATCGCTTTCATTTCTGAGAAGATATTTCTCGACAGGGAAATTTTTTTTGCCGATGTTTGTTATTCACTTTTCAATAGGTTTTACTTGCTTCGTCGGCTCAGTATATGTCATGTATGCGACTGTTTTTCGCATTTGGACTTTATTTTTTGTAATATTTTTTTGGGTATTAATTCTTATGGAATTTGTTTCTTTGTTTGCCGTTGGTAGTTATGGCGGCGAGAGATCGTTTGTCGACAGAATTACTGGCGGACGAGATCACTCTGACTGATCAGCACTTAGCCAATGCAATTTTAAGGTAATAATCATTGATTTTAAAACCTTATTTCGCCAACTTCTTCTTTTTGCATGGATTATTTATTTTTCTTCCTTTTTTAATCCGAGCGTAGATTCGATAAGGTGATGCCTTTTTGATCCACAACCTCGTGAAGTGGAAGGAGATTTTGTACAATTTATATGCCCAACCACAATGCATGAAAACAATGTCATCAAAATAAGAGAAGATAATTCTATATTTACACGCTAATATTGTGTTATGAGGTGTTGTCTATGTATCATTTATTTATTAGCATCAATGATCTTATTTATAACATTGTGTCGGTTAGTGAATTTACTCGAAACTTCATGTCATAGTGCAAAATCAAAGTCGTGATCTTCTGTGCAGGGCGATGAATGATTTGAGAATTGGTGTTCGTCTCTAATAATCGAGTTTTGGTGATGGTACTATAACCCAAAATTCTGATGATGCTTGCCCTTGTCTTGGATAATTATATTGATTGTTCCTTCAACTATTACAATAAATTTTTTTTACAGCCTTAATAATAAACTAATTAATTAGAAAATTAATGTAAATAGGAAACTTCTAAGAAACTATTAGAATAAGAAATAAAATAAAATAAAGAACCAATTAAAATATAAAAATTATAAGGGAAAATGACAAATCAACCATCGTGGTTTCAAGTCAATGACAAGTCAACCACTGTGGTATAGGTTTTAACAAGTTAACCACTAACGTACGTGTAAATGAAAAATCAACCATCGCAGTTAGGTTAGTCGTTAAAACGTAGTCGGGACGCCGCCGGAGTTTCCCGGGATGCCGCCGCGGCGTCTTACATAGTTTAGGGTTAAACATGTTAAATTGCAGATTTAAGGGCTTAAACGATGGATTTAGGGGTCAAAACAGGGGGGTCATGGGGTAAACCAAGTGATGAATGTAGATCTCTAAGAGAGCTTCAATTTGATACCTTATGCATCCATTTCCGATACTCGTAGCGAAAGTTATGGTCGTTTGAAGTTGAAGAGGTCGAAAATCTAATAAAAACATTGATTTTGAAGAAGACCGCAGGGGTGTCTTGAGGACACTGCAGAGGCGTCCCGAGACACCGCAGGGGCGTCCTCACGACACCCCTGTGGTGTCTAGACAAAACTTTGTGTTTTCTTTCGCAAAACACGACACCGCTGCGGTGTCCGACATCCTGACTAATTTTTAACGACGAACATCATTGCGATGTTAAATTTATCATTTTCTCATATGTTAGTGGTTAACTTGTTAAGACTTAAACCACAGTGATTAACTTGTCATTGATCTAAAATTACGATAGTTGATTTGTCATTTTCCCAAATTATAAAGTAAAAAATGAAGTTGATGTAGGCTTGGATCATGAATTAAGCAATAATTGTTTGCTACGTTATCAATTGATAAAGTTGATTTGATTTGTCATGTCATATGTCAATTTTGGGTAAAAATGATCAATTGATAAAACTAAATATTGTCGAGTGGTAAACAAAATTGAGGAGTTAATTTAGAGAATAAGAAATTACTCAAGATTGAAATTTGTGGATGCTTGGAAATTTAATCTGGTTTTTTAATATATATAATAAAATAAAATATTAAATATTTCTTTAGTAAGGAATGCCACCACCAATGAGAAGGAGAGGAAGATGGACAGTGTTTTTTTATCATGCTTTCTTTGTAATTTATCAATTTAAAATTTTATTTTAACTTTCATTTCTTTTTCTTTGGCGTAGTAGAAGAATTTTTTTTTTAATTTCGTAATAATAAAATGATAAGTCATATTATTATTAAGCATTCATTTCTATACATTTTTTCAATATTACATATCATTTCATTTTACAAATCATGCCACATCCACAATTTAGGTTTGTCATAAAAACTTAAAGTGCTCCTCACAAGACATGATCCATCAATTGCGCGATCCTCCGTTACAAGTATCTTTGTCAAATTTTACGTACATTCCAATAATTGACTCACTAGTGATTATTCGTCATGACATCAAGCAGATACTTTCTAATGATTATCCGTTTTGATCTCAATCAAAGATTCACTAAAGATTATCCGTCCTAACATCATCGAAAACTCAATAGTGATTATCTATCACGTCATCAATCGAAGACTCACTAAAGATTACCAGTTCCGACATCATCGAAGACTCAATAGTGATTATATGTCTTGATATCAATTGATGACTCACTAAACGTTATTTGCCCCAACATCATTGAAGACACAATAGTGATTATCCGTCCTGACATTAAGCGAAGACTCACTAAAGATTATCCGTCTAGACATCATTGAAGACTTAATAGTGATTATCTGTTCCGAAATCAATCGAAGACTCACTAATAGACTCAAACATCTCTTTTAGTTTTCTTTATCTTTCTTACTTGTATGTATGATTCTTTTTCTTTAAAACATATTGCATGAAAACATATTCTTGATAACGGTATTAAACCAAACCACATAATATGAACAATCACGTTAATCTATCTCAAAACATAAACAAATCCTAAAAAATCACATAACTTTAACTCAATAATAGAACCTAACAATCTCAAATAGAGCAACATATCCTCAATCGTTACCTCATCCAATTAATCCAACAGTCCAATGTCATACCATGATCCGTCAATATTTCATTCAAATAAATCTAACAGTCCAATATTCAATTCTCCCAATTAAACCAACAATTAGATATACAATTCATCAATATCCAATTCATTAAAAGTCATGTGTCATACCATAGTTATCAATTATACAAATTCATGATTCTAGCTATCTTGTGTTGTACGCCGAAAAGCCAAACACACACAACCATTGCTTACCTCGAGATTACAATGACTATGAATTACTAAGAATTGGTTTCCCTGAGTTGAATCCTTTGAAGAGCACTTCCACCGATTATCGGTCAAAAACCTTCACTGAGCACTCCAATCAGAGACCTATGAGGCATACTTCATCAATTTACCAATCAGACACCTTCAAGACCCATTACCCACTTGTTTTTCTACTACAAAGTCATTCCCCTCTATATATAGGGATTTCCAGGTGGTGAAGAACCCAAAGACTCAACCTCTTCTTCAATCGTAATCAGCCCTACATCCTATATTTGAGAATTGCAATCTTCAACCAATTACCATCGGCCACCATTACCAACCTCAGCTAAATCCTATGTGAAATCACCATTATCTGTATTCGGTCTTATTCCTAAAAGATCGCAAAGGTAGATTCATAAATAACTTCACTATCGATTTTAATCATTAGCGGATGCCTAAGTGTTCACTTAAGGACGTATTTGCTCCCACAAGAGCATCAATCCATTGAATACTTGCTCCCACAGCCAGTCTTTTAACAGCACGTTACCTCGTGTTTACTTTTGTACTGTTCATAGCGGACACGTTTTCATCCGCGGACACCAACACTCTTGCTAATTCACTGTTCAACACGCATTATTGTAAATCTAATTCTCCCCAACCCATAAACTTACGAGTTATATTTGGGAGAATTCGAATTAGATAGATTGCTTTTTAATTTCTGATTCATTACCTTGTGCTTAATTGTAAAGGTTGAGATTCCCTAATAATTCATCACACTTGGGTGACACCTCAAAATAGTCAACGACTTGATTAAATGGTTGAAAGTTCAATCAACGGGTGACTTCCCGCAATAGTCAAATTTAGATTGACGACCATAATACTCAAAGGGTGATGCCCTTAGAATTAGTCTTTGTAAATGATATAATTGACACCCGTAAGTCAATTATTTAGTGGATCTCCAAGAGGAACTTGGAGCGCGGACGTAGGCGAGTTTGTCGAACCGCGCAAACAAATATTGTGCACTCTCTCTAACCCTCTCTTTACTTTGTTGCATATATTTGTCACTATTTATTTTAATTATATGCATCAAATCAATTAAGGTTATTAGAGATTCAATATCGCACGAAAATGAAGGTCAAATAGAGATTGAAGTTTATGATAATCCTTTTTTGTTCAATGAGAAGATTATGAGCATTCATCCACCGGTTTAGTTTAGGGTATATTTCAAACCAAACTGATTGTGTAGGATTGGAAATTTTACTACCTAAATGAAATTAATCAATCTAACAGATCAATTCAGTTACTGAGAACCAAAATGAAACAAACCAACAGAAAATAGAATATTAAACAAACTCAAATTAGAATATTAAACAAACTCAAATAGAGATTGAAGCTTATGATATGAAAAATCCCTCTCTCTAGAATCAGCAAGCCAGCATAAAGCTTACAGTATTCTAATTGAAGCGAGATATAAATAAAAGACTATTATGAGCAATTAAACATAAAAAGAAGTTCTCATCTAATCTAAAACAGAAAAAAAGGAAAAAAATATCGAAACGACGAGAAATCAGTACCCAATTGAAGAAATCAAAGTAAACCTTCAACTATAGAAATGGAAGATTCATGAAATTGACGGACATTAACGTCGGGGGCAAGAGCTCTGAGCAAGACTACCGCTACATATGAGATTTCACCTTCGCCCAATTGCTCAGCGGCCATTGCTTACAGCTTGGATCCAACTTCAGCCGGAGGTCGCTTCGCAGAGTCGGGGCTTTGCTTCAAGCCGTTGTCGTTGTGGTTTTCATCATGGTCTTCTTCTTTGCCTTTGTGCTTTGTAGAGAAGAGAAGAGCGAGCTTTGGAGAGGAGAGAAGAGCTGTCGTAGAGGTCTTCTAGAGCTCCCTTCGCCTTCGTGCTGCAATCTGAAAGTCTGGAGCTCCCTTCGCCTTCGTGATGCAATCTGAAAGTCTGATTAATGGAAGTTAATGGAAGGTAGCTGTTGAAAAAGCCAGATAGTATAAGGTGTTCATTAAAAAAAATTAAAACCATAATTTAAATATTTTTTTAGTAAGTAATGAGGGAAACCCTCTTTCCTTACTCAACCACTGCGAAGCAAGGAGAGGGAGAGGGAGAGAGAGAGAGAAAGGTTGAGAACGAAACACGCCAGTTGTGAAGAGGTTTCATGAGTAAGTTGTTTCTCCTCTCTGATTTTGATTTTTAAGTTTGAGTATTATGTTGGATATGGATTTGAGTTTGGAGACTCAAATCCATGAGTTATTTTTGGAATATGTTGGTGTTGGACTGTATGTACAATCAGCGGAGGGGAGGGGGGGGGTGGGGAGGGGAGGGGAGGGAGAGGTGAGTTAGGTGAGCTAACTTTTTCGTGTGATATTAATTATTCTATCTCTAAGCGATTTAACAAAAATATAACCTTAAGCAATCACAATAATAAGAGATGAGGGATAAAGAGATGCAACCAATTTGTTCATGCGGTTTGGCAAACCTGCCTGCGTCTGCACTCCAAGTTTCCCAGTTGGAGATCTTTCACCCACTAACCTTCCCGGTTAGTGATGATTAACTTCTCGGGCGTCAACTAAGCCTTTACAATTGACTATTCCTAGGGCGTTACCCTTTGATTGATATTCACGGGTGTCAACATAGCTTTTGTTGACTATTCCGGGGTGTCACCCTTTCTATCACCATTTAAGTATAAGAAGATGATATAAAACTTAAAGTTTTAAGCCTAAGCTCTCACAAATATAACTCTTAAGTTTGAAAATAGAGAGAGGTAAGCTAATGCACTCAATAAGTGAGAGAAATTGAGAAATAAATTTAGCAACACTTTGGTATGATTTCTCTCTTGGTTGTTTTTCAATTTAAAGTGCTTCAATATATAGAGCGGTTGACTATCCCTTGTTTCGGTCAATCGCTATCTAATCGTTGGAATGTAGCTGTTACGCTTTCATTCGTCCATTTTCTGCTTCAGTTTACCACACCAGTCGACCTATCCATCTTTGGTCAACCAATTCCACTACTTTAGAAAATTGGAGCAATTTGTCTGATTTTTTATTGACCGCTTCTTCAGTGCTGGTCGACTGCTTTATGTTCTGGCTCTTTTACAGCCTATCTGGTCGATGACCTATTGGCCCATAGTCAACCTATACTCTGATATACAACCCTCTCACTATTCTCCTGTGATTTATTGATGGAAAGTATTGACCTTTGACATGTTTTTAGGTTTGAACGAATTTATAGACTACAAGTCTGTTCCCAAGGTTCTTACTTGTGTCAGTAAGAAGAACAAATGTCCTCGAGATATGGATTTTATACTTTTTGCACTGCATTGCATCATGATTTTCTAAACTCTATTTTGTGGGTTGTCACATATGAAAAACTCGACGGGAACTGTTCAACAACATGTTTGTTTTTATATTATACGTACGTGAGTTTTACACGTTTATTTTTCGTGCATTGTGTAAAATTTGTAATTTTTGGATTTTATATTTTTTTGAGTAAATTTTTCACTTTGACAGAGTCAATTTGTTTTGTGTTGACCATGTCCTTATCATGTGTCCTTAGTCTTCGGCCACGTGCGAAGGGGTCTAGTCAATGGTCAATTGGTACGTTATGTGGTCCCCTATGGGCGAATGCTAGGAGATTGAATTTGGTAAGTTCTTGTTTCTGTAAATCGAGATTTGAATTTTGTCGGGTTAGGATTTAAAAATTTTATTTAACATTTATAATATATTAATTTATGTATATTTATTAAATAAATAGTTAAAATTTTATTTATTTTTAATCTTCATTCTTAAAAGAAAATTCTCCCTTTTCTGAGGAGATCGTCCTCACAAGAGAGGGAAAGAGGGAGAAGGAGGAGAATAGACTAGTGATCCGCGTTGTTTCTCCACCCTATTCTTGTTCATGGCATCCCGATCTATGATCTTAGAGAAGGCGTTTCGTGGGTAAGTCATTCTACGCCTTGTTTTTATGTTTGGAAATTTCGTTCCGTGTTGGTTTCAGATTTGAGCTTGGAAACTCGAATCGTTGGTTTGTTTTTAGGTGATTGTTGTTGTTTTAGAGTTTAGACAGGGTTTTACGTCGATTCGTGGTAAGAATCGGTAAGAGAATGTGTTTTCCTTGTAGTTTCAACGCTGGAAAATCCTCCCTTGTTGACCACAGGTTGGGTCTGGTCAACCGTGGTATTGCTTGAGAGCCTATGTGTTCGAGGTCCCTTGTGTTCGGTCAACCATTCCTAGTCCGGTTGATGAGGATATTAGTTGAGTGCTTTTTTGTTTGTGAAGGCTTTAGTCTGGTCGATCACAAGATTTTTGTTTGGCGTCAAGGACGTCACTCCCAATGTCCACGGAAGCTGAGGCATCCATGGAAGTGCGGGGCATCGGTACCAAACGTTCGCACTAGGCATGTAATCTGTATCAGTCGACCGCTTCTTAGATCCAATCATCCAAAAAACTGGCCGAGAGCTTATTTGTTTAAGATGACTTGTGTCTAGTTGACCGCGTATGGATTTCAGTCGACCATGACTTGCATCATGATTTTCCAAGAGGCTGTGTGACGTTTGTGTTGGGCAATGTGGGTGGTGCCGGTCAATCGCTTGTGGGGTTCAGTTGACCGAAAATGTGTCCAAGGGTTTCCATCCTTGGTTGCTTGTGTTCTGTCGATGACATTGGATTTACAGTCAACCACAAATGTGTTTTACCATGAAAGCATTGGGCGACAACTCTTGGTCTGGACGTCCATGCTATCTTTCTGTTTCTAGTTTGGGCTTTAGCACCGGTCAACTGTAGCTTCCCTTTTGGGTTGGAATTCATCACTCGATGCCACATGCCTTGATCAACTTTTTAACCATGATTTCTTCCCTTTCGATTCGGGTTCCTTTATGATTTTGGTTAATCGCATGGTGGGTTGTCAACAATTACTTGGTCTTGGTGGACCACAACTTTGTTCGATCGACTGTTGTTGAGTCTTGTCGATTATTGGGTGGTCTTGGTTGACCCTCATCATGTCTTGTTGACATTTAGCAGTCCCAGTTGACCTTGACATATTTGGTTCACTCCAGTTCTGTCTCCTCGACTGTTGAGTTGTTAGGTTGTGTCTGTCGTATTCCGTCGTGTCTTATCTATCAGTGGATCTTTTTGGTTGTCTATTTAGGTGCTTTGTTGATCGCTATTGTGTCTTGGTTGAATGCACTATTTGTTAGAGTTTGGTTAACTCAAGTATGAGTTTTGATCTAGTTTAGGATTCCGGTCTAAGACTCTTGTTGTATTCATAATTTTGGTTCGGGATTTTGACATTGACTTGGTTTTAGGTTCCAATGATATCCCTGATTTTGATGCCTACATTCGACGAAGCGTGCAGTTTTTAGTTGAGCATCTCTATTGTCATCGAGATAGTGATTTTATATTTTGTTGCATTGCATTACATCATGATTTTCATAACGTATTTTGTGGGTTACCACATATGAAAAACACGATGGAGATTGTTAGACAGTACATTAGTTTTGTACTATGCATATACGTGAGTTTTACACGTTTACTTTACGTGCATGATTTTCATGGTATGCTTTGTTTTTGATACAAGAGGTTGAGTCCTTTTAATACTTTAGACGATTTCAGTGTTAATGTATCACGAGGATATCCCTGATACATCTTCTACTACATGAAGATGTTTCGTTTGTGCACTGTGTGAAAATGGATAATAGAGCAGTGTTGACTCGTCCCATGGGTTTCAAATCCCTAAAATTGATTAGAATATTTATGTTTTGGGTTGTGTAGTCGTTGATTAGTTCATCGGCAACCCCTATGAGGGGCTAGATCTTCGAATCACACTCATAGTATCTTCCTGAGCTCATGAGGCATTGCCATATTTGGACTGCGGCCTTTCCGTGTGTTCCCATAAGAGGAATCTTTGAACTAGCGATGCTTGTTATTTCTCCACTCGATTCATGCTTGTGTCGTCTTCTCCTCTGTCTTTCATTAAGACGTTTCACAGGTATGTTGTTCTCCCTTTTGATTAAAGTTGGTGTTTTAATTGGCTTCAGATCCAAGCTTGGAAAACTCGAATCCGAGAGAAATTTCTGGTTTTTGTTGGTAGGTTTTGAGTTTATATAGAAGTATCGACCGTTTGGTGGCAAAAATTGGTGGAAACAACGTGATTTCGTTGATGAAACCGCAGTGAAAAGTTGTAAAGGTTGACCACTGGTCATGCCCGGTCAACCGTGGATGAGGCCTTGCATTTTGGCACATCTTGGGTTGATTTGCAGTCGACCGTGTTTGGTCACCGGTTGACATCAATAGTCTTTCACGGTTGGAGGGGCAACCTTAGCGGTCGACCGCACCAGCAGATCGGTCCACCATAGTCTTGCTAGTTTGGCCATAGACCGTTTGCAATTGACCACAATACTAAGCTGGTTGACCTCGAAAAGGAAAGATTGGACACTGAAGGTTTTTGATCTACAACGGAGGTCCCAGATTACCACTGGTGGTCTCTGGTCGACCACATAAGTTCCCAGGTTGACCACATAGTGTCATTTGTCACAATTTTGAGTTGTTTACTCGTCGGCTGGGTTCCTAGACTCAATATAGGATCCTTCCACTATTTCTTTGTCATTGTTGATGAAAATTCTTGAACTTTGACATGGTTTCAGGCTCGATCGAGTTTTTGAACTTCAAGTCGATTCCTGATGAAGTCACACTCATTTGACTCTAGCTGAATCTCCTCAACTATTGAGTCATTCAAGTCAGGAGTGTCGTATCTTATTGATCACTAAATCTTTCGAGATCCTTTTGCTGTTGTCTTGGACGATCGTTGGTGAGTGTCATCGCCTGCTGTGGGGTCCTGGTTAACCATCGACGTATCTCGTTGACACTGGATAGTCCTGGCTGATCGTCATTGAGTAGTGTTGATATTACGAGGTGCTGGCTGACTTTTGATTTGCCTTGTCGACTGTAGCATGGTCTTGGTTTGCCACCGTTGTGCCTTGTTGACGTCATATTGTTAAGATTGGCCACCATTGTGTCTTTTCAACACTAAGTGGTCCCAGTTGACCATAGTTGGGTTTAGGGGTGTGAACTGGAACCGGTCAATTTGGTGCGGTTCGGTTAGGTTTTACACACTGAAAAACCGAATCTCAGTTCATTTTGGTAAGAACCAAAAAATTTGGTTCGGTTTTCGGTTTTGGTTTCTCATAACCAACAAATCGCACTGAATCACATTTAGGGCTCCTTAGTTTGTTTGTCTTCGTTGTTTCGTCTTCTTGCACTGCGCGTGCGGCGGGCAGCGCCATTTGCGATTCACGATGTACTCCAACTCTTAAATCTGCAAGTGCAGATTGCTAAAGTGTTCATCTTTGTCGTTTTGTCTTCTTGTGCTATGTGTCATTTGACATTCGCGATGCACTCCAGTTCTTAAATCTGCAAGTGCAGATTGTAAAAGATTTCAATTCGCTGCTCTGCTTCAACTCATAGATTACAGAAGATGTCGGCCGTCTCCGTCTCGGACGCTAGTTAGTGAGTGGCCTCTAGGCCGCCAATCGCTAGTCACCAATCGCCTCTCTATTGCCAATCGCCACTTGCCAGTCCCTGGATTCCAATCGAGTGAATATTGTATGCTTTAGGATTCTAGTATGTTCAAGTCTGTTGTTGTTGTACAATCTGCTAGAGTATGGTGGTAAAATATTAGTTTGATTCCACTCTGTCTTTTCAAAATTCAGTATGCAAAAAAGAGGATGAATGTGGAAGTGGCATAAGAACTCCCAAGAACATCAAATTGATTTATTTAAGAACTGATCAAAATTATGTCAGCCGCACAATGAAAATCTTGGAGCCTATTTTCTTTTCAAATCATCTATCATCGAATTTTCATGGTTTGAATATGTCTTCGGACTCCTTGCTAAGCAGTGCAGGCTAGAAAGCAGAAACTTAGATGCTTACTTTGTTAGTGAGAAAGAAGTTGAAATAGCAGAAAATGGCTAGGACCTGGCATTATTGGTAGGTCAACGTTTGTTGAGACCAATCACACACTGGATTCTTGCCATTTATTTTCTAATTTCGAATTTTTTCTTCTACTTCTTCCCAAGCTAAGAATCGCCACTGCCTTTCTGTTCTCCGAGTTCTTATTCACCATTCATCAATGACATTCTAAAATTGTATCAAATGTATTAATGAAATAATTGTTTTTGTTAATTATGAGAAACAAGCCTTGACTGATGAACCCTTTTGGATAGATCCTATCCAGCTAATACAAGTTCTGCAGTTAATTTTGCTGCATTGGGTATCTTGAATCCCCCTCAGAGGAGTGTTACATTGAGTGATGATGAAGCCGGTTCTCACTGCATTGAAGTTTTGAAAGCTCCAGTAGTAGGACTTCCTCTACCATCAAATCTTAAGGTCAGTGACACTCTTTGAGACCACAATTTATTTAGCTACATTTCATTTGAGACCTAAACTAGCACTACTTCCTTTTGTAGAACCTCCACATGGCTACTTATGAGTACTTCTTGGAGCTCATTGCTGGACTAAAGCTTATGGTTCAGAAAAGGGTGAGTTGAAGTTCACTTTTTCATCAAGAAAAGAAAAAATAGAACATCCTTTGAAAATTGAATCATTTTTTTGAAGCAGGGGAACAAGACCAAGGATCATTCTCCTTTACACAAGAAGAGGAAATTCTCATAGATTTAGCTGAAGACTTTAGATTCAAATTTTCTTGGCAGAACTTTAGATGCAAATGGGAAAAACTCAATCCTAGCATAAAGCATGCGAAAGATAGGTGTTTGACCTATGTGTCTTGTCCTTGGATCAACCTCTCTGATCTACCTAAGAATAAATTTCAACAATTATAAAAAAATGTCCTAGCATCCATTATAATTTGATAAAATTAGGCCGGCTTTAGAAAAGACCAAAGAACTTGCAACATCTTTCACTGATGATTGATTATTTTGATAGTTGAAAAAAAAAATAATTAAAAAATAAAGTGGGGAAAACCAGAACCGAATCGGATTTGCGGTTCAGTTCCAAAACCAATAATACTTGGTTTCGGTTTGGCCATTGCCAAATCAAAATTGTTGCAGTTCGGTTTGGTTCCACATTAAAACCGAACCAAACCGCACAATGCTCACCCCTAGTTGGATTTGTTTGACTCTAGCTATGTCTCCTCAACAACTGATTTGCTCGGTTTGTAAGTTTTATATTTCGTCAACCACACCCCATGTCTTGTCAACCCAGAGGTCTTTTTGGTTAATTATGGTTGTGCTTGGTCAACAGCACTGTTAATTCATGAAGTTTAAGATTTAGTGAATTTCACTCGACTTTGTCAACCATGTCTTGTTTCTGGTTGTATAGGTTCTCGGTTAAGGGTGGAAGTTCTATCACCCCTTGTGTTTAACCAAGAAGTTTTGTGCAAATCTTTTTAGTCTGTTTGATTTCCAGTTTGGAGACTTCTGTTTTGTCTCTAGTGTTTGTTTGAAGTTCTTGGTCTTGGTTCATGACTTGTTCTTTATTCCTTGTGCGATTGTTGAGATTTTGACATCGACCTTGTCATAGGTTTAAGAGATGTTGTTGGTTTAACTTTCACTTCCAATAGCACGTAGAGCTGGCTAGTTGGTAAGGTTGTCGGAGTCGTCTATGAGGTATAGATTTTTATACTTTATACACTGCATTGCATCATGATTTTCTAACTGATATTTTGTGGGATACAACACATGAAAACCCGACGAGGACTATTTTGATAGCACGCCTCTCTTTACGTATACCTACATATGTCTTCTCACATTTAATTTTATTGTACATGGTATTCTATGCATATATTTGGAGGATGAATCCTCTTGATGCTTTGGATGTTATTGGTATCAAACCATCATGAGGCAATTCTGTGCAATCTTTTACTGCGTGAAGATTGTTTGTTTGTATGTGCAAAATGGGTAATAAGACACCAGTGACATATCCTCGGGTTTCAAATCTCGGAAGTTGAAATGGATAATAGAGTGATGATGATGAGCTCCTTGGGTTTCGAATCCCTAAATCGAGTCAGAGTTTTTAGACACATATCGAAAGGTTGTTAGTAGCTGAGTTTTGCTCACTCACTACCTTTTCATTTGAGGGGTGATTGTGTCATCCAAGAGCTTGCTCGCCAACAATCTTCTCCAATTCGAATGTTCCTAGGGTAGTTTGGTTACTGAGCAATTCGTAACTGACAACCTTATCCGTTACTAGGTTATATGGGTTGTGTTGTCACAGAGCGTAGCTCGTTGACAACTCAGGCGATGTGCTACAAATTTGGATTGCCGTCATTTCATTTCTTTTGCTTCATGAGGTGTTGCTATCGATGGATGAATATCTTTTCTATGATGTGTACGCTAGATGAGTCATTGTGTGGCCATCCATTTTTGCTGATGACGTTTTCAAACAAAAAATGATGTTGACATATTTTTGTGATATAGTTGTTTATGTATACAACATGTTTTTGATAAAATTCTCATGGCCCACGAGGTCTATTTTGATAAAATGATGAAGTGATTTTAAAGTTGATTTAAAAATCCATATACGGTAAAAAGAAGGATTAAACTATGGTCTTTTAAAGGAAAGATAAAACCAGTTTTTTGGTGCATTGCATGTAATATAGAATCCCTTACTGGGTTGGGCAATTATCCCTCAACCTTATTTTTTTTTCTAGGTTTATTTTGGGATGGTCTAGTGATGCGTTCAAGGTGTGGATACCTAGAATTTGGATTCCTAGTGTTGTCTCCCTATCGTCCTTCATGAGGATTCACATTTATTGTATCAGTTTGCTTGTTTTGTCTTAGTGTTGAATAGTTTCATTTCCTACACAATATTTTTTCTCTTTGTTATTTATGCTATCTCTAACTCTTGCTGATAACTTTGTCGACCCTAACCCATCTGTTTTGGGTTTTGGGCTTAATTTCATGTTAATACTTCTACTTTAACCTAGCATTAGGTTGGACGATCGGATTCTCTTTGAGGATCGGGCCGTTTGATCGGCGTTTCTATTAGGTTCACCCCCTGGTCATGACAGGTATCCAACAATGTTTTTTTATTGCCTCATCGGTGGCTCAAAGAGTCTGTTTTGATGATAAAACGTGTCTCGAAAATGATTTTAAACTCATGCATGGTTACAGTAACGGTAACAATATGGGCAAGAGCACAGACTCGAGTACAACATTTTATTTGATCATAGTTTTGACGAAAAAAAGTCAAACTAATTTTTCTTAAGTTAGTATAAGTTACCTACTGAGTTAGTCACTCATCCCAACGTGTGGTGGTCAGGTGTGGTGTCTGAGGTGTAGGTGCTTTGGGTTGTCTTCTTCGTGGTGCTTCCTTGTTGCAAGCTAAAGATTTAGTTCCTTGTTTTAATTTGTTGTTTTGTTTTGTTTGATTTTATTTCTTGCACAATGTTTTTCTTTTGTTGTTATTATGCTATCTTTGATTTTTATTGATCACTTTGTGGACCTTGATCCAATTGTTTTAGGCATTGGACTTAATTTTGTACTAAGACTTCTGCTGACTCCCTAGCTTTGGGGTAAACAATCAGATTCTCTCCAAAGATTGGGTCATTCAATCTGACATTTTTGTTCATCCCATCTTCGAGTCGTGACACATTGTATCTGATTTGATCTATTATGTACACTGAGGGATGAACCTTCTTGATGCTTTGGATAGTCATGATGTCAAAGCATCACGAGGTTATCCAAAATACATTTTCTACTATGTGAAGATGATTGTTTGCGCGTTGTGTGAAAATGGGTAATAGGGCGGTGATGACGCACTCATTGGGTTTTAAATCCCTAAACCTAATTAGGGGACTTTGGTTGTTAATTTTACAAGTAGTGTTGCTGCCTGGTCTTCAAATTGTCGGTCACTCATGTGATGTTCTCAGGTATTTGGATCGATGTCACTTTTTATTCTTTCTGTCTAATTAAATGCTACATGGTCTTCGGATCGCTGCCTTTCTCTGATGGTGTGTTGAAGGGTTCCATTGAGTGAACCTCCTTTTTCATTGGAATGGTGTTTCTTTAAACGTAAAAGTGATATAGACGTATTTTCATATAGCTGTTATGTATACAACAAGATTTGATTATTGTCTCATCAATGGCTCGTATAGTCTATTTTAATTAAACTAGTTATGAGGTTTTGAATGATTTTAAAAAAATCCATGCACGACACAGGAATGATATTGGATTGATCATGGTTTTTGAAAGAAAGATAAAAATTAGTTTTACATGCATTGCAATTGATAAAATCTGCCTACTGAGTTAGTCACTTACCCCAACAACCCTCTCCTTTCCATGGAAGAATGAAAGTAGTTAGGAGTAAGTTACTGCGTCAAATTCTCCTATCCCTATTTTCTTGTTTGAGTGTTTAAATTTAGTTTCCTGATGAGGACTTAAGTATTCATTTGGGTCCTATCAAAATATTAGACTGATGTTGGATTGTGGACTGTATTGCACAATGTTTACTACATGCATACTATTATTTCTTGTAATCGTTATATAGACTTAGACCCATTTCGTGTGAGCTATGACTTTGATTTGTGCTCAAGTCTTTTGTTGCAAACCAAGTCTTGGGTGGGACAATTGAGTGCTCTTTGAGGATTAAGTCATTCGACACGATGTTTCTGTAACGTCCCCTAGTCCTCTTAGTACAATATTGTCCTCTGGCCAAAGCTCGAACAATTTTTTTCATGAGGTTTGGCCAAAATGTGTTGTACTAGGTAGAGAGGAGAACATTACTTATAAACTATGAATTTTTCACTCTCCCAAGTAATATGAGATTGTGCACCCTCACTGATATGGGTCAGACTCACACGTAGACTATTCTTGATTTCACAAGACGGGTTGCCACAATTTCCCCCTCTTTTCCTATTGGACTTTGGCTCTTATACCATTTGTAATGTCTACAATCCTAATAATATTGTCTGCTTGGGCCGAAGCTGCACAATTTTGTTATTAGAATTAGCCCAAAATGCGTTGTACTAGATAGGGAGGAGAACCTTACTTATAAACCATGTATTTTTCACTCTCTCAAGCAATGTGTAATTGTGCACCTCCACTGATATGAGTCAGACTCACACCTGAATCATTCTTGCCTTTATAGGTCAAGTTGCCACAACTTCTATTAGGAACGCCTCTTTGTCGTCACAACTTTGATAATGGAGACTTAATTGTTAATGCCCCTAAGTTCAAAGACTTATTTATCTTTAAAAAAGTTCAAAGACTTATTTTTTCTTAATATCTAAATTTAAGGGTTAATACATATTTTACTCTAAAAACGATATTTTTCTTTTAAAACATCAAAATTCAAGTATACCCACACTAAGATCTCAATTAAGGAAACCTAGAAAAACTCTTGGAACAAAATCTTTTGTGCATTCTTTTGTTTATCTTCCTTTTGTTTCGATAGTGAATTTCGATTTTCCCATCTAAGAATACATTCTTTCGTTCATTCTCAAAGATTTTGTGAAATAAGTTAAGTTTAAACTCGAAAAAAATCAAACTATAGGGAATAAAAAAGAATTTTTATAGTTACAAACATTGATTTTATTATGCAAATTTAAAAACATTGGTGGAGTAGAAAGATAATTACAATAACAAAGCAACTTTCGTCAAACTTAAATACTTAATGTGTAGACAACAATAGGACTTCTCACTTTGTGTCGACCATCGGACCACAATAGAGTTGCAGAAGCTCTTTTCTGGCTCTTCAATGACCGCCCCTTCATAGTCACCACGAAGGACAGGGGTCATCGAACACATCAACATTGAATTGATGATTGTTGATCCTTTGAATGAAGGCATGTCACTGTCAAAATTTAAGGATCATAAAGAAATGATAAGACTTGGTTCCTCTATGTAATTTTTTGTTGTAAGAATGAATATTGATGTAACTCTTCTTATAATATTTCTCATTTTGATATCTATTATGTGAACATTTATTTTTGAGAAATATACTTAAGTATTGAATTTAGAATAAACATAAAGTATATTTATTAAGTTTATGGATACTAAAGAAAGGAGCATAATGCATTATGATACATGGAAGATAACACTCGAATTTATTATAAGGACTTATTGTCATAATTCATGTGTTGTTATTTCTTACTACAGAAATGCTGTAAAACTCAGACCAAGTGAGAGAATGATGGTAGTTTGCTATGTGGTCCAGTTATTTCATTTTCGATTTGGTTTACTTGACAATTTCTATCAAGTAACCGCCCACTCTTGCCCCTATTCTTTATAAAAACTTCTTGATAGAAGAAGTTTTTAACCAAAAAAAAAAAAAAAAAAAGTCAGAGAGGTCCTCTAAGCCAAACGTCTCCTTTAGAAACTACTTCATCGTATTGAGAACGTTAAGGTTTAGAAGAGACTCTACTCGGAAAAAAGCAGCAATCCCTCATTCAGACATTAATGATTAGAGATATTTTGATTTAATCTACATTCTATCTAAAAGCTTTAATTTTATTTGATAAAGCATGTTTAGATTGTATATAAATGTTTTAACAAGAAACCTTTGTCTTTGTGGGTCGCCTCTAAAAAATTGTGATAAAAGTTCCAGATTTACTTCTCGTCAAAAACGTGATAAGACTAATGACAGAATTGTTGTTTTAGCTTCACTGTAAATTGAGTATTTCAAGAACAAGAAAAAAAGAGCAGCTCCAAGAGTGAAGATAAACTCGAGGAGGAAGAAGAAGAGAGAGAGATGGAGAATGGAGGGTAATTTTGAAAACAAAATAACTTATGTGCGTTGCACGTGTATTATTTAACAAAAACATTCAACAGCATGAATTAGATTTCTCACAACTCATATTTAAGATTTAATTTGCACAAAAACATACATTGAACTATCTCTAGTACATTATCTTATACGATAGGGTTAAAATTGTTTTTTACCCTTTCTTTCCCTTAATATAAATACAATACCAAAAATTCAAGGGGCTCTTTGTAATCCTCGATGATCTTATACTACATAAAATAATGGGATAAAAAGTACATTCCCATTGTAATTTTTTTATTTTATTTAAAAAAACCTATTATTTTTTGGTTTAAAATATCAAAATTCAAGTACGCTTTACAAAGATCTCCATTAATACAACCCCAAAACTCAAATATTGTGTATTCTTTTGTTTTTCTTGCATCTCTTTCGATAGTGCATTTTGATTTTTGGTCTAACATTTTTTTTGTGGTTACGTTATTTTACCATTGAATTTTATATTTTTACTGATTTGTGTAATAATTAATATAAATTATAAATAATTAAAATAAAATAATAATTACACGGTTAATGAAAGATATTTTTTTTAATCTATTCTTGAGATTTTAAGAGATAAATTTAAGTTTCATCATAATTGTCTCGTTTGATGGAGCGGGTTCGAAAAAGAAAAGGAACTTTCATAACTACAAACATTGATTTTATTATGGAAATTAGAATTAAAAACATTATTACAATAACAAAGCAAATTTCATCGAACGGAAGGACTTAACGTGTAGACAACAATAGGACTTCTCACTTTGTGCCAACCATCGGACCACACCAGACTTGCAGAAGCTCTTTCCAGACTTTTCAATGGCGGCCCACTCACAGTCACAACGAACGACAGCTCCTGATCCAACGCTTTAAAAGACAATATCTTGGCGTCACGACAACCTTAATACCACCCACTGCCTTCACCTTGGCTTTATATGTAGAAATGGCTATGCCAACGTTCTTCACTGTTCTTCTGAATGATACACTGAATGGCTTGTCGGACTCAACCAGAGCCTGCATCGATGGGTAGTTGAGATCTCTCTGAGAGGCTCCAATGGCTTCTCTGGGGCACTTTCCATAAGAAATACTATCCATCGAGCACAACATTCTAAGGTAGTCTTCCATGGATGTTTCATAAACTAATCCAGCGTTAATAGCTTTTTTAGGGTTCATAAAACCAGAACCATATGTAAATTCACCGTTGGCATATGCAGATTCATGCGCTCTATCCTTCATTCGTGAAGCTGTTCATGGAAGGAGTATTAAGCTAGGGATCAGATAAACAAGTCAGATGAGCAAGGGACTGATAAGGTTATAACAATACCAGTTGTCATAAGCGCAGATTTAATGGCGGAGGCAGACCAGTTGGGGTGGAATGTTTTCACATAAGCAGCTGCGCCAGCTACGTGAGGGGCAGCCATTGAAGTTCCTGATAAAATGTTGTATTTAGCTCTTCTTTTGTCGTATGGAAGCATTGATGGTGGCGTAAGAGGTGTAAAAGCAGCCAAGATTGTAGTCCCTGGTGCGCTTATATCTGGCTGCAATATGGCAAAAATAAAACCCAATGTATCATGAAAAATGGACGCTATAATTTTACACTCTTACTATGAAAATTGACAAGTAATAAAGGGTAGGTCTCAATTTTCCTTTTTCTTCCATAAATGTGTACGGTTACTATTTTAATGGCTAAGGTTGCAAATGGGCTTTCCTTAGCAGCGGGTCTAGGGCATCACACTTAGAGAACCTAACCTATAAAAGAGAGCCACCTGTGTGGAGGGATTAGGATTTTAGAGACGGGTCTCATAGTAAGGAATTTCTAAGCATGGGTTTTGGCATATGTGGGACGATTACACGGCAAGGGACTTGGGATGTAAGTCAAATTCTAAACGTTTTATATTTGTTTTATTTGAAGATACGGATTTCTAATTAGAGAAATTACATATCAGTTTTGGCCGGCCATCTTGGAAGGTGTTACCGCGAGACATAGAGAAAATGACAAACCAACTATCATTCTTTATCGTCAATGACAAGTTAACCACTAACCTTTTTCATTAATAAATTAACCACTAAATTATGAAAAACTAACGCTACTAATATTGCTGTCACATTTGCCGTTAAAAGCTTTGATGACGAACTACGGCAGATTGACGATGACGAAGGCAGATTGATAAGAAGGTGATTCTTTCTTTCGTCTAGCGCGACGATGAATCTTTGTACATCAATATTTTTCTCAATTTTCAACGGTTTTGGACGCTTGAGGACTCATTTTCCATCGTCTTTTCTTGATGTATACGTAGGAAACATCTATTTTGTCATTTGATGCTTATCAAAGTAATTCGGGCAGGAAAACATGTGGAGCTTCACGGTTTTGAATTGTGTAAGGGAATTAAAGGACTTAAAAGTGTTTTTAGGCCTCGAAAGTGGGACAAACTACCTTTGGCAACTTTCCAGCGCATAGATCTCAAAAAGTTATGCGAAATAAAAAAAATCGTCCAAATCGTTGTCAAGCCACCTTGGTTCGTCGTCAAGCCGCCGCAGTTAACGACAAACGTGACAACGATGTTAGCAGCAACTTTTTTTCATAGTTTAGTGGTTAATTTGTTAGCAAAAAAAAAAGTTACTGGTTGATTTGTCATTGACTGTAAAGAATTGTTAGCGAAAAAAAAGTTACTGATTGATTTGTCATTGACTGTAAAGAATGATGACTAGTGTGTCATTTTCCTCGAGATATATCAAGGATCTATAGGGGAGGTTTTGATCCTAACCCTAATTTCATTATTTTTGTATGGATCAAGGGTTTGAAAAAAGTTTGAGGCTTTGGATAACCACTTGAAATCAATGAATAAAAAATTGAAGATTTTTGTACGAAAGTGTGTAAAGGATTATTCTGTATTGAATTATTGACATTTTGGGTTAGAAAACCAGAGGAGATCAAAGTTTTTTTGACAAAATCCTGTCGTTGACTTGTCATTGTGGTTGTCAGGGTTTGAAGGTTCAATCAAATTGGCGGACAAAACATTTAAGTTCGATTGTCCGAATTGTTTTATGTTTGGTCAACCAAACATGTGGATCGGTTGATTAAACTATTTACGTTTGATTGAGGGAACGGGTGGATCAATTGACAAAACTATTTATGTTCAGTTGGCCAATCAATTTGAATGGTCGACTGGACCAATTAGCCGATCAACCGAAAGTTGGTTCTTCGGCCAACTGGATGGTTGTTTGGTCAACCGTCTTCATGGAGAGCTGCCCGTGGTCGATCGACGAGTGTTTAAAAACATGGTTTTAAATCAAATTTTTGTGAGACTATTTTCATAAGTCCAAGAGTTTCTTTATATCTTGGATATAGGTTCTAACGCATGCTTTCAGCGTCTTAGAAACCCATTGAGAATGATACAATGTTTGGTGCAATGATTGGCGAGTTGATTTGATTTAACTCTATGGATATTGGATTTGGATTAGACCAGTGTGGTATGGTGCATCAGTTGAGGTATGAAGTTTATTTATTATGTTCAGTTGTCGTATCATGATTTTTATAAAACCTATTTTGTAATTTATCTCATTTTCGCATGAGATTGATCGACTCAAGTGAGGGTCATTAATTTTATTACGCATATTTGAACGTTGGATGATATATTTGTTTATTCTGTGAATAGAGTAATTAGACAATTAATTGTACTTGCTTGTAGGTGCGAATCCCTAAATCTAATCAAGATTGTTATTGTTCTTTGAGATAATTGAGTATCTTCTTTCTTTATATGCTTATGACATGGTTTGTTCAAAGCGAGTGAGTGACTCTATTTTTACTGATAATTTTACACTGATACAGTACTACTGGTGCTATAGTTTTACTACTTACCACACTATAGTTGATTATTTTAGTACTTGGCTCTATTGTATAAAATACTGTATAAAAAACTTAGAATCCCTATCAAATTTAGTTGACTCTCCTTTCACGTTATATGTAGGGAGATTTGGTTTAGTCAACTGAGGATTGAGTTCGACACTTTTTGTTTCATTTTCATTGAGACTACTTTCTCTTTTGGTAAGGCTTTGTTACTCTTTGGTGCTTTATTTTGGGATTATATTACATCTTGTGTTATTTATTCTGCATACGTAATCATATTATGAATTTATATTATTACATTATTTGATGTTTACTGTTGGATCTTTTTACTAGCCTACTTGTTCTCGGGCTCTTGATTATTTAATATTGTTTGAAGTATTTCGTTGTGAAATTTAATATTTTCCATTGAGGGTCGGACAATTTGATTCTTGCTTAGGTTAGATCCTTCCTTGTTTCCGTCCCGGCCCCTTCAAATTGTGACAATTACATATTGTCCATCCATTATTTATTCATTGGGTTTTTAATCTACAGTAGTTAAAGTACATTAATGAATAAAAGGCATGTGGATTAGGGGTGAGCAGATTTTAACTTTGCTTAACCAGACTAAACTATGAGGTAATGAATCAAAACTCGATTCAAACCTACTTCACACCTGACCCAAAGAAACCAACCTAAAATAATGTCTCTACCCAAAACCTGCCTCAAACCCTATTCCGTCAAACATTTTGTTTTTGCCTACCCCTAACATGGACAATACATATAATGTAAAACTAGAGGGTACATCAAGCATCAAACCTTGAGAATATCTTCAACGATAGGGTTTGGTCCACGAGAAGAGTACCAAGCAGGCGTGGGAGCTGATCTGTCTATGAGACTCGTACTTTTTGCTATATACCCATAAGGGTTTCTTCAAAGAATGAACAAGAGAGCAGCCATTATTTCTAGCAAATTATACGATTGATACACATTATGTAACAACACACTTAAAAATTTGTCCTAACTTTCGAACCACAAGGGTGTCATAAAATTACTTACTTTGTAGAATTAATGTAGTCTGTTACTGCATTGAATGTGTCCTTGTCCACTTTTGCTGCAGGTAAGGGTTCTATAGAGGCAAGTTCTTCACTAAAATCGTCAGCATAGATGACTGCTAATGCACCGGCTCGAGCGGCTTCTAAATTTGCACTTGCCTGTCTACATACCACAATCTTGTCTTTCACTAACTCGTTGTCCAGGCAAAAAAGTTGACAATCCCTGATCACAATGAAACAAAAGTTAGGCGCAGCTGAAATTTTTATCGTTAGTGATACACAAAAACGATAAACGACAACGGAACGTGCAGAAGAGAGAAATTTACTTCCCAAAAGACAGATACAAAAGAGAGAAAGTAATTATATGGCAATAATGAAACATAATCGAAACCCTAACAGTATTTGGGGGATTGCTACTAGTTAACCACTTCACTCACAACATGGGCCTTTGGGTTCGGACAAAAGTATCCTTGAAATATAATAATAAGAAAATTAAGAGAGAGAGAGAGAGAGAGAGAGAGAGAGTTTTAATGGCAATCAGGAAACATAATTGAAACCCTACACTATCAGGCGAACTACTACTAGTTCATCACGTAAGTAATGTGTTTTAGGTTAGAAAAAACAGAACTTGGTTCATTGAAATCTAACAATAAGTAAGCAAAAGAAGCATTAGGAGATTTACATGGCACGGTCTGCATCACATGTAGTTGAAACGCTCTTTCCGTAGGCTAAAGGGTAGTTTGTTCCATTGAGTGTAAACCCATTGACGGAGTGTCCCTGATATACAATATCAGCAATTGTTAGGGAAAATTGATAGAAATGGTGGTTAAATTAGGGTTAGATTCAGCTTTTCAAACTTGATTACACT
Organism: Begonia loranthoides; assembly: GCA_022433065.1. Taxonomy (NCBI): domain Eukaryota; kingdom Viridiplantae; phylum Streptophyta; class Magnoliopsida; order Cucurbitales; family Begoniaceae; genus Begonia; species Begonia loranthoides. Next base: position 26,058,725 of record CM039483.1, read on the forward strand.
TCCTCAAAGTGAGGTTTTATGACGATAAATTAAAGGTACTTACAAAAAATGACTTTCCATTGCCAAGAACTATCTCATCTTTAATAGTCCGATCCGTCATGCTCGCTCCCACCGTTAACATCCGTGGTGCAGTACTACTGGTAGTCGAATCAAAAGGACCACTATTTCCGGCGGAGTTGACTGTGAGCACATTTTTCTTCGTTGCATGAAACGATCCAATGGCAATGACATCATTGTCCAATGAAATGGGGCTTCCACCTATCGAAATCGATATAATGTCGACTCCATCAGCAATTGCATCGTCAAAGGCCTTCAAAATATCTGCCGTTGAACAATAACCAGAACACACTTTATACACTGCAAGTCTTGCTAATGGAACACTGCCTCTTGCGATTCCAGCAGCTACTCCATAAAAGCTTGCTCCGGCGACTATGTTTCCGGCTGCGGTCGAGGCCGTGTGGGTTCCATGACCTTCCTCATCAGTGGGGTCGTCAAAAGAGTAACTTCTAGCTCCAATGATCTTACTGAAAATTTTAATGAACATAAATTAATGACTATGTTTATAAACATAGTTCTAATCCCTATGGTGGGCAATCCCTCATTGAATTCTTGATTGAAAAACTAATATTAATGCAAATTATAATCAATGAAAGGTTTTTTACTCACTTGTTACATGTGAAGTTCTCATCGCACAAGCCCTTCCATTTCTTTGGAGGAGGGCCGAATCCTTTGCCGCTAAAACTCCCGGAATTTGGCGAGATTCCAGAGTCAATCATGCCAATAATTGTATCACTCTCGATGGCCGGAACTCTTTTTACGTCAAGAGGGAACCCCATGAAGTCCCATGATCTTGTGGTCTGAAGTTTGAGCATCTGCCTTGGAAATATTGACAGTATGTCCTTTCTAGCTGTATACAGCTGCCATTGTCAGGTCAAATTTCTGAAGTGCATGCATGATTTTCTTAAGTATAGATAGATGAATACCAGCCATTCTTTCTCTTTCTTCCTCACTTAGCCATGCTGCGAAGCCAATAAAGCTCCTACCATATGTTCTGACCAACGAATTGTGTCGGAAACTACACAAAGATATCGCGAAATGTAAGGGCTTGATCGAGCAATGTGCATTTTTCTGAATCTCAAGAAAAAAATGAAGTCATACAAATAATTGTACATAATAAACATCCACCAGACTATCAAGCTAAGATCGCGACACATAAAAAGTTCATCCGTCTTTTTAATTGATTATCTTGACGAACAAGCCAAATTCTAACAAACTATATATATTCTAAAAATAGATAAACAAATTGGTTGTATTTAAGAACAAATATCAAACAGTGACTACGATGATTTTCCATTTAACTCTCTTTCAAACATTGTAAGAAATGAAGAAAGACTTTACCCATCCCCTAAAACGTCTTGAAGAATGCTGACATGGTGAGACGATGGAGAATTGAAGGGAAAAACTGAAGTAGAAAATAAGAAGAACAGATTTTTGATGAGAAACTTCAATATCTATTGTAGATTGATTCTAATGTTTCTTGTTTTTCCTTCTACAAAATAGTCTCTTATGTAAAGAGGACTTTTCAGCTTCTAATAATTCAAAATATGACAAGCTTTCTAGGAAGATGAAACAGCTCCTAAGAAATAACATCACAAAATATTAAAAATAACTATTATTTTAATACTCCTCCTTGATGTAATTTCCGGTGACACCAAGTTGTGATTTATGAATCTGAACCATGTCTTGAGAGAGTGCTTTAGTAAATACATCAGCAACTTGATTAGTTATGCCTTGAGGCTTTAGGCAATCCAATGATCCTAGAAATGTGTCTTTTCCGACAGAATCATAGACAACATCAATTCCGTTGCCTGATGTAATTTCGGTGACTCGATCGACAAAATTCTCTTCCTTGTGGATTATTACATGATGGCAGCCATCGACTTTGGCTTGAGAAGCTTTCTCCTTGGTCGAAACCGTATCAATCTCAGTGGCTCCAAGGCTATTAGCCCATTGGCATAACAAAGATCCAACTCCTCCTACTGCCGCATGAATCAACACAACATGACCAGATTCAACCTTGAAGCAACTGCGGAGAAGAAACTGAGCAGCCATGTCCTTGAGCATGATTGATGCGGCTATTACTGGATTGATAGAGGCATGAACTGGTACTACTTTGTTAGCAGGAAGGATTTGCTCTTCAGCATATGATCCCATTGGACCACCAGCATAAGCCACAATATCTCCAACTTTATACTCACTTGCTCCAGGGCCCAAGGCTATTACCATTGCAGGAACTTCAAATCCTGGAGTGAAGGGGATAGCAGCAGCCTTGTAAACTCCTTTTCAGAAATACACATCGATAAAATTAAGACCAATTGCTTGATTTCTCACACAAATCTCACCCTCCTTCAGCTCTCCCTTTTCTGAAACCTCTGCTTTCTCTGCCTCCATCGACAGAAATTCGCCAAAAAATTCATCTAGAGGATTTTCCTCATGAAATTCATTCAAAACATAAGTAATGGTTTCTGGTTCTTCAATAAATCCTTGGATTTCTTTGTTCATCGCTTTCTGCCAAACTTCCTCCTTTGAAGTTGCTGTATAATTATTTGGCTCAAGCACTGCATAATTACAATGCTCATAGACTTCACTAAGAAGTCTTGTTCTTCGTACTGGTGATTCATAGGTTGACTCCTCTTCATTGTCTTCATCAATCAATCGAGAGGATGAGGGAGTTTCTGCTTGAATATGTTGATTTCCTTCAACTTCATATTCTACTTCCTCTTCAATGAATGGCTCGATTGATAATTCAGCACCTTGTTGGAATACTTTTTCTGCATCCCAATCCCAAGATGCATTTTTATTGAATTTTACATCTCTGCTCACAACCAGTTTTCTTGTATTCAAATTGAAAATTCGAAAACCTTTTGAAACATTGCTATATCCAACAAATATCCCCTTTTCAGCCTTCTCTTCAAGTTTAGTTCTCTTTTGAGGCGGAACATGAATAAAACAAATGCATCCAAAGACTCTTAAAAAACTCGCAGAGGGTTTGGATCCATACCAAGCTTCGAAAGGAGTTTTGTTTTCAACTGCTTTTGTCGGCAAACGATTGAGCAAAAAACAGCAGTGTTCACTGCCTCGCCCCAAAATTCTTGAGGCATTTTTTTCTCTAGCAACATGCATCTCGCCATTTCCATGACAGTTCTATTTTTTCTTTCAGAGACTCCATTTTGCTGAGGAGAATAAGCAACTGAAAGCTGATGTTCAATTCCCTCAGCATCAAAAAAAATTTTCAAACTCCTTGTAATTATATTCAGTCCCCTGATCACTTCTCAAACACTTAATTTTGCAATTAGACTGATTTTCAACAAGACATTTGAATTTCTTGAATCTGTCAAAAACTTCAGATTTTGCACGCAGAAAATAGACCCACATCATTCTCGTAAAATCATCAATAAAAAGAATAAAATACCTGCTTTGATTACAAGTTGGAGTCTTCATTGGTCCACACACATCCGTATGAACGAGTTGTAATTTTTCTGCAGCTCGCCAATTGCTTTCTGAAGGAAATGGCAATTTGTGTTGCTTTCCAACCATACACCCTTCACATACTTGAGATTCTTTCTCTAGAAGAGGAAAATCTTTCATCATCTCCTTTTGATGTAAAAGTCTCAATGAATTATAATTATAATGGCCAAATCGTTGATGCCATAACATAGACTCATCCACCGTTGCTACCATAGCTTTAGTATAGCCCCATTGAATCGAAAAATTTCTGCTTCTTCCCATTTTTACTTCAAATAATTCCAATTTGTTATCGGAATCATATATTTTACAGCAATCATTTTCAAAGCATAAAGAATAACCATTTTCCATCATCTGTCCAACTCTCAACAAATTTTGATCAAGCGAAGGAACAAGTAACACATCTTTAATAAACTTGGTACCTTTAGTTGTTGAGATTGCTACATTGCCTTTTCCTATAGATTCGACAAGTTCTCCATTTCCCATCTTGATTCTGGCTTTAATAGAGGTGTCGAGTTCTGTAAAAATTGATTCATCGGAAGCCATATGGTTGCTGCAACCACTATCAATAAACCAGATTTTTTCTTCTTGAGCGAGTGCTTGACATGCAAAGAACAAATACTCATTCTCCTCCTTTTCTTTAGAATAATGAGCTTGATGATTATTTTTGAATCTGCAATCTTTTTCAATATGCCCAAACTTCTTGCAATTTTTGCATTGTGGCTTTCCGGCATGATAGCAGTTTTTCTCCAAGTGATTTGTTTTTTTGCAAATAACACAATGTGGAAATTCTGTCAATTTTTCTTTCCCCTTGACCTCTTGAAAATCAGAATTTTTCTGATTATTTTGAGGTTTTTTCTCAAAATGATTGCTCTTGTTCTTAAAACTCACTTTGGATTGAAAAGCATGCTCCAAAGAAGTTTCAGCTCTTCTCGCTAATCTTTATTCATGAGCTTGAAGAGAACCTATCAGCTCAATAACTGAAAGTTGTTGCAAGTTTTTAGACTCCTCGATTGCAGCCACTATATGATCATACTTTTCAGTTAAACTAATCAAAATTTTTTGAACAATCCTTTGATCAGTCACCTCTTCACCGAGACCCCTCATTTGATTAACAACTTCAAGTATTCTAGAGCAATATACTTTCACATCTTCAGATTCTTTCATTTTCAAATTTTCAAACTCTCTTCTAAAACCTTGAAGTTTGATGATCTTTACCTTTTCATTTCCTTGAAATTCAATCTGCAGAATATCCCAAGCTGCCTTTGAAGATTCAGCCCTCATCAGCCTTGGAAAAATTGATTCAGACACAGATTGTTGAAGGATGAACAATGTTTTTGCATCTTTGGTGATCTCTTGCTTTCTATCTGTTGAAGATGAGCTTCCTTCTGCTGGAACTGTAATCCCCTTTTCTACTACATCCCACAGATCTTGAGATAAGAAGAAAGTTTTCATTTTGATGCTCCAATAATCGTAGCTCTCTCCAGAAAAAATAGGAACAAGTGATGAAGCTCCAATGGTTGCCATTTTCGACCCTTAGACGAACCTGGTTTGCTCTGATACCAATTGAAGGGAAAAACTGAAGTAGAAAATAAGAAGAACAGATTTTTGATGAGAAACTTCAATCTCTATTGTAGATTGATTCTAATGTTTCTTGTTTTTCCTTCTACAAAATAGTCTCTTATGTAAAGAGGACTTTTCAGCTTCTAATAATTCAAAATATGACAAGCTTTCTAGGAAGATGAAACAGCTCCTAGGAAATAATATCACAAAATATTAAAAATAACTATTATTTTAATAAGAATATCCACCACCATTCTCTGGTAGTGATCCCATATACACAATATAAACATCCTTATTTTCCTCGCAACCCATAAAGTTGAAGCAAAAAGCGAAGAGCACAACACAAATGGTGAAGTAAAACGTTGGAGAGCTCTTCATCTTCATCTTCATCTTTTCTGAGGTTGCAGAGATTCAGGAATGGAGATGCCGATGTCTTATAACTTGGGGAGAGGAAATTTAGGAAGGTCAGACATTTTCAGTTGCTCTATTTTTGGCTGTCCAGCCATGGAGACATTGAATCTTTGATTAACAAACTTAACGGTTTCAATTCAATTGGAAATACTTAAGGAATCATCCATGATATCATTTTTAATATTTGCTAAGTGTACTTTACGATTCTGCATGAATTGAGTCGCGATGCTCAAGAACACATCCAGCAACCAGCCTTGCATCAGAGAGATGGATGAGTCTTCCAACCAGATTATGGTACGTCTCTTTGCTTATGACAACATCTCCACTTGCTTCACTAGTTTTGTGGTTAGTGCCATTGTCGTAACAAGTTTTCATGCTAAATTTTGAGTTTCTTTTATTGAGAATAAAAGTCCCTTGCTTTGAGTGGAATGCCTTAATTTTGGAATACTTGAACCTTTCAAATTAGTTGTAAAAAGCATGATATTTAAATTAAAAAAAATTCCTAGTAAATTTTTAAAAGTTAATTTGTCACGTCCCAAACGAGACTCAAGACAAAACGGAGAATAAACTAGCCTAAAAATGAGTCGAGTCGTCCGACCCTTAAACTTAATTATTTAATGAGTAATAAAAAACTTAAAAGAAATAAGATTTGTCATGACCAAAATCAAATAGGCTAAAACAAATGGTCTATTATTGATGTCAAAGACATTGTAGTAACATAATTTCATAATAAAATAATGTGTCAAAAAATATAGAGGAAACAAAATTAAGTGAAGATACAATTTAACAAAGTTAATGTAACGCCCCAATTATATTTTCCTCAATTTTGAAAACCCTAAAATTTTTCCCAAAGCAATTGGCAAAATTAGGTTAAAATTGGTCGTTATAAACCCTAATTTACAGAATTAATTAATTAAACAATTACTTTTGGCGGAAGCATTTAATAAGACAACATAATAATTTAAAATCATTTATTAGGGTTAAAATTTAATAATCATGTCCTATTAAAACATCTAATTAAAAATTTATTAAATCAAAACATAATTCATTGAAAAACCCAATGCAACACTTATCAAAACATTAAATAAAGTTTTCTCAAAATACTAAAACTGTAATAAAATTCATTCTGCTGACCCATCGTTGTCATAATCAATATTCCCCTCTGTATGCTCTTCTACTTCGAGAAAGTCCTCGATCAGTCCAAAGTAATCATCTGTTAAAAATTCACCTACATCACAAGACTAAGACGTGAGATAAACTCAGTAAGTGGAAACACGTGCATAAATGTTTAATCTCATGCATTATCAAGTTTTTAAGTTTGCAAGTTACATACTGGTTGGAATTCATTTTCCAGCCCTACCAAGTTTCAAGCTTTCATTAGCTATCACAAGGTTTCATGCGTTTAGGCTTTCATTAGCCATCTCAAAATAAATACCAAGTTTTAAGCTTTCATTAGCTATCACAAGGTTTCATGCGTTCAGGCTTTCATTAGCCATCTCAGAGTTCAGTCAATTTCATCATATTCATACACATGCAAGATGACCTATAATTTTTATCTTGATTATATCATATGTCAATATCTAATCGTGAATGACAGAATAAAAATATACAACTTTAATAACAAAAATATTATATGCCTATGGCCAAAACGTCGTAAGTGTACCACTTACCTGGATTCCGAGAGAGTTAGGACGTTAGGATGATTTAGAGTGTTGAACGAACATTGAAAATCGTCGAAAACCTTCCAAAATAATATATCTATTAATTTTCAAAAATAACGATATTAATCCTTGAAAGAGGTTTGGGCAGAATATCGTTACCGTCAAAAACCTCAAATGGGTCGAAGACGAAATCGGGTTGAAACTGGATCGGATAGAGTCGGGTCGAAATTGGATCGGATCGGGTCGGGTCGGGTCACTGGATCGGTTCGGGTCAGCTGGTTCGGGTCGGGTCGGGTCGGTTCACTTGAATTGAACCGGTCAACTTGACTCCTTTGACCGAGCTCTTCTCCTTCTTCTTCTCCTTCGGTCTTCGTTCTTCACAGACAGAGTTTCTCCTTCTCTGTCGCAGTGGGAGTTCGCCTCAAGTCCTTCGTCCGTCGTCCGTCGCTGCTGGAGGAAGAGACTTCGCCGCAGAGGGGAGCTCGACTGGAGAGAGGATGGTTCGAGAGGGATTTCTTCGCGGATAGAGGTGGAGGTTCATCGTGGTCTAGAAAGCTTTGTCGTGCTGGAATAGCTTGGTCAGAGGAATGTTTCTTCGTCGGAAGGTTGGTCGTTGAGTGGATGGACGATTTTGCTTGGGGGATTTACAGAGAGCGACGATGATGGTTGTTAATCAAGTAGAGGAGTGAATGTGCAGTTCTTTCCTTCATTGAGCTTTTCAATTCGAAGAGGTAGGTTCAAAATTCGTTCCTTTTTCGTAGGTGTATGAATTAGACATGAATTGAGGGTAGGTTTAAGGTTGGGTTGGGAAGGTTTCTTGATTGGGAGTGGTCTACTTAAGGAATGAGAAAAAATCTTAACTTCATTCCTTATTTGAAAATTAAATTTTGAATTAAGGTTAGGTTCGTTGATAAATTAAGAAAATTTTCTTGATTTTGGATGATATTATCTCATTGGCGGAGAGAAAGGAAAGTTCCCTAATTTAGTTGATTAATTTCCTCAATTGAATGTGATTTGTTCAATTAGGGTTTTATGATATTTAATTTAGAAAGATTTGTTTGTAAATTTGGGAAATTTGAATTCTGGTACGTTACAGTTAAACCTCACAAATAAACTTCGAAATGAAATTATTAACATTAGGAATAACAACATGCCAAGGTTACTCCTGTGTCGACAAACTCCAAATCTTTCAAACTAAGTCCTAAAAAAAATGGGAGTTGTTTAGGGTGAGTCAACTAAACTCAGTATGAGAAAAGTTTTACATAGATAAAACATTTAAATAAAACTAAGTAGAAAACGACCAGTAGGACAAATGTCAAAAACTTTCACATAATATGGTACACACGTAAAAATAGGTCACTTTTGTTTAACGACAAAAGTTCAGTGAAAATAGAACAACTCATGAATTCCGAACACATCATGTTAACGACAATAACAGAATAAATAACGCCGATACTCAGGCAATTGAAATAGTCATAATGAACCTAATTAGGTGTAGGGGTTTTGCGTCAAGGGACACAACATATACAACTGTCTCATTACTCTAGTTAACGACAAACAATACATAAAACTAAATGTATACGATTGAGCTAAACAATAAATTAAGTATGCATGCTCAGAAGTAAACAGACCTAGTGAAAATATGCATACAATACAAAAACTGATGAGCCATTAAAATTGGCAAGTCATTTGCTATGAGAACACGTCTCAAAATAAAAGTAATGAAAACAATGCAATGCTGGACATAAAAATAAACCCCTATCTCAAATGAGCCCACCAACAATCAAAATCCAATTCAAAATGAGAAGGTCCAATATATGAATAGTTCAAATCATAAGCATCGAAATCAAATGATAATATTACAAAATTAATATAAAAAACTTCTTACTTTTAATTTCAAACTTTATATTAAAGAGAATGAAAAAAAAAACGTTTGATATTATAACCCAAAATTGTAACGACCCGGATTTTTGTAATTCCTTGAGATGTGTGAAAATTTGAAATTTTGCTAGGGTCTTTAAAATTTCTTTTAAAACAGTTATTCGAGTGCGACGCTAAACCGAATCGCCACTGACCTTTCGTTAAACTCGTATTGAAAACTAATAAATAAAATGCGGAAGCATAAAATAAATCGTCTATTTAAAACTTTGCGGAAGCGTAAATAATCTGATGAAAGAAACTTAATAAAAAGAACTCAATTAAAATACTGCATTTAATAAATGAAACTGACAAATTAAACATCATTAAATTACAACTATTTTCTCTTTTCATTTAAGCCTAGCCAGCCACGAGTCTCGCACATGCAAATCCTTCATCCCTGCTTAATTATTTGTTCGTCGTCTTTCGCATTTACTCCTAAGTCTGTGCATTTCTTTCTTCGTACTCGTACCTATACCTACACCACAAGTAACTGTAAGCCCAAAGGCTTAGTAAGGAAAAGGGTTTAATGCAACGTGAAATGCCTCTTTTAGTCCTTTCAGAATGGGAGCCACCCAAACCAATCCTTTCATTACGTCATTCATTCGTTCATTACTTTACTTTTACTTTCGTTCGTTCATTACTCGTACATCGAGGGGAAGATTGGAGGATTTCCTTTGTGATGGAATAGTGATCGGATCTAACCATTTACTTGCAATCTAGAACTCCCGTACCCTAAGAGGGAGGGGCTTCGGCTAGATTGCAGACTAGACCCGCTACCCCCCCCCCCCCCCCAGCTTCCCATTTCTTTCATTTTCTTAACATTTTACCTCACATTATGCATGCGTGAGTACCACCAGATGGCACTCCCTATTAGTTTCTATTAACGTGATTCATGATCATACATTATCATCCTAACATGATGCATAATGCTTTANCTTCCCATTTCTTTCATTTTCTTAACATTTTACCTCACATTATGCATGCGTGAGTACCACCAGATGGCACTCCCTATTAGTTTCTATTAACGTGATTCATGATCATACATTATCATCCTAACATGATGCATAATGCTTTATAACGTAACTTTAGCAAAAATTGAAGTGCGTATTGAAATAAAAGTAACTGCAATTGAAAGCAAATTGAAATGGAAAGCGCATATAATAGATAGCGGTAATTAAAAGCACACAACAGAGAACAATCATAATATTGACTTGTAAATAGTGAAGCACATAAAGAGAATTCAAAACATACTATCATCGTCTAATTTATTTCCTAGTCATTTTACATGCGTCCTACATTCATTGTTCTAGATAATTATTCTAGTTTGTTATCTGAGGATTTTCATCCAATCTTGTTTACATGCTCGGTCTAGTGAATTATGCTAACCAATTTACATGCTCAGAGGAGATAAGATTAACATTCTAGTTAATGGTAATTTAACATGCTTACTAATTAATCCTGGTTAATTAACATGCTTACTAATTATGGTTAATAGGCTCGACATTTACGTACTGTTAATTAGGTAACTAATCATACTTAGGTTCAGTGGAAAATAACATGCTAACAATTATAAGCAATATTATAAACAACACTATGAAAACAGAAATAAAAGCCTTCATACACTTAGCCATGAAACCTTTAACTTCCTTCATACTTAGTTCCTCTTTCTTTTATCTTTCCATCGTTCTTTAGTAAAATAAAGCAATAAAAGAAATTGCAGCAAAATACAATATAATTATATTAAAGAAAAGTACGGTAAAGAGAAATACACAAAATATTAACAAGAAGAAATAACCTATTAATATTAGCCTAGTTCATTACCTACTCAAGTAGAATTAATATTTTAATTGGTTGTCTAATTTAATTTGCATGCTCAAGAAGATAAGATAACTAATTTAGTTGTTATCTTAGTTAATTTACATGCTCATTTTCTTTATAATTAATTAGTTAATTAACATACTCATTAGTTAACCTAGTCAATTTACAGGCTTACAAATTATAATTACCATGCCCACTACGAAATCACATTTAGTTAATTCACCTAGTTAATTAACATGCTCATGAAAGTCATTATAATCAATAGTTTAGAGTTCTAATCAATTAATCATGCTCACTAATGAGGTTAATTTACATGCTCACTAGAAGTTAATTAAACATGCTCTAATTAATTAGTTCACTTACCCAACTAGTTAAATAATTATATACTCTTGATTCGTTACCCATTAAACATGTTTGAGTCGTTTAATCATGCAAACATGCTTACTAAGATTATAATTGTTATTCTAATAAATTATTAGTCGATTTACATGCTTGGCTAATCGATTAAACCTGCTGACTAGTTAAACATCTTACTAACTTATGCAGAATTGTTGAACATAATGATTATGATTTACGCAGAGAGATTTAACCAAATAATAAGAATCAGAACCAGCCATAGAACAACGTAAGTATCATGAAAGGAAATATAGCACAAGTAATTAACAACAAGTAAACACTATAAAACATGGTCATCCTTAGCATAATTCTTCATTCGTCCTTCTTTTCTAGTCATAACTATCATTCATAATTAAAGCATTGATAACCGAACTAACAATAAAGAAAAGTCACAAACTAACAGCAAGAAACAAGGTATTTAACAAAGGAAAGCTACAAGGCATCACAAATAAGGCATTTAAATCACAGAACCATCAAAGCAATATCGCAAAACTACAATAAACTACAGAGCTCTAATGTAAAACTCACGCACTTTACTTGTGGTGTAGGGCCTCCTTTGGTCAAGACATCCCTATTTCCTTACCGCGAAACTTTATTGCGTATTCACACTTAATCGTTATCACTTTTTCTCCTTCTGATACTTTCACAATTAAAAACATTTATCATTCGATAGCGCCTCATAATCCATATTCAATATTCATTTCCTAACAAATTAACAAACCGTGCACGTAAAGATGCAATATAATATTTATCCAACATGGTACACCAATATTTATCCAGTTAGTGACTCGACTCCAAAACAACTGATTATCACAGTACATCCAAACGTACAAGGTCTATTCCTAACGTGCAAAACACTTATTTGAATCATACAATACAATAGATTCGTGCAAAACACTTATTTGAATCATACAATACAATAGATTCACCAACTGATCTCAACATATTCATGCTCCCGACAACAATCAACAGGGACAATATTCAAGGACCCAAAAACCAATACCCAACAGGTTAATGATTTATATCCAGCACAAGCACCAAAAACCCATTCTCATGTCATAATTTAAACCCTTATTGTTGACAATAACAGAAACAACAGTGCATAACCAATACACTTAACAAAGCACCCCCAATCAACCAATAACAGATTAATAATCCACTAAAATCATCCATTAATTTATCAAAGGCAACCACCAACAGAGTATTTATCCAATCCACAAGGCATTACAATTCCATAGAACATCAACCAAAACATTAACCCAACAAAAGTAGAATTCTAAATCAGAGCAGCAATCATTCCACAGTGTCCAGCAATATCTAACAAAGGCATTATCAATCCATTTTATCCTGAAATTCAACCCTAAGTCTTAACAGAAATCATGCATCCATAATCAGAGACCAAAACATTTAGGGAAGAGAACCTTACCAGTAGACCAGGAAGCTCCACCTTCACAGCTTAGTTCTCCCCTCCAGGGAGTTCCTCCCTCACTACTCAGCTCACGGTTCAACCACCAGAGGGCAAATTTTGCTCCTGAACACTCAACTCTGCCTCTGTACATTTATTCTTACAAACTCGTTTAATTCTCCAGCCACATACGGCCTCATCAATTCCTCACTGTCGGCAGGGACAATAGGCTGGAAAGGAGCATGGGTTGTCTGTATTGCCGACAACGGTTCAATCCGAACCGTGTGGACCGGACCTGGTCATACCCGAGTTGGAGCACCCGGGTCAGATGCAACCCAACCTGTCCCAACGCTGGAATCACCACTGCCGACCTCGAATCAGCACCGCAACGCCTCCAATCGACTACCAAATCAGAAGAAATGCAAAGGAGGGAAACCATACCTCTATTCGTCGCCGGAAGTTGCTCCCGCGGAATCCCTAATTCCAAGCCCTAACCGTGAATGCCGTTCCACCCCGCCAGTACGTCGCGCACGCCATTGCGCAGCATCGTACAACCGTCCCGAGCTCACCCGTCGCCATTTGCCCGTCGTCGTTCGCCCTCTCCCCTGCTCCCTCTCTCCTTTTCATCTTGCGTCGCCTGCGAAGAAATGGCCTCTGCCATTTCTTTTCTTCCCTGAACTGGTTCACTTTAGTGAACAGGTTCAGCCACCCCCTTTAATTATTTCTCCTAAATAATTTACCCTAACACCCTTTAATTAATTAAATTTTCTATTTAAATTATATTTTATTCCATAAATCCCCAATAATTTAAATTAAATCTTAATACCTCCCTTACATTTAAATCCCCAAATAATCACATTTATCCCAATTAATCAAATATATTATAATTTAATTAATATTTATTTTATTTTGATTATGTTAATTTCCATAATATATAATCTAACGAGTATGTTCTTGGTAATACCCCGATAATTGTTCCACTTAAAAAGTTGGGGTGTTACAAAAATGGTTCCAAAACGGATTCTGAAAAGACAAAAAAATATTTGGGGTTAAAGTTCAAATTTGATCCGAAATAGGATCCGAATTGTCAACCAAATAAGCCAAGTCGCGGCCCAACATTGTAGAACAGCCTAAGTCACAGCCCAGAACTTCCTGAGTCGCAACCCAACATGACAGAACAACTTGAGCCACAACCCGATACTTCTTGAGCCGTAGCCCAGTGCCGTCTTCTCCAACACTAGCCGTACTTTTTGCCAAATTTTCACCATTCCTTTTGACTATTAACACCAGAATATTAACTCATCATAAAAGAAACATCAAAACATGATTTTAATCTATAAAATCCATGGTTTAAACCCAAAAATCTAACCTTTGAATCAACTCCAAAGGAAATTTCTCAATCGAATTTCAGAGCGTAAATCGATTCTGTCTACCTTGGTTATTTGCAAATTTTTCAACAATTACAAGTGCAACTCTAGCCTAAACTTCAACTTTATTTCACTGCAACAAGTTTTTCAATTAAAATCTCAAACTTCCCCCTAAATCTTTCAAAAGAAAGTGATCATTAATCCATATCAGAATGAAACCTAGGCGTCAAATTTGATTTTCTTCTCTGTATAAATTTGGTCTAGTGACGTTCCTTAACCTCTCAACAGAACCAAAACTTCATTAAACTCAACTATTGAAATGGTAATGGTAGAACAATGCAGAGGATGAATATGGCCTGTCGATGATTAGTCATGTAAAAATTTCAAATTCCGGCAAAAGAGATCACCTTATGTCTTCATCGATCACAACAACGTTTTCTTTCCTTCTCTCAATTTCTTTTTTTAGATCTCTCCTGCAATGCTTACTACAGATAAAAGGGAAAAGGAATCCCTTCTTTTCGGTAACCACTCCTCTCAATAGGAACTAAATCCAATTAATCCTTTCCTTTTTTTTTTTTTTTTTAAATTGCTGTTATCACAAAATTTCATCTTGGTTGATTTGAATTTTCGTAAATCGTCATCACTCAGACATGTGTGATTTTCAGTCAAATCAGTAGAAATGTGAAGCTACAACGTGGTTAATGATCCGAAAGAGTGTTACATAAATCAAAATTACCTCGTATGAAGTTTTTATTAATGTTCAGATTACTGACAAATATTATATTATATATATTAAATAAAATTAAAATTTTAAAATAAATATTTTTTTAATAAAAAGGGGGGAACTCCCATTTTCTTCTGCGAGAGAGAAGCTGCAAAAGGGGGAGGAGATGTTACACGATCAAAGGACATTTTCGCCACCGAACTTAGCTTTTAACACCTAAATCTTCAAGTTCTAGCAACATTCTTCATGGATGCGTTGAATCTAAACCTCAATTTCATTAGTTTTTGTTATTCCGTTTCTTTGGAAAATCTAATTTCAAGCTTAAAAACGCAAAACTGTTGGCCAAAATCAATATATATTGGTTGATATAGAGTCTAATAGTGTAGGTGTGTTTTCTAAGCTGTCTTTTGGGGGAAAATGGCAGAAGATCATAGTTTTGCTAAAACCTTGATTGGAAAACTAGACCTCGTCGTGGCTTACTATGTTCTAAGCCATAACGCGAATGACGTTCATCAAGAACACCACTACACGGGACACGTCACACAACAACTTTTTCAGGGAAAGCAGTGGTGTGGCATAATCATTGGCGTTGTGCTAGGCATGCCACGTTGCTTTCTTAGAGCCGTGCTTCTATCCCTTTTTTGGAGTTGTAGTGCCAAACCATATTTGAGTCCTTTCAGTTTGTTTTCTTGAACCTTATTTTAGGCTGTTCTTGGTGCCTTGGTTGACCCACTCTTGGTCCGTTCTTAGAGTATTATTCGAGCACGCCTCAGCAAGATCCACGACCTCTTTATCAAGTTTTTTAGTTTGGGTTAATATCCCATCTGAAGTCAGAATTTATAACTCACAAGAAAATAAACTAGACCCAAGCACAAATAGTGATTATTTTATTGTATATATTGAAATGTCTAAGAAGTAAAGATTCTATTGTTCATTTCACAGTACTAGGATTGTGGAATCAAGAAATACAAAATTTCTTAGAAATAACTTAATTAGTGGGAGTGATCAATTACGTGGTATTGTTTCTGAAAGATATCACATTGATGTTCAACCCTCTAACTTAAGTGAAAGATTGATTATTGTTCATAACACTCCTAGAGTCCAAACGAGAGTTGAACAATCAATAAATGATACTCCACTAGCTGCTGATAATAATTCAGTAGATCAAATTCTTGAGAAAGTTCTAGAAATTGTTGATCAACTAGTTGAACAATAACTTTCTCAGTAACATATTGAAACAACACTAAGATCTACTAGAGAAAGTAAATCAACTATTCCTAGAGCCTATGTGACGTATATATAAGAATTGGACTATAATGTTGGAGTAAAAAATGATCATGAGACATTTTACAAGTTATAAGTTGTAGTAAATCAAATTTATGATATGATGTCATGGAAGAAGAAATGAATTCTATAAATTCTAAAAGAGTCTGGGATCTTGTTGAGTTTCTTGATGATGTAAAAGTCATTGGATGTAAATGAGTCTTTAAGATTAAAAAAGACTCATTCGGTAACGTCAAAAGATATAAAACAAGACTCATTGCTAAATGATTCATTTATAAGGAAGAAATCGATTAAAATGAGACTTTTTCTCCTCTATCTAAGAAAGATTCTTTTTGCATCATTTTAGCATTGGTTGCACATTATGACTTTGAGTTGCAACAAATGAATGTGAAAATGATTTTTCTCAATGAAGAGCAAGAGAAAGAGGTTTACATGAAACAAGCTAAAAGATTTTCTTCTAGTGAAAGTGAGCGTTTTGTGTGCAAGCTTAATAAATCCTTATATGAATTGAAACAAGTCTTCTCGTCAGTGGTACTTAAAGTTTCATGATGTTATTTCTTCATTTAGTTTTGTAGAGAATATCATAGATCAATGTATATACCAGAAGGTTAGTGGCAGTAAAACTTGTTTTTTAGTTCTATATTTGAATGATATTTTACTTGCAACTAATGGTAAAAGTTTATTGCATGAGGTGATACAATTTCTCTCTGAAAACTTTGATATAAAGGACATGGGTGATACCTCTGATATCATCGGTATTAAGATTCATTGAGATATAGTTTGAGACATTTTAGGTTTGTCTAAATAAACTTATTTCAATAAAGTTTTAGAGAGATTTTGGATGAAAGATTTTTCACCTAGTATAGCTCTAATTGTGAAGGGTAATAGGTTCCATGAGAACCTGTGCTTGAAGAATGATCTTGAGAATGAGAAAATGAAGAACATTCCATATGTTTCGGTTGTTGGAAGCCTAATGTATGCTCATGTCTGAACAATACCTGACATTGCATTTGTTGTTGGAAAGATATATGAGTAATCCAAGTAAATACCATTAGATTGTTGCGAAAAATGTGTTGTGATACCTTCAACGAACCAAATACTAATGCTTATGTACAAATAGACTGATAGATTAGATGTGATTGGCTACTCTGATTCAGACTTTGCTGATTGTGTTGATTCACTTATATCAACATCATGATACATTTTTATGTTTAATGGTGGAGTTGTATCTTGGAGAAGTGCAAAACAAAACTTGACTATCACATCTACTATGGAGGCTAAGTTCGTATCATGTTTTAAGGTTACTTCACATGGTGAATGAATGAAGAGTTTATTTCAAGGCTTAGAATCATGGATTCTATTTCTAGGCCATTAAAGATATATTATAACAAGTTAGCTGTAGTTTTTATCACTAAAACCAATAAAAGTGGTAGTCGAAGTAAGCACATCGACACTAAGTATTTAGTCATAAGGGAACGTGTTAAAGATGTTATAGGGGCATCGAACACATCAGCACTGAATTGATGATTGTTGATCATTTGACTAAAGGCATGCCACTATCAAAATTTAAGGATCATATAGAAAGGATAAGACTTGGTTCCTCTATGTAATTTTTTTGGTGTAAGAATGAATATTGATGTAACTCTTCTTATGATATTTCTCATTTTGATATATGTTATGTGCACATTTATTTTTGAGAAATATACTTAAGCATTGAATATAAAATAAACATAAAGTTTATTTATTAAGTTTATGGATAATAAAGAAAGGAGCATAATGCATTATGATATATGGAAGATAACACTCGAATTTATTATGAGGGCATATTATCATGATTCATATGTTGTGATTTCTTACTTCAGAAATAATGTTAAACTTAGACCAAGTGGGAGAATGTTAGTAGTTTGCTATGTGGGCTAGCTATTTCATTTTCAGTTTGGTTTACTTGACAATTTCTGTCAAGTAACCGCCCACTCTTGCCCACTAAACTTTATAAAAACTTCTTGGTAGAAGAAGTTTTTAACAAAAAAAAAAAAAAAAAAGAAGAAGTCAGAGAGATCCTCTAACCCGAACGTCTCATTTAGAAAATACATCATTGTATTGAGATCGTTAAGATTTAGAAGAGGCTCAACTCAAAAAAAAAAAAAAAAGCAGCAATCCCTGATTCAGACATTAATGGCTAGAGGTATTTTTATTTAATCTACATTTGATCTAAAAGTTTTAATTTCGTTTGATAAAACATGTTTAAACTGTATATAAATGTTTTAACAGGAAATACTTATCTTTGTGGGTTGCCTCTAAAAATTTGTGCTAAAAGTTCTGTTAGCCTTTTTTTAAGCTAAGTTTTATTTTGATATGACTAAAATATTGAGTAATTTAATAAAATCAATAAGTTGTATTTTATATTATCCAATTATTATTCTTAACATTTTATAATAATAGTTATATCCGTGTTTATTGAAAATACCCTCAAAATAGGTATTATTAATGTGCTAATAAGTCTACTTGATTCTATGTAGTGTTGTATATCATGTCAGGACTCAGTATAATTCAAGGTAATTTTTTGAGTGCCTTTTGGACGACTGCGGACAAGGGAAGTTGGCTAAAAGTGGTTTTTGGAGTTTTCGGACGACTAGAGGACGAGGCAAGGAAGCAAGAAATGCGTCCTAATCTCGCAAGCATTGCAGTCCATTGTTTTCGGATGATAGAGGATGACAAACGTTTAACTATGTAATTTTTTGGCGCGGATGAGGACTGTCGACCGAAAAGTCCAGATTTTGCCAACAGACAGATTTCCAACAATCGTTTTTTAATGGACAACAATCCAACGGCTTCATGCGGTCGACCGAAAAGGATTTTGGACGTTTGAAAACCCGCAGTCTATAAATAAAGGATCACTCTAAGCTCAACATAACGATTGGAGATTCGAGGAGAAGCCTTGCTGAAATCAATACTCGAATCATAATGACTATGAGCTATTGTAAATTCAATTCTCCCCACCCATAAACTTGCGAGTTAATATTCGGAGAATTTGGATTAGTTTCTAGAGCTTTAGTTTTCCAATTCATATTATTGTGCTAAATTGTAAAGGGTGATTCCCTAAGAATTCATCACATAAGGGTGACACCCCGAAACAGTCATAGGCTCGATTGAACACCCGTAAATTCAATCAATGGTTGACGCCCCACAATAGTCAAATCTAGGGTGACGCCCCGCAATAGTCAAAGGTTGACGACCTTTGAATTAGTCAAGGGTAATGCCCCATTAATAGTCAATTTGTAAACGGTTTTATTAGCATTTGTAAGCCAATTACTTAGTGGAACTCCAAGTGGAACTTGGAGCGCGGACGTAGGTAGATTTGCCAAACCGTGTAAACAAACTGCGTGCACTCTCTTACCCTTACTCTTTATATTATTGCATATATGTGTGATTGTTTTATTTAATTATATGCATTAAATCACTTAGGGTTATTAGAGATTAAAAATCACACAAAATAACTAGTACGTTATATTCACCCCCCTCCCCTCTATAGGTGTATAACAATCCTACAATTGGTATCAGAGTAGGGGATTAAAAAATTTTCATGCGTGATATTGTCTATTTTGTGCATTCCATATAAATTTCTTGTTAGAAATACTTTTTTTTTATAGATATTGTGTTTATATTTGGATATGGCCTACAATATATGTAGTGAGAGACAATCTACCATTAGGCCTCCATTTTTTGATAGAAACAATTATGTATATTATAAAACTAGGATGAAAATTTACATCCAATCTATTGACTATGAAATGTGGAGAGTTATAGTTAATGGACCATATGTACCTCTTAAACTAGTTGATGGATGGATTGAATGTGCCTAAATTAGAAGATGAATTCAATGATGATGATTTTTGAAAAATGAGTTTAAATGTTAGGGATATTAATCAATTATATTGTGCTTTAAATATTGATGAATTTAATAGGATTCAAGGTTGTAAAAGCGCCCGAGATATTTGAAAACTTCTCGAAGTTACTCAAGAAGACACTAATCAAGTAAAGAAAAATAAATTGAGTATGGTCGTGCATGAATACGAATTGTTTTGCATGGATAATGATGAGACTATTAGTTCTATGTTTACACATTTCACTAGCATTACTAATAGTTTGAAATTGCTTGGTAGAGAATATACCAATGAAGAGTTGGTCCATAAAATTCTTAGGTGTCTACCGAGTAAGTGGTTATCAAAGGTGACGGCAATTCAAGAGGCTCGTGATCTCACGACCTTAAAGATAGAGGAGTTAATTGGCTCTCTTATTATGCACGAGATTACTCTTATGAGCCATGAGAAGGAGGAAGAAAATGATAAGAAAATGGCTTATAAGCCAATTGCATTCAAAGTCTCCATAAGCATAACGGATGATTTCGGGGATGAGGACGACTCCAAAAGCATTGATGAAGAATTGGAGTCCATCACCCGGAAATTGGACAACTTCATCAACGAAGGAAAGAAAGGAAGGAGAAGGGCATTGTGTGCTATGGGTGGGGTAAACCCGGACATCTATCTACCGAGTGCCCCAAATCTCGAAGAAAATTCGAAGCCTCAAAGAAGAAAGCATTAAAGGCCACCTAGGACAATACCGAGGAGTCATCTTCCGAAATTGAAGAAGTTTCCCACATATGCTTCATAGCTAATGAGTTTGAGGTAATCAACTCTTTTAGCAATTCAAATTCCAACAATGATGATGATGACTTACTTGATGCGTATAATGAATTTCTTGAGAGTTTTAAAGAGCTCAAAGATAGGTATAAATCCTTGAAAAAGGAAAAAAAAATTGATCAAAGAACATGCAAATTTTATGAAATCTTTAGAGGATCAAATTTTAGAATTATAGAGCATGAATAATATGTTGAATGCTACCATTAAACCTTATGAGTTTAGCAATAGTGACTTGAAATTGAAAAAATAATGATTTAAATGCTATTGTGCTTAAATTCACAAACGATAGTAAAAATTTTAATATGCTCTTAGGAAAGTAAAGGGTCACGTTTGATAAAGCTGGAATTGACTATGAACCCTTTGCTAAAAAGAATAATTATACAAATT
This sequence comes from Begonia loranthoides, assembly GCA_022433065.1. Taxonomy (NCBI): domain Eukaryota; kingdom Viridiplantae; phylum Streptophyta; class Magnoliopsida; order Cucurbitales; family Begoniaceae; genus Begonia; species Begonia loranthoides. The sequence continues at coordinate 26,079,886 of CM039483.1, forward strand.
TCTTTGTTAGCCCTACAACTTGTAATGCATGTAATTATTTAGGGCATAAATCTTTTGTTTGTCCTTTGAAACTTAATACTTACTCTAAGTCGAACTAAAATTCTAAATCAAATTTTAATTCTAAATTTGTGGGTTTCTAAAGGAACCAAACCGTTAACCAATGGACCCAAAATGGTTTGGGTACCAAAATATGAAAAATGATTTTTGTTGTAGGTTAGAGACTTTCTCAATGAGCTTAAAGAGCTTGGATACTTGAATATCCAACTTCAAAGATTGCCTCCAATGCATAAAATGGAAATAAATTCTCTTTTACACAATGATTTGTTTGCTTGAATATTGGTTGAAAAAAAAATTGATTGTCTTGGGTTGAATTGAATGGATTATAATATAGATTGATTCAATTTTAGTTTTCTATTCGTGATTTAGTTTGAATTGATAGTGATGCATTTAGGTTGACTCTATTTTCAATTAATATCAATTTTACTTGATTGATTTCCTTTTGATATTAATTCTAGGAATTGGTATATATATTTGCTTGGGATTTGGGCTCCAACATTTGGTAGTCTAAATTGAATATTGGATTGTTGGATGCTATTTTGAAAAATTGTTTGGATTAAATTGTCTAGCATTTTTTTTAGGATATCTCCCTTGGATTGAATTTGGATAACGAAATAGGGTGAGAAAATAGAATTGTGTTGAGATCATTGACTTGCTTTGAAATGTTGATTTTAATTATAGTCTTTGATAAATTTTGCTTCCGCTTGGGCCTTAAACTTTGATAACTCTCTTTGAATTGAAATTAGTCATTTGATAAAAGGGAAGAGTTTACTTTTAAAGGATAATTGATTGTATTGTTTCTAATTTTGTTGTTTATGCTTCCGCTTATAGGTTTAACTTTGATAATTCCCCATAAATTGAATTTTGTTAAGTGACTTCGGGGGAGAAAAATACAAATGTTTTAATATTAATAAGTTTGCTTCTACTATTGATTTAAACTTTGATAATCCCCATTGATTTTATTTTAATAATTGATTTTGGGAAAAAATTAAATTTGTTTGATTTAACTCGTAATTCCCCAAATGATTTGAATTTTTTTATTTAAAGGGAGAAGAGTTTTTGTAGTTGTTTTTCAAATTGATATCAATATTTTCCATTATTTCAAATCTCTAAATTGGTATCAATCTTTGATTTTATGTTGAACTTCAACAAATTGGTATCATTTATAAAACTATTTTTGTTTTGGTATCAATGAAATCATTTTTCTCTACAATTGGTATAATTTTTTAAGGATTTTTCATGTGGTATCATATTTGGTTTCCCCAATTATTTGAGTTTGTGTATAACGATAAGGGGAGAGAAGAGAGGGAAGAAGAGCATAGAAGGGAGAGAATTGCCAGAATGATTTCTTCGTTATTTATTACAAAATGGGTTACAATATATAAAAGGTGGTCTTGCACCTGGCAGACAAGGCTATCACGTGTGTGGCGTGAATATGGAGATAGTGGTGAACATAGATAGTGGAGCAGCTACTCTGACATCCCCCCACAAGCTCAAGGCGGTCAGACGAAGAGCTTGTGATGGTAGATGAGGAAAGATGTTGACGGTAGGGGCTTCGTTAGGCCATCAACAAGCAGGAAAATGATGAAGGTTGCCAAGATTCTTCATTGCCTTGGCTCTTGTGATCATCAAATGGCAATTAGAAGGACAAAGTGAGAGGAATGGATATAGGTATAAAAGTAGGGAGAGAACTTGGTGGATTGAGGAGGAAGGGAATAGAGACACTCAAAAGGAGTTTTGAGTTTAAGGGCAAGAGATTTGATGGAGGATGCCCACTGATTTGAAGAAAGAAAATAAAAGAATGAGAAAGAGAGGAAGTGACGAGAGCTGAGATGGGGAGAAAGAAGAAACCATCTCTGTAGTGTCCAAAGGACCCATGCTCAGAAGAAGAGAGGTAGAATTTTCGGTGATCTTCAAAGGAGCAGGGACTTCAAGTCCATGACAACAAAGGAAGAGGGAAGAAAGAAACACGTGATTAGAGGATAAGAAATAGAGGGAGAGTAAATGGTTTGAGCTGAGATTTTGTTTGAGGTGGTTCGTGGTCGATCAGGAGGGTACCTGACATTTTTAGAGAGATTGCAGAGAGTGATCTTCGAGAGAGAGAGTATGCAAAGGAGAAAGGATGTGATTTTAGAGAGAGAGAGAGTGCTTGAGCTTAAGCTCAGCTTGAAGATTGAGGGAGAAGGAATGTTAGAGAAGCAGAATGTAGAGATCCTCTTTTGTAGAGAGAGAAGCATGAAAGAGAAGGAGAGAGAGAGAGAGGCTAACAGAACATAGAGCTCAGATGCTCTGATTTTTTTTTGTCAGAGGGGGAGAGAAAGAGATTTTAGGTGGTTAGAGAGAGAATGAGATGGGGAGGGGGGTTCAATATCTACTAACAAGCCAAAATTTATGGCGTCGATAAGATCACCGGCGAGAGGGCGGAGGTTCAGGATCTTGGGAGATTCTCGGTGGAGGAGTACAACCTGGGTAAGAACACGCGGAAGGTGAGCGGGGCAATAGGTGGCTGAGAATGCACTCCCCCTACCGATTGATTGCCAGAAATTGGAGGTATAGGTGGCGAGGCCATTAGTGAAGAACATTACTCCCAAAAGATGCCATTAGCTCTAATACCATGTTGAGGTTTCAGTGAAGATGAAGGAGAACATCTACAGAGAGGGAAGAAGAGCATAGAAGGGAGAGAATTGCCAAAATGATTTCTTCCTTAATCTATTACAAAATGGGTTACAATATATAAAAGGTGGTCTTGCACCTGGCAGGCAAGACTATCACGTGTGTGGTGTGAATATGGAGATAGTGGTGAACATAGATAGTGGAGCAGCTACTCTGACAGTATATTACCTTAAAATTGGATGATTCTCTAGTTTTTCTTGTGATCTCTCGTACTTACTTGGTGATATTTTTTTTAAAGGGAGAGAGAAATTTGTAAGTTGTCATATATAATTGCTCTAAGGGGGAGAGCAAAGTTTTTAAATTGAAATATATCCCCAATTGGTTGGTTTTGTGTAATTACATTAAGGGAGAGATAATTGAATTGATTTTGATTTTAAACCTTTGTATCTCTCTTAAAAATTTTATTTACAGTTGGTGTCATTTTTTGAAGAGATAATTGGTTTGATATTGTGAACTTAAATTGGTATCTATTTATTTGACTCTAACGTCTATTCCCTCAAATGAGTGTATTAAGCTTCATGACAAAAAGGAGGAGATTATTTTTTATTAGGTGAACGTTGCATTGTGGTTGTATAAATTTCAAATTTTATTTTTAAGCACAAATTAGCTTTTTGTTTGTCTTAAATTCCCTCAAATGTTTATTTGGGCTTAATGACAAAAAAGTTGTTGATTGAAAGTTTCTTAAATGTGGTTGTATTTGACATTTTATTTTGACCACAAATTGATTTTGAATGTATAACTCCCTCAATTGTTAGCTTCTTGGATAGATTCTATGAATAAGGGGGAGAATGTTTTTTAAGAAGAATGTTTTGGATGATTTTTTTTTTTATAATCCTTGATTGTTTTTTAACTCCCCTCCCCTAGGATTTCTTTTTTATTATGACAAAAGGGGGGAGAGATTATATAAGTTGTGATAATTATATAAAGGGAGAGTTGTGTAGCATGTACACATGATTTTATTGTTTGATAAATTGCATAACTTAAAAGGGAAGAAATCTAATATGCAATATATGATGCACATGTTTAGCTTTTAGGATAAACAACTTATTGGATTTTTTCATCATAAAAAAGGGTGAGATTGTTAGCCTTTTTGTTAGGCTAAATTTTATTTTGATAATGACTAAAATGTTAAGTAATTTAATAAAATCAATAAGTTGTATTTTATATTATCCGGATATTATTCTTAACTTTTTTATAATAATATTTATATCCGTGTTTATTGGAAATACCCTCAAAATGGGTATTATTAATGTGCTAACAAGTCTACTTGAGTCTATGTCGTGTTACATATCATTTTGAGACTCAGTATATGTAATACCCCAACTTTCTATCAGAAATTTAATAAGGACAAATTGGAAAGTAATTGGGGGTAATTAGATAATTATCTAATATTACCAATAATGTATTCTGTTGATTATAATTTAATAGAATTTATTGAATGATAATTAAGATTAATTTAGAAGGAAGTTATTGGAGGATTGGTTAGAATTAAAAATTAAGAGGATAATTAAATGGGGATTAAGTGAAAAATTAAAATAAATGTTAATTAAATTAAATAAATAGTGAATGGGATTAAAAATTAAAAGGGTAATGAGGGAGGGAGGGAGGTTGGATTGGTTCGGTTTGACACGTTCGCTTTGTCCGGTTTGGTCTAGGAATAGAAATCAAATGGCCACAGGCCATTGCCTGAAGAGAGAAAGAAACAATGGGATTTGAGAGAGAGAACTTGAGAGGGAAGAGCGACGAGGGAGATTGGGCGAGAGACTGAATCGGGCGAAAGCTTCGCGACGCGAGGGAGCTTGAGGTTCGACTGGTGCTTCTTCGTGGCGGCTGATGGTGACGACGAAGGGTGAAGTTGGACGGGTGCCATAGTCGAGGGGTAGGTTGCATCAGTGGAACGCCCGAGCCTCGGGAAGGATGAACAGAGTGCACGGTTTTTCTTCTCGATTGATCGAGGTAAACTCTCGGTTATGCTCCGTATTTTTATTATGGCTATGTCAATTGGATGAAATTGTTGCTACAATTGTTGGAAGGAATTTGCAGCGATGATTTTGCAAGGTTGATTCGGTAGTGGCACAACACGAAGGTCTGGTCTTGCTAAAACGCAAAAATGAACCAGTTCAATTGTTCTGTCGACACAATAGTGCTTGATATTTTCCTTTGCATAAGACAGCTACTATAGGGGACACTGAACGCTCATCTTCAAGAAGCTGTCAAGGAAGTAATTGAGCTGCAGAAGAAATGAAGAGGCTGTTAGGTGTGATGAAACAAAATTGACAGAGAGCTTGGTTGAAGTGTGAGCTGAAGGCCGAGTGTCTCTCTAAAGGACTAAAAGGAAACAGTGGGGAGTTGTTGTGCTGTTCTCACGGGTCTTCTTGATTCATCTGGTAAGGGGATTTTCTCCACCTCTGGTATGGGGTGATTGATAATATTGGATGTGAATTTTGTGGTTGCAATTGTTGTCTGGTCAATCGATGGAAATGGATTGGGTCTGTGATGACAATTCAACCTATGCTCTGTTAAAATGTTTTGTTGTTTTAATCATGCGCTGCCATCTATAGGTACATGTCTATAATGCTAAGTTGTTGAGCTGTGAAGTATGTTGATTGATCTGTGAATGGACGAGTGTTTATGTATAATGATAACTGGACATTAAAGTTATGGATTATTCTCCGTTGAATTGTTGAAGAATATTTGGATAATGCTCCCTGTTTCCTGTGTTGCTGTGCTGTAAATTGTTGATTGAATAGTTACAGTCGTGTGGGTACTCAGTTGGATTAAAATGCTACCTGTTGGTTACTGATGCTTGAGCTTTATATTGTGTTTATTTTGTTGCAATTGGGAATACATTATTGGATTAGTTGTTGAAATCTTGAACGTTGAGAAATATGGATATATTCGGTTGCTTGGAGATGAGTTTCTATGTATTTACAACTTTAATAATTATGCTCTATTGATAGAATTGGTTCTCTGTTTAATGACAGCTTTAATATGTACACTTCTCTGTTGGATGTTTATATTCTATCAGTGAGTGTAAGTTGTTGAGTTCGATTATGTTGAAGAAGTTGCTTTGGTTGTGAACTCTTTATCGTTGAATAAGCAGAGTGAAATCTCCTATGTGTATGATAGTGAGATATAGATCTGGGAATTGGGTTAAGAATTCTATTCAGTAATGGTTACAACATAATGGTAGTGAAAATGTTAAGGATAATGAACTATATGAATGAAATAAATAATCTGTGATTTTGATGATAGTTTATTAAATGGTTTTGAAGGTACTAAAACAAAGGACATAATTTTATTGAAGACTGCAGGTAAGTGATACTGCATGTGCTCTGGTCTTTGGACCATACATCGCTCGTTGTTTATCACTTTATTAGATTAGTAGATTATTGAGCATATCTATTATTTTAAGAGCATGTCTATAGTTGTTAATAGCACGTTTCGTTATTTACTGTTCTAAAGCATGTCTATAGTTGTTTATAGCACGTTTCGTTGTTTACTGTTTTTACAACATGTCTACAGTTTTTATAGCATGTTCTGTGAATTGCACGTTGAGTGTTTATTTATATTCTCTTATTAACGATTAGAAATTGTATGCATTTATGAGCATCATGCATCACGATTTTCAAAAGAATAAGAAAAGGATTTCATGCATGGTTTTGACAAGAAAACGAAAAACGAAAAGAAGTACAAACGAACGACCAAGAAAGATAAAGAAAAGAAAAAGGGTTGTGTGGTCTGGATAAGTAATGTCTGGCACATAACTCAAACGTAAGAAAAAAAAAGGGTTGTGTGGTCTGGATAATAATGCTCGGCACATAACTCAAACGTAAGGAAAACAAAACATAAAAGAAAACGGGTTGTGTGGTCTAGATAAGTGATGTCCAGCACATAACTCAAACATAAGAAAAGAAAAGGGGTTGTGTGGTTCGGATAAGTAATTCCCGGCACATAACTCAAACGAAAGAAAAGAAAAGGAGTTGTGTGGTCCGAATAAGTAATGTCCGGCACATAACTCAAATGTAAGAAAAAAACAAAAAAGAAAAGCAAAGAAAAGATAAGTAAAGAAAAGAACATGAAAAGAGAAACGAATACAAATACGAGAACGGAAACAGAAACGGATATGGAAACAGAAACGAGAATCGAAACAGAAACAGAAATGGAAACGAGTTTCCAGAATTGGAAAGAGATACGGATACGGATACGTATACATATAAATAGACACGGGAACGGGTACGAAAACGCGTACGATCACAGATATTGAAACGGATACAAAAACAGAAACGGAAAGAAAGTACGAAAGTGTGAAAAGATAAAAGATAAAAGGTAAAAGAAAGAAATAGAAACGAGAAACTGCATACGGTTTTAAAATGGCACAATATGTGCATTTAGCATTTAAGTTCTATCACTTACTAAGAGTTAAACTCATAGCTTGGTCTTGCGAAATAGGTACAAGCTCGAGAGAAAATGACAAACAGATTAAGGAGCAGTCGATGAAGGATTTACAGGGGCGAGACTTGTAGCTGGCTAAGCTAATGGTATTAAAGAGAAAAAGATTTTGTAAAATTAATATAAACAGTTTATTTATTATCTTTTTAAATGAATCGTTTATGCTTCCGCTACGTTTAAGAAAAAAATTTTATAATTATATTCTTATGTTGTTTATAACGATTTTAGTAATGAGCCAAAGTAAAAGGATTTTAACGGTTTGGTTTTTTAAAAAAAACTCTGATGTTGATTTAAAATATTTTCAACTATTGTTTTATAAACGAAAAAGAAAAGTTTTAAATTTCACGAAGTTTTTAAGGTAATAAAAAACTGGGTCCTTACAATATAATTCAGGGTTATTTTTTGAGTGCCTTATAGATGAGGTGAGGATGCGGGGAATGCGTCCTAATCTCGCAAGCTTTGTAGTCCATAGTTTTTGGACGATAGCGGACGAGGCCAGGATGATAGTGGAAGACAAACGTTTGAATCTGTAATTTTCTGACTACTTTTTGGATGAGCGCGGACGAGGCATGGACGAGGACTGTCGACCGAAAAGTCCAGATTTTTCCAATGGAAAAATTTCCGACGGTCGATTTTTTAACGGGCAAAAATGTAACGACTTCATGCAGTCGACCGAAAAGGATTTTAGACGTCCAAAACCCGCAGTCTATAAATAGAGGATCACTCCAAGCTCAACATAACGAATGGAGATTCGAGGCAAAGCCCTGCCGAAATCAATACTCAAATCATAATCACTGTGAGCTATTGTAAATCCAATTATCCCCACCCATAAACTTACGAGTTAATATTGAGAGAATTTGGATTAGTTTCTAGAGCTTCAGTTTTCCAATTCATATTATTATGCTAAATTGTAAAGGGTGATTCATTAAGAATTCATCACATAAGGGTGACGCCCTGAAACAGTCATAGGCTCGATTGAACGCCCGTAAGTTCAATCAACGGGTGACGCCTCGCAATAGTCAAATCTAGGGTGACACCCCGCAATAGTCAAAGGTTGATAACCTTAGAATTAATCAAGGGTGACGCCCCGTTAATAGTCATTTTGTAAACGGATTTATTGGCACCCGTAAGTCAATTACTTAGTGAAACTCCAAGTGGAACTTTGAGCCCGGACGTAAGCAGGTTTGCCGAACCACACAAACAAACCGTGTCCACTCTTGTACCCTTACTCTTTATATTATTGCATATATGTATGATTATTTTATTTAATTATATGCATTAAATCATTAGGGTTACTAGAGATTAAATATCGTACGAAATAACTAGTACGCTATATTAACCACCCCCCCCCCCCCCCCC
>CM039483.1:26088814-26139478 GCA_022433065.1 Begonia loranthoides
CAAGGGGCTCTTTGTAATCCTCGATGATCTTATACTACATAAAATAATGGGATAAAAAGAATATTCCCATTGTAATATTTTTATTTTATTTATAAAAACTTATTATTTTTTGGTTTAAAATATCAAAATTCAAGTGCACTTTACAAGACCTCAATTAATGCAACCTCAAAACTCAAATATTTTGTGTGTTCTTTTGTTTATCTTGCATCTCTTTCGATAGTGCATTTTGATTTTTGGTCGAACATGTTTTTTTTGTGTTTATATTATTTTATTATTTTATTATACATTCTAATCTTATATTTATTGATTTGTGTAATAATTAAGATAAATTATAAATAATTAAAATAAAATAATAATTTTTTATCTATTCTTGAAGATTTTAAGAAATAAATTTAAGTTTCATCATAATTGTCTCAATAAAACTCGGGTTCGAAAAAGAAAAGGAACTTTTATAACTTCAAACATTGATTTTATTATGGAAATTAGAATTACAAACATTGGTCAAGTAAAAGATTATGACAATAACAAAGCAAATTTCATCAAACGGAAGGACTTAATGTGTAGACAACAATAGGACTTCTCACTTTGTGCCAACCATCGGACCACACCAGACTTGCAGAAGCTCTTACCTGACTCTTCAATGGCGGCCCACTCACAGTCACAACGAACGACAGCTCCTGATCCAACGCTTTAAAAGACAATGTACTTGGCTGCACGACAACATTAATACCACCCACTGCCTTCACCTTGGCTTCATATGTAGAAATGGCTTTGCCAACGTTCTTCACCGTTCTTTTGAATGTTGCGCTAAATGGCTTGTCGGTCTCAACCAGAGCCTGCATCGATGGGTAGTTGAGATCTCTCTGAGAGGCTCCAATGGCTTCTCTGGGGCACTTCCCAAAGGAAGTTATATTCATTGAGCACAATAGTTTAAGGTAGCCTTCCATGTAAGTTTCATAGACTAATCCAGGCACAACAGCTTTGACTGGGTTCATAAAACCAGACCCATATGCAAATTCACCGTCGGCATAATCAGCTTCATGCGCTCCATCGTTCATTGGTGAAGCTGTTCGTTGGAGCATCAAAAGTAAAGCCAAAGATCAGATAAACGAGTCTGTGGAGCAAGAGGATGATAAAGTCATTACGATACCAGTCGTCATGAGTGCGGATTTAATGGCGGAAGCCGACCATTCGGGGCGGAATGTTTTGATATAAGCAGCTGCTCCGGCTACGTGAGGGGCAGACATTGAAGTTCCTGATAAAATGTTGTATTTAACTCTTCTTTCGTCGTATGAAACCATTGATGGCGACTGAAGAGGTGAAAAAGCAGCCAAGATTGTTGTCCCTGGCGCACTTATGTCTGGCTGCAATAATGAAAACAATAAAATCCAATGTATTATAATAAATGGAATACGACTATTACTGTGTGAGTAATCTAATTATGAGCTATAATTTTACACATTTTGCATTGTTCACCTGTTATTTATTCAATTGATTAGTTTTGGTCGATTCGGTTTGCATTCATTATTCGTCTTAATATAATCGTGCCCACCCCCTAAGATGGACAATACATAAAATGGAAAATTAGACTGCACATCAAGAATTAGTGATGGAAAACTGTATGCAATGATGGTAAACAAACCTTGAGAACTTCAACAACAATGGCGTTTGGTCCGCGAGAAGAGTACCAAGAAAGTGTAGGAGCTGATCTATCTTTGAGACCCCTACTTTTAGCTATATACCCGTAAGGGTTTCTTCAAAGAAGGAACAAGCGAGCAGCCATTATTTCTAGCAGTAATACTATCTACACAAGATACTGATTATGTAAATACCCACTTAAAATTACTTACTTTGTAGAATTAATGTAGTCTGTTACTGCGTTGAGTGTGTCCTTGTTCACATTTGCGGCAGGCAAGGCTTCTACAAAGGAAAGTTCTACACTTAAATTGTCAGTATAGATGGCTGCTGCTGCACCAGCCCGAGCAGCTTCTATTTGTCCACTTGCCAGTCTACACACGACGATCTTGTCTTTCACTAACTTGCTGTCCAGGCAAAAATCTTCACAATTCCTGATTACAGTGAGGCAAAACTCGATCAATAGATATTGGTTCATCATAATCTAACCATAATTAAGGAAAAGGGACACTAAGAGAGAAGATTTACTTAGCAGCCACTTCATCACAGGTAGTTGAAACGCTCTTTCCGTAGATTAAAGGGTATTTTGTTCCATTGAGAGTAAACCCATTGACAGAGTGTCCCTGGCATACAATAACAGCAATTCTTAGAGAAAGTTGATAGAAATTGTTGCTAAATTAGGGTTAGATTCAGCTTTTAAAACTTGGTTATCAGTTCCTCGAGGTGAGATCTTACTAAGATAAATTAAGGGTACTTACAAAAAATGACTTTCCATTGCCAAGAACTATCTTATCTTTGATATTACGATCGGTCGTACTCGCTCCAACTGATAACATCCACGGGGCTGTACTACCTGTAGTCGATTCGAAAGGACCACTATTTCCGGCGGAGTTGATGGTGAGCACATTTTGTTCCGTTGCATGAAAGGATCCAATGGCAATGACATCATTGTCCAATGAAATGGGGCTTCCACCTATTGAAATCGATATGATATCAACTCCATCGGCAATTGCATCGTCAAAGGCCTTCAAAAGATCTACCGTTGAACAAATAGTAGAACACACTTTGTACACTGCAAGTCTTGCTGACGGAACACCACCTCTTGCGATTCCACCGACAACTCCGTAAAAGTTTGCTCCGGCGACTACGTTTCCGGCTGCAGTCGAGGCGGTGTGGGTTCCGTGACCTTCCTCATCTGTGGGGTCCCCAGAAGAGTAACCTCGAGCCCCAATAATCTTACTAAAAATTTTAATAAACAAAGATTAATGACTGATAATCTATTCTAATATAGCTAATTACCTTCTTTAACATTGTTCTACTCCCTCAATTGACAAACATTTCACTGAATTCTTGATTGAAAAGCTAATAAAATCAAGTTTTTTACTCACTTGTTACAAGTGAAGTTGGCGTCGCATGTGCCCTTCCATTTCTTAGGAGGAGGGCCAAATCCTTTGTCGGAAAAACTCTCGGAATTCGGCGAGATTCCGGAGTCAAACACGCCAATAATCATATCGCTCTCAACGGCTGGAATTCTCTTAACGTGGAGAGGGAATCCCATGAAGTCCCATGATCTTGTGGTCTGAAGTGTGAGCCTCTGCCTTGGAAATATTGACATTATATCCTCTCTAGCTGTATATATAGAGCTGCCATTGTCAGGTCAAATTTCTTCAGTGCATACAAGATTTTCTTTAGCATAGATAGATGAATACCAGCCATTCTTTCTCTTTCTTCCTCGCTTAGCCATGCTGCGAAGCCATTAAAGCTCCTTCCGTATGTTCTGACCAATGAATCTTGTCGGAAACTACACAAAGATATCAAGTAAAGTTGGCGTTTGTTCGAGTAATTTGCAGTTTTCTGATTCTCAAGAAAAACATAAAGTTGTACAAATAATTGTACGAGTGAAAAGTTTGTTTATTCGCCTTTAATTGAACAAGCTGAATTCTAACAAACGATATGTATTCTAGAAATCTATAAACAAATGGATCGTTTTTAAGAATAAATATCAAATAGGAGATCACAATGATCTTCCATTGAACTGTATCCTGAATGGGACTGCCACAGAAATACTAGGAGGAACTGTCGGACTCTCAAAGAGAGTCAACTGCCCGACCCAGGGTGTTCGAGTGGTCCACAGCGAAAAACTTAATAGACCATATTCGTTGCACCATTTGTACAATAATAATGATTATAAGACATGAACTGCTTACGAACAGTGTAAGAAATGATGAAAGACTTTACCCATCGCCTAGAACATCTTGAAGAATGCTGACATGGTGAGACAATGGAGAATATTCATCATCATTCTCTGGTAGTGGACCCATATACACAATATAAACATCCTTCTTTTCCTCACAAACAATAAAGTTGAAGCAGAAAGCAAAGATCAGAGCAGAAATGGTGAAGTAAAACGTTAGAGAGCTTTTCACCTTCATCTTTTCTGGAGTTGCAGAGATTAAGAAATGGAGATGGCCATGACTTATAACTCAGTGAGAGACAATTAAGGAAGGGTATGCGTTTCTTGTTGCTCTATTTTTGGCTGTCGGAAACATTTAATCATTAATTTACAAATTTAATGGTTTGTTTCTGTTTGAAATAATAAAGGAGTCATCCATGACATCATTTTTAATACATTGCGTTGATTTAGTCTCGATACATTTACTTCTATAAAAACTATGAATCACATAATCAAACGTAAGAAATATGGCTGAGATAATGTAATATATCTAGACGTTTTTATTTGTCATTAATGTAATATATTAATATAATTATGAAGACAAAAAGAGGTATGAATTCTTTCCTTTATTTGATGTAAATAATCAAAGTAGAGAACTACAAGAGCCCATTGTTGAGAAAAACCACCTAAATCAAATACGCGGAATATGGCTTTTCCAATATTTAGTACCTGATTCGAATCACAAAAAAAAAAAAAAAAAAAATCGAGTGCAGACGCAATAACAGTCGAGTGATAATCAATACAAATTAACCAAATCAATGCACACCAATTTCTAGCGTGGAAAACCCCAAATTAGGTAAAAACCACAGGACCCGATTAGGCTGCTTAAAACTTCCACTATCAACGATAATAATGGGTACAACCAAGTCTCAATACAGCACAATCATCATCATTATCAAGTGGAATCAAGAGAGTAACAAAAAGAACAAGAGAATCCGATTTCTCTTGTTTGTTTTTATCCTACGAGATGGACTTATAGAGCTGAAAAATAGATCTTTACCGTTCAGATTGTTGCCCAAGAAGTCACAAACACGCTGTCAAAATTTCACGCCGATCTAACGGTCTAAACTCCAGCAAATGGAACTTTTTTGAGACTGCTGGATGAAAATCCGAAACTGTCTCTCCCTCTCCTTTTTGTTTTGTTGTTGACTTTACTTTGCCGTTTAGGGTTTTCCAACCCTTTAAAAAAAAATTTCTTCTTCCAAATAAGGGCATGGGCCCTTATTGTCCAGCCCACAATGGGCCGAACACAACAAACTCCCCATTCGGCTCAAAAAGTGGGCTCCAACAAGTCCGCTCTTCATCGACAAGCCTCAAGCTTTTCTTTTGGTAAAGCCTTTGTCAACATATCGAATCCATTCTCACTAGTGTGAACTTTCTCCAAGTGCAACTGCTTTGTTTGAAGCACGCCTCGAATCCAATAATACCTTACATCAATGTGTTTTGATCTCGAATGAAATGACGAGTTTTTAGAGAGATGTATAGCACTCAGACTATCACTGAATACAACATATTTCTGTTGGCGCAAACCCAATTCCTCAAGGAATCTCCTCATCCATAAAGCTTCTTTGCAACCCTCAGTAATTGCAATGTACTCAGCTTCTGTGGTGGATAGCATAACACACTTTTGCAATTTTGATTGCCACGACACGCCTCCCCCTACAAAGGTCATCAAGAATCTTGAAACGAACTTCCTAGAGTCATCATCACCTACCATGTCTGAATCGGTGTATCCAACTAGCATAGGATCACTACTACCAAAACACAAACACACTTTAGAAGTACCTCGAAGATATCTTAGTATCTACTTCACTGCTTCCCAGTAGTCTTTGCCTGGATTGGAGAGATATCGACTGACTACTCCAACGGAATGAGCAATATCGGGTCTAGTGCAAACCATGGCATACATCAAACTACCAACCGCATACGCATATGGAATACGACACATGTCCGCCTTTTCTTCCTTACTTGTAGGACATTGCTTTGATGTGAGCTTGAAGTGATCTGCAAGTGGAGAACAGACTTCCTTGGCCTTACACATGTTGAACTTTTCAAGTACCTTCTCGATGTAGTCTTCTTACGACAACCACAGTTTCTCATTCTTCCTATCACGAGAGATCTTCATGCCGATCCCAAATCTTTCATGGCAAAAGACTTGCTCAATTCTCCTTTCAACTCAACAATCTTGCTAGTATCATGACCTATTATCAACATATCATCAACATACAAGAGGAGAATAATGAAGTCATCTTTGGAATACCTCTTGACGAAGACACAATGATCTGACGATGTTCGACTGTACCCGTGGCTCACCATGAATGAGTCAAACTTCTTATACCACTGCCTTAGAGCTTGTTTAAGGCCATACAAGCTCTTCTTCAACTTGCACACAAGTTTCTCTTTTCCTCTGACTTTGAACCCTTCAGGTTGCTCCATGTAAATTTCTTCCTCCAACTCACCATGAAGAAATGTTGTTTTCACATCAAGTTGCTCAATCTCCAGGTTCAAGCCTACTGCTAGACCAAGAGCAACACTGATCGAGGATATCTTTACAACTAGGGAGAATATTTCTTCAAAATCGATTCCTTTCTTCTGACCGTACACCTTTACAACCAATCGAGCCTTGTACCTTGGTTGTGAGCTACTGATTTCGGTCTTCAACCTATAGACCCATCTATTCTTGAGAGCTTTCTTTCCTTGCGGCAATTGCACAAAATCATAAGTGTGATTCTCGTGAAGAGATTGCAACTCTTCTTCCATGGCTTTCAACCACTCTTTCTTCTCATCAACGGAAGTTGCTTCTTGATAAGTTTCTGGCTCTCCAGCATCACTGAGCATTACATACTCATTTGAAGAGTACCTAATAGAAAGACGACACTCTCTGGTAGATCTTCTCAAGGGAGGTTCATTTGGCAGCTCTTGAACCTCTTCTTCGACTTGCTCAGTCGGTTCAACATCATCAACTATGGGAGGCATATCATTGCTGATGCCATTGGAAATATCTAACCCTGATTCTCCGTGATCATGACTATCTACAAGTGTAGGAACTGAATCCAAATCAATCATATCATCATTCCCCATCGTTTCTGTCTTATCACTGTCTTTGATGCATTGGTCTTCTACAAACACTGCATCTCAGCTTCTAATAAGCTTTTTCTGCACTGGGTCGTAGAACCTGTAGCCAAACTCATCGAGACCATAACCGACAAACACACATGGTCTTGTCTTCACATCGAGCTTCTACCGCTCATCTTTCGGAATGTGAACAAATGCTTTGCCCCCAAAAACACGCAGATGAATATACGAAGGTTCCTTTCCTGACCAAACTCGATCCGGAACCTCAAAACCCAATGGAACACACGGCGTGATATTCAAAACATGGACCACTGTATTCAATGTTTCACCCCAAAAGGACAACGGCAACTGTGACTGCGAGAGCAAACACCTGACCCTTTCCACAAGTGTCCTATTCATTCTTTCAGCTAACTCATTCAACTGAGGAGTTTTTGGAGTTGTCTTTTGATGTTGAATACCTTGCTGCCTACAATACTCATCAAATGGGCCACAATACTCACCACCATTATCCGTACGGATGCACTTAAGCTTCACACCTCTTTCTCTTTCAACAAGAGCATGGAATTGTTTGAAGACGTCCAACACTTGATCTTTTGACTTCAACATATACACTCAAACCTTCCTTGAATGATCGTCGATGAAAGTCACAAAGTAAAGGGCACCACCAAGTGTTTTTGTCTTCATTGGACCACACACATCAGAGTATACTATATCAAGTACTCCAGTTTTTCACGAGTGAGGAGCCCCCTTGAATGAAACTCTAGTTTGCTTACCTGCCAAGCAATGAGCACACCGCTTTAGAGAACCATTTTTCACACCTGAGAGAAGATTCTTCTTAGCTAGTAGCATCAATCCCTTCTCACTCATGTGGCTAAGCTGGCTGTGCCAAAGTTCTATCGTGTCTTCATCATCTACCGCATTTGTGGTAGACTCTGCGATCTTCGCATGCATCATATATAATGAGGAACATTTTTGTCGCCACAATCCGAGAGCCTTTGGTGAGCTTCCATTTACTGTCACAAAAGGTGTTGCAAAATCCTTCATCATCGAGCTTACAAGTGGAGATCAAATTCATGCGGATGTCGGGGATGTGCTTCACACCTCTCAAAACTAAGGTATTGTCATTGTCAGTCTTCAAACGAACATCTCCCATACCAATGGCTTTGGTAACACCATCATTACCCATCCTCATGCTTCCAAAATCACCAGAAGTGTATGACGTGAAGAAGTCCCTCCGCGATGTAGCGTGTATCGAAGCACCGCTATCAATTACCCAACTTGTATCTTGGCAAGCGAGATTTACGGCTTCCTCATCATAGACAATTAAGAACTCATCAGTGGTTGTGGCTACCTTTTCGCCTGTATCACCCTCATTGGTCTTCTTTTCATTGCCCTTAGTATTTGGATTCTCTCGAAGAAACTTTCGACAAAATCTCTTTATGTGTCCCTTCTTACCACAATAGTGACACTTAAAATTTGCATGTTTGCCGCTCTTACTTTTGCCTCTGCTTTTATCTTTCGGACCTCTACTTTGACTCCTCCCCATATTTTCGGTGAGTAGAATGTCTTGCGACTGTGAAGAAGAACCCGGAGACTTTCTTCTCATCTCCTCATTCAACACACTGCTCTTGACTACATCCATAGCCAATTTACCATCCGGGGCTGAGTTGGACAACGACATTCTGAATGTCTCCCATGAGTCTGGTAAAGTACCAAGAAGTAGCAAACCCTGAATCTCATCATCAAACTTAATTTTCATTCCAGCCAACTGATTTATAATCCCCTTAAATGTATTCAAGTGGTCTGTCATTGCTTTCTCATTCTAATACTTCAACCCTAATAGTTGTTTGATCAAATACAATTTGTTGTTACTTGTCTTTCGAGCATTCAACTCCTCAAGCTTGTTCCACATGCTCTATGCATTCTTTTCCTCACTGACATGGTTGAGGACGTTATCATCTACCCACTGCCAAATGTACCCGCACACCTGACGATGACATAATTCTCATTCAGCATCTGTTTTATTGGTCAGTTTCTCACTGCAAATACTGGCAAATAATAGTCTTTCACATAAAGGAGATATTCCATCTTTCCCTTCCAAACATAATAATTGGAGCCATTCAAAATAACCATCCGACTTGTATTACTCTCCATGATTCGAATAGGCACAAAAACAAGAACCTTGCATTGATACCACTTTGTTGAGAAAAACTGCCTAAATCAAATATGCAGAATATGGCTTTTCCAATATTCAGTACCTGATTCGAATCACAAACAAAAAAAACCGAGTGCAGGCGCAATAACTGTCGAGTGATAATCAATACAAATTAACCAAATCAATGCACACCAATTTTTAGCGTGAAAAACCCCAAATTGGGTAAAAACCACGGGATCCGATTAGGCCGCTTAAAACTTTCACTATCAACAATAATAATGGGTACAACCAAGTCTCAATACAGCATAATCATCATCATTATCAAGATGGAATCAAGAGAGTAACAAAAAGAACAAGAGAATTTGATTTCTCTTGTTCATTTTTATCCTACGGGATAGACTTATAGAGCTCAAAAATATATCTTCACCGTTCAGATTGTTGCCCAAAAAGTCACGAACATACTGTCAAAATGTCACGCCGATCCAACGGTCTAAACTCCGACAAACGGAACTTTTCCGACACTGCTGGCTGAAAATCTGAAACTGTCTCTCCCTCTCCTTTTTGTTTTGCTACTGACTTTACTCTGCCATTTAGGGTTCTCCAACCCTTTAAAAAAAATTTCTTCTTTCAAATAAAGGAATGGGTCCTTATTGTCCAGCCCACAATGGGTCGAACACAATACCCGTGACACCTCCAAGATCACCAACGATATTAGATACACCTTCTTCATCAAATTCTAGTGGAAGATCAAATTCTAGTGGAAGCTCAAGTGAAAAAGAGCCACACATGAAAAGTTTTCAAGATATTTATGAGGTAACTGAAAATTTAATTGAAGAACTAACTCTTTTTTGTCACTTTGTCGATTGTACGCCTTTAGTGCTTGAAGAAGCGATGAAAGATGAAAAATGGAGAAATGTCATGGATTGAAGAGATTGCGTCAATTGAGAAGAATGAGACATGGGAGCTAATTACCATTTCGGAAGGCCAAAAGCCCTTTGGTGTGAAGTGAGTCTTTAAAGAAAAGAAGAATGCAAAGGGAGAAGTGGAGAAATATAAAGCTAGGTTAGTGGCAAAAGGATATAGTCAATGTCCAGGTATCGACTATGGTGAAGTATTTGCTCCTGTTGCTCGCTTAGAAACTATCCGGTTGATTATTTCACTAGCGACTCAAAAGAAGTGGAAAATTTATCAAAGGGATGTCAAATCGGCATTCTTAAATGGAGTTCTCGAAGAAGAAGTCTACATAGAACAACCTCAAGGGTATGTTATCAAAGGCTATGAAGACAAAGTATTGAAGATAAAGAAAGTGTTGTATGGTTTGAAGCAAGCTCCAAGAGCTTGGAATAGTCAAATTGACAAGTACTTCCTTGAAAATGAATTTACAAAATGCACATATGAGCACTCTCTCTATGCTAAGGTACGTGAAAATGGAGATGCTTTATTTGTTTGCATATATGTTGATGATTTGATTTTTAGGGGAAATAATCGAAGTATGTACGAAGAATTTAAGCAAACAATGACAAAGGAGTTTGAAATGACAAATATTGGTTTAATGTCATACTATCTTGGCATGGAGATCAATCAAAGAGATAATGAAATTTTCATATCTCAAGAAGGTTCGCTAAAGAAATTCTATAAAGGTTCAAGATAGAGCATTGGCAGATCGTTAATACTCCTGTGGCATGTGGAGTGAAGTTATCAAAGAATGAGGAAAGAGAAAAAGTTGATTCTACAACTTTCAAGAGCCTTGTTAGAAGTTTGAGGTATTTAACTTGTACAAGACCAGATACTTTAGTTGCAGTTGAATTGATTAGTCGATTCATGGAATCACCAACCATGACTCATTTCAAGGCAGCCAAACAAATTCTTCGATATATCAAAAGTGCAATGGATTTTGGTTCGCTTTATTCATATTCTGATGAATTTAAGCCTGTCAAAGTGACAGAAAGAGCACAACAGGTTTTGTTTTCTACATGGGTAATTCAGCTTTTACATGGAGTTCGAAGAAACAACAAATTGTGACATTATCCAGTTGTAAAGCTGAGTATGTTGTTGCTACATCTTGTGTATGTCATGTCATATGGTTGAGAAGACCATTAAAAGAATTTCAAATGCCACAAGAGAAAGCTACAGAAATTCTTGTTGATAATAAATATGCTATTGCATCAGCAAAGAATCCCGTTTTTCATTATCGAAGCAAACATATAGATAAAAGGTATCATTTTCTTCATAACTGTATCACAAACAATGAAGTGCAAGTAAAATATGTGAAGACTGATGATCAAGTTGCTAATATTTTTATAAAGCCTCTCAAATATGACACTTTCAACAAGTTAAGAATGATACTCGGAGTTACAAAGAATTAAGTTTAAGGGAGGATATTGAAATTATTAACTTAATTCCATTAACATATTTAATTTGTGTCTTTTTGTTAATGCATCTTTTGAATAAGTGTCTTTGTTAATGTATGTCTTTAATATGTTTTTTATTAAAGTCTATGTATTTGTGAAGAGTCATCTAGAAGGTTCTCATTCATGTATGCAATGGTACATTAGTTTATGTACTTGCATAAGTCATTAATGGGTAATTCATGTAACTAGGTAATTCTTATGTACTAGTCAATGTATTAGATTTAATAGGTGGTTCATGTACTGTATTATATATGTACCAAATAATCCTATAAATAGGATGTGTGTAAACATTTTATATCAAGCAAATTAGCCAAAACAATTCAAGAAAAAAAGTTTGTCTAGTTCTCTTCTCTCTTTATCTTTTTCCTCTCCCAAAAATCTTCTTCCTCATTCCAACAGTTTGATGGAGTGGATTTGAAGAAGAAAAGGAAATTTTATAACTGTAAACATTGATTTTATTATGTAAATTAGAATTAAAAACATAGGTCAAGTAAAAGATTATTACAATAACAAAGCAAATTTCATCAAACTGTAGGACTTAACGTGTAGACAACAATAGGACTTCTCACTTTGTGCCAACCATCGAACCACACCAGACTTGCAGAAGTTCTTTCCAGACTCTTCAATGGCGGCCCACTCACAGTCACAACGAACGACAGTTCCTGATCCAACGCTTTAAAAGACAATGTCCTTGGTTTCACGACAACATGAATACCACCCACTGCCTTCACCTTGGCTTTATATGTAGAAATGGCTTTGCCAACGTTCTTCACTGTTCTTCTGAATGTTACCATAAATGGCTTGTCGGTCTCAACTAGAGCCTGCATCGATGGGTAGTTGAGATCTCTCTGAGACGCTCCAGTGGCTTTTCCGGGGCACTTTCCAAAGGAAGTTATATTCATTGAGCACAACAGTTTAAGGTAGTCTTCCTTGTAGGTTTCATAGACTAATCCTGGCTTAACAGCTTTGACTGGGTTCATAAAACCAGACCCATATGCAAATTCACCGTCGGCATAATCAGCTTCATGCGCTCGATCGTTCATTCGGGAAGCTGTTCATTGGATCATCAAAAGTTAAGCCAAAGATCAGATAAACGAGTCAGAGGAGCAAGAGGATGATAAAGTTATTACGATACCAGTCGTCATGAGGGCGGATTTAATAGCGGAAGCCGACCATTCAGGGCGGAATGTTTTTATGTAAGCAGCTGCTCCAGCTACGTGAGGGGCAGACATTGAAGTTCCTGATAAAATGTTGTATTTAACTCTTCTTTCGTCGTATGAAACCATTGATGGCGACTGAAGAGGTGAAAAAGCAGCCAAGATTGTTGTCCCTGGCGCGCTTATGTCTGGCTGCAGTCATGAAAAGAATAAAATCCAATGTATTATAATAAATGGAATACGACTATATGCAATAATGGTAAACAAACCTTGAGAACTTCTACAACAACGGCGTTTGGTCCGCGAGAAGAGTACCAAGAAAGCGTAGGAGCTGATCTATCTTTGAGACCCCTACTTTTAGCTATATACCCATAAGGGTTTCTTCAAAGAATGAACAAGCGAGCAGCCATTATTTCTATCAGTAATACTATCTACACACAAGATACTGTAAATACCCACTTAAAATTACTTACTTTGTAGAAGTAATGTACTCTATTACTGCTCTGAATGTGTCCTTGTTCACATTTGCGGCAGGCAAGGGTTCTACAAAGGAAATTTCTCCACTTAAATTGTCAGTATAGATGGCTGCTGCTGCACCAGCCCGAGCAGCTTCTACTTGTCCACTTGCCAGCCCACACACGACGATCTTGTCTTTCACTAACTTGCTGTCCAGGCAAAAATCTTCACAATTCCTGATTACAATGAAGCAAAAGTTAGGTGCATCTGAAATTTCGAAATTCACAACCTAAAAATAAATATAAGAGAGGGAAAGTGTTTGCATTGCAACAATAAATCATTATCAAAACCCTAATAGTATCGGGCAGAACACAATTAGTTTACCCGTTAACCCTAATAGTATAGGTTTTTCGGTCGGACAAAAGTAGAACACAGATCATCGAAATATAATAAAAAAAATAAGAAAAGTTCAACATAAAGAGAATGTTTGCAAGGATGAAGCATAATCAAAACCCTGCAGAATCGATCAATAGATATTGGGTCATCATAATCTAACCATAATTAAGGAAAAGAGACACTAAGAGAGAAGATTTACATGGCAGCCAATAAATCGCAGGTAGTTGAAACGTTCTTTCCGTAGATTAAAGGGTATTTTGTTCCATTGAGAGTAAACCCATTGACAGAGTGTCCCTGCCATACAATAACAGCAATTCTTAGAAATGGTTGTTAAATTAGGGTTAGGTTCAGTTGATAGAAATGGTTCTTAAATTAGGGTTGGATTCAGTTTTTAATACTCGATTATCAGTTCCTCGAGGTGATACGAGCAATTATTACAGAGTTGATAGAAATTGTTGCTAAATTAGGGTTAGATTCAGCTTGTAAAACTTGGTTATCAGTTCCTCGAGGTGAGATCTTACTAAGATAAATTAAGGGTACTTACAAAAAATGACTTTCCATTGCCAAGAACTATCTTATCTTTGATATTACGATCGGTCGTACTTGCTCCGACTGATAACATCCAAGGGGCTGTACTGCCTGTAGTCGATTCGAAAGGACCACTATTTCCGGCGGCGTTGACGGTGAGCACATTTTTCTTCATTGCATGAAAGGATCCAATGGCAATAACATCAAGATCCATCCGAACGGGAATTCCACCGATTGAAATCGATATAATATCAACTCCATCAGCAATTGCATCGTCAAAGGCCTTCAAAATGTCTTCCGTTGAACAAAGAGTAGAACACACTTTATACACTGCAAGTCTTGCTGACGGAACACCGCCTCTTGCGATTCCGCCGACAACTCCGTAAAAGTTTGCTCCTGCGACAACGTTTCCGGCTGCAGTCGAGGCCGTGTGGGTTCCATGACCTTCCTCATCTGTGGGGTCCCCAGAAGAGTAACCTCGAGCCCCAATAATCTTACTAAAAATTTTAATAAACAAAGATTAATGACTGATAATCTATTCTAATATAGCTAATTACCTTCTTTAACATTGTTCTACTCCCTCAATTGACAAACATTTCACTGAATTCTTGATTGAAAAGCTAATAAGATCAAGTTTTTTACTCACTTGTTACAAGTGAAGTTGGCGTCGCACGAGCCCTTCCATTTCTTAGGAGGAGGGCCAAATCCTTTGTCGCTAAAACTCTCGGAGTTCGGCGAGATTCCGGAGTCAATCATGCCAATAATCATATCGCTCTCAACGGTCGGAATTCTCTTAACGTGGAGAGGGAATCCCATGAAGTCCCATGATCTTGTGGTCTGAAGTGTGAGCCTCTGCCTTGGAAATATTGACATTATATCCTCTCTAGCTGCATATATAGAGTTGCTATTGTCAGGTCAAATTTCTTCAGTGCATACAAGATTTTCTTTAGTATAGATAGATGAATACCAGCCATTCTTTCTCTTTCTTTCTCGCTTAGCCGTGCTGCAAAGCCATTAAAGCTCCTTCCGTATGTTCTGACCAATGAATCTTGTCGGAAACTACACAAAGATATCATGAAAAGTTGGCGTTTGTTCGAGTAATTTGCAGTTTTCTGATTCTCAAGAAAAACATGAAGTTGTACAAATAATTGTACATAACGAACATCTACGAGACTAACACGTTAAGATTGTGACAAGTGAAAAGTTTGTTTGCTCGCCTTTAATTGAACAAGCTGAATTCTAACAAACGATATGTATTCTAAAAATATATAAACAAATGGATCGTTTTTAAGAATAAATATCAAACAGGAGACCACAATGATCTTCCATTGAACTGTATCCTGAATGGGACTGCCACAGAAATACTAGGAGGAACTGTCGGACTCTCAAAGAGAGTCAACTGCCCGACCCAGGGTGTTCGAGTGGTCCACAGCGAAAAACTTAATAGACCATATTCATTGCACCATTTCTACAATAATAATGATTAAGACATGAACTGTCTTACGAACAGTGTAAGAAATGAAGAAAGACTTTACCCATCGCCTAGAACATCTTGAAGAATGCTGACATGGTGAGACAATGGAGAATATTCATCATCATTCTCTGGTAGTGAACCCATGTACACAATATAAACATCCTTCTTTTCCTCACAAACAATAAAGTTGAAGCAGAAAGCAAAGATCAGAGCAGAAATGGTGAAGTAAAACGTTAGAGAGCTTTTCATCTTCATCTTTTCTGGAGTTGCAGAGATTCAGAAATGGAGATGACCATGACTTTATAACTCAGTGAGAGACAATTAAGGAAGTGTATGCATTTCTTGTTGCTCTATTTTTGGCTGTCCAGCCATGGAAACATTTTATAATTAATTTACAAATTTAACGGTTTGTTTTTGTTGGAAATAGCTAAGAAATCATCCGTCATTTTTAATACATTGCGTTGATTTAGTCTCTATACATTTACTTCTATAAAACACAATGAATCTTATAATCAAACGAAAAAAATATGCGTGAGATGTTATTTCCCTCTTTGTAGATTTGAAATTTAATAAAATACTATTAAATGGACTGTTTAATTTTACGCATGAAATGCAACAATTTAGACGTTTTTATTTGTTATTAATGTAATATATTAATTTAATTATTGATAGTTTATACATGATTGTGTAAAATAAAAAGGTAAATTTCAATTAAATTTTAGTGTCATGTCCTCGTAAGCTCTTTCTTTTTCTGCCTTTTTTCTTCCCAATTTCTTTCTTTTTTTGCCAATATTTATAGAATTTCCTTAATTTTATGTTCTACATGAAGAATGGAATCGATGTAACGAGGAGTAGGACCAATTTAGTTGCTTCCAAGGACCCAGACTCATTCAAAGATTTTAGTCTGATCGGTTTGGTTTCAATTTTCCACTGATGCATTCATCTATGCTCCCTCACTTATCCATGAGAAGAGCCTAAGAAACAATTATTTTCGCTAAGATAATAGCAAACAAAAGATCAACGGGAAAGAAAACGAACTAATCCTAGAAAACTTGTGCCTACATGGATCCCAAAACTAAAAAATTCACTAGAACCAAAACTGTCAAGATGGAGATGGGACCAAACTGAGGTAACTGGTCCGATTCTATCCAATTCGAGATGGAGATGGGACCAACTGAGGTAACTGGTCCGATTCTGGTTGGGCCTAAGAAGCTTGAAATCAACATAGTTTTTCAAGTAGCACAATAAAATCTATCAAGTATTCAATCAGTTTCATCAGTTAGCTGATTTGACTCACTGAAATAAGGCTCTTTTCCAGTACGAGGTTGGGTCTGAAGTCAGTACGAGGTTGATGACCTGAGTTTTTTTGTTTGTAAAATAAAAAAGAAAAAAGGAAACTGAACTGAACCGACTTGTGATAGCTCGCTTTTAACCGAACTACAACCATTGTATAGGCTCGGTTGGGCTTTTGTGCTAAATTCAGTTTTTTTAAAGGTGTTCAGTCCAACCCTAGCAATGTGAAGTTATGAAGTCGAGGGCATGAGTCAATTTGACTTGATCGGAAGATTAACGATTCTGGCGACGTTGATCGTGTCGTTCGTGGATGCCGCTCATGTTGCCGTAGAAAGGTTAGATTTTCAGGAACGGACTTCTAATTTTTCCTTGTCAAACGAGAAGTGAGAATTATTTCTGAGAAATGAAATCTGTTCGATAAATGCTTGAGGAGAAAACCTTCAATTTTCTTCGTTGATTAAAAGCTTCTTGGATTCCTGCAGAGAGATATTGATTGTTTTGTTATAACATGAAAACAATGAAGAACAAATTGAGGAAGATTTAATTTTTATTACTGAAAGAGAGAATTACGGAAGAAGAAGAAGAAGAAGAAGAAAAATTCAAAGAAGAAGCAGGAAAATGAAGAGGAGGTTCAAGAGAGCTTATCACACTTAACACCCTTCTCTTCATTCCTAACCGCCTTCCATGTTAGCAAGGACGGCGTCATTTGATGGTTTACTCTTCTACGTTTTTTCCTCCTTATGGTTCGTTTACGACGTTGCTTCCAGCTCAACAATGCTAACAAGCACCCCCATTAAACAAATCTTGTCCCCAAGGTTGGAATCAAGGAAATTTAGCCGTAATAATTGATGAGTCGACCCACGTGACATCAGAAACTAGATGGCCTTCCCACAATATGAGCCACTGAGTGACGGGAAGTTGCCTCTTTTGACCACTTTGGTTTGTGTATTCAACGGGTAGAGACGCCCAAGGAAAATCCCTCAAGCCAATGTGTTTTCTCAACAAAGAGACGTGAAAAGACTGGGTGAATCTTGGTCGAAGCCGGAAGTGCTAGTTTGTATGCCACTTGACCAATATGTTGCAAAGTTTCAAAAGGAACAAAATACTTTGGGGCCAATTTTTGAGACAGTTGATCAACAACATATACTTGCTGATAAGGTCGGAGCTTGAGATATACCCAGTCTCCAACTTCAAACAACCTCTCTGATCGGCCTTTTTCAACATAGTTTTTCATGCGAGATTGAGCTTGAGTGATATTATGCTTTAGTAGATGATCCATATGGAACCTGTCTTAGAGGATGGAATCAACATCAGCTGTATAAGTTTGAAAATATGGCCCCAAAGCTAGTTGTAGAGGAGACAAGTTGTAAAGAGCATTGAATTGAGTCATCTGAATTGTCGTCTGAACTATGGCATTGTACCACCACACAACTAAGGATATCCAGTTAAGCCATTGATTGGGGTGAGTATGTGTCATGAAGCAAAGATACATTTCCAAACATTGATTGAGCTGCTCGGTTTGACCATCGGATTATGGATGGTATGCAGTAGACAAGCCTAGTTGAGTACTGATAGTCTTGAATTGTTAGAGTTTGGGGTGACCCGAATTCTAGTTGGGTCGGGTTGGACCTATATCCAATATTAGGGTTAATTAGTTTCTCTATATATTGATGCTTGAGTCGCAAAACTCATTGTACCTTGATTTCATTCTTAGTGATTTCTCCTCTGCTCGTGGTTTTTTCCTGTTAGGGTTTTTCCACGTAAATCTTGGTGTTCCTGCTTCCGCAGTTTTCTTTTTCCGTTTCGCGTTCGATTCTCAACAATTGGTATCAGAGCTAAGGTTGAGCTTCTTTATACCAATTCTCAACAATTGGGATCAGAGCCCAAGTGAAGTTCTCTATATCAATTTTTCAACAATTGATATAAGAGTGGAGTAAGAGTTACGTACTCGAATCGAACGAAAGTTGGGTTTACAATTTTCTTGTGAAAAATTGTATTTTGGAGAAAAAGAAATAAAAATAAAAAAATAAAAAAAATTTGGTTTTTTCCATCTTTCTGCCCACGTGGTTTCCAAGAAGAAGAAAAGCTTTCTTCTTTGTTCTCTTGGAAGTAGAACACAGAGCCTTCGCCGTTCAAAGCGAAGAAGAAAAGCAGCGACTTGAGCTAATAGTTGCTCACAGAGAAGTCGACTGACCGCGCCGCTGCCGTCCGTCCAGTGACCCGCTGCCGTCCAGCGAAGAACAGAGAGGGAACTCTGTTCGTTCGTTGCCAGTTCCTGTCGTCCGTCGCCAAGGAACCGAAGCAGCGAAGAAGCCGCTCATCCTCCGTCGCCCGTTCGTCGATTCGAACCTCCTGCACCATCCGGCGAAGAGAGAACCCTCTAGCCTTCGCCGTCCACCGTCGATCAGGGCTCCGTCCGCCGCAGACCCGTGAGCCGTAATACAGTCGGCAGTGTGAAGTTGATTTTTGGAAGAAAAAAAAATCTGAAATTTTTAAATTTGGGATTTTTGGAAAGCAGTGTTTTTTTGGGTGCGAATTATTGTTGGGAAATTTGTTTTCTGTATTTTTGAGCGGATATTTTTTGGGTTCAGAAATTGTGGGAAAATTTCTGAAATTTTTGGGCAAGATGAATTCAGTGAAATTCGGTATTCCGTTGTTGGATCAGAATACGAGGTTTCAGTTATGGCAGGTGAAGATGCGAGATGTGCTCGCACAGATGGAATTAGACGATGCGTTATTAGGGCTCGATAAAATGCCAGCGTTATTGAGTGAAGAGGAGAAAATTCGAAAGGATCGGAAAGCCCTATCTATGATACGTTTGCATTTATCAAATCAGATTTTGCAGGATGTTTTGAACGAGAAGTCTGCCGCTGGTTTATGGTCCAGATTGGAGCAATTATGTATGAAGAAAACCCTGACGAATAAGTTGCATTTGAAACAACAGTTATATTCTCATCATTTATTGGAAGGAGCCTCTATTACAGAGCACTTGGTCGCATTCAAGGAGTTAGTTTCAGATTTGGAGACTATGGGATGCAAGTACGATGAGGAGGATTTGGGGTTGATTCTGTTATGCTCGTTGCCTGCTTCATATGGTTCTTTCAGAGATACGATCTTGTACAGTAGGGACAATCTAACTCTGGAAGAGGTTTATGGTTCTTTGTTGTCAAAGGAAAAGATGAAGCAGCTTGTTAAGGAATCCGAATCTCAAGGCGAGGGATTCGTCGTTCAAGGTAGAACAAGAGATTCAAACAACAAAGGCAGTGACAATGTTCAAAGTTCGAAGGGCCGATCAAAGTCAAGGTACCGAGATAGAACCTGTTACTTCTGTCAGAGAAGGGGGCACATCAAAGCTGAGTGCCATAAATTGCAGAATGAGTTAAAGAGAGCTGAGAAGGGAAAACAATCGATGACGTCCGGTGAAGTAGTTGTCGCAGAAGAAGTAGACCATAGTGATGGAGATCTTCTAATAGTGTCAGAGGGAAACTCAAAGCCAAACAAGGATTGGATTCTGGATTCAGGGTGTTCGTTTCATATGTGCTACAATCGGGATTGGTTTACGACATATGAGACCGTTTCAAGAGGTGCTGTGTTAATGGGCAATAACACACCTTGCAAGATAGTTGGTATTGGTACCGTCAGAATCAGAATGTTTGATGGAGTTATGAAGACACTGGGTAATGTGCGACATGTTCCCGAGTTAAAGAAGAATCTGATCTCGTTGAGTACTCTGGATTCGAAAGGGTACAAGTACAGCGCTGTAGGTGGAGATTTAAAGATCAGTAGGGGTGCTCTCGTCAAGTTAAAGGGACACAGAAGCTCTGCAAATTTGTACGTGTTACAGGGTTCTACGGTGATGGGTAATCAGGCTACAGAGTTTGTGAATTCACCTTCAAAAGGTTTGTTGGAGAAGACTCAAAGGAAGTCAAGTTCTCAGGTGAAGTTCAAGTTGGATTCTGAATCCACATCAGAATCAATATGTCAACCTATTACAGATGTTCAGCGTGATGCAGTCACCACATCGTCACCAGTTTCAGTTACAGTTTCACGTCAGAGAGGTATCGTCAAAAGCAGAACCAAGGGAAAGGGTAAAGCTCCACGGCGATATAGTGAAACATCTACGGTGGGTTATGCATTGAGTGTGTTCGAGAGTATAGATTTAGCACATTCACATGTAGTTCGTTGTAACATCTCTGATAATTCGATGGTACAATGGAGCAGATGTGATTTCTCTCCGAGTGTGTCTCTCAAGTTTAAGCGGGGCTTAAACTTGATCTGTACCAGATATTGAGTTGGCCCAGCTGGGGCCTTAGTGGAAGAGGAGGTTATTTTTCGTTGGAGTTTTGCAGTTCGCCTTACATTGGAATTTCTTTAAAGGTGGAGATTGTCAGAGTTCGGTATTTTGGATTCGTTTTGGGGTGGGCCGTGAAGCCTGCATTGGATCTCTCAGGTGGAATTCGTGTCAAGGTGGGGATTGTTAGAGTTTGGGGTGACCCGAATTCTAGTTGGACCGGGTTGGGCCTATATCCAATATTAGGGTTAATTAGTTTCTCTATATATTGATGCTTGAGTCGCAAAACTCATTGTACCTTGATTTCATTCTTAGTGATTTCTCCTCTGCCCGTGGTTTTTTCCCGTTAGGGTTTTTCCACGTAAATCTTGGTGTCCCTGCTTCCGCAGTTTTCTTTTTCCGTTTCGCGTTCGATTCTCAACATGAATAATGATTTCCAAAACTAAGAGATGAAGATTTTTTCTTTGTTCAAAACTATGGGTTGAGGAAGGCCATGAAGCTTATAAATGTTGTCCAAGAATAGAGTTGTCACCTAGACAACGGTGAACGGATGAGCCAGGGTGATAAAATGAGCATATTTTGTGAAACTGTCAACCCTAACCAGAGTGCAGTTAGCTTTGCCCAACATTGGTAGACCCTCAATGAAGTCCATAGTGATATGACTCCAAGGTTTATCAGGAATCGGTAGAAGTTGTAGAAGCCTTGGGTATGGCATGTGTTCATGTTTGCACTTCTAAGAGGTATGGCATTGTAACACTGTGTCTCAAACTGCTCTCGTCATGCTCAGCCACTAGAAGAATTGTTTGGCCCTAAGAAGAGTGGCCTACATGCCAAAGTGTCCCCCTACATGTGAATCATGAATGGCTAGAATAACTTTTTGGCGAATCTATCTGGAAGCACCCTTGTCTTTGTATCGAATGACATTGCAATGAGAGTTTTGTTGATCAAATCGGAAGACTAAGGATCATTAGCATAACTGTCTTTAACTTCCTGAATCCATGCTGGTGAAATAATAGTGTGCGATTGGCAAGACACTGAGGAAGCATAATGTCGGGAGAGGGCATCATCCATTATATTCATACTCCACTGTTTATATTGAATTGTGTAACGAAGGTTGTAACACCCTGTTTTTCTTTTAACTTTAAAACATTGAATAGTGGAAGACTTTTTTTTAAATTCATTTGGAATAAAAGTAAACAAAACAACTGTAATAAAATTTTCCCTCTTTAAATTTTTTAAACTTTACATTTTACAAAAACATTCTATAAACAACAATATGATTTTCATTTCTCATTTAGCTCAGTCATCACAATATTCCTATCGTGTAAATCTTCATTAAATGCTCCTTTCTTTTTTTACTTTAAGATGATTACCTACATCACAATAAATCACAAATATAAAGAGTAAGAGACAAAGAGTTCCCTACATCCGCGCTTCAAGGCTCTCCTTTGAAGATTCCTTAATCAACTAACCTCATCAATTATTGATGATTGAACTTCAAAGATGTCAATCAAGCTTTTATACTATTGTTCATGGAGCCTCACCCTTTTTCTTGACTATTCATGGGGCGTCACCCGAGATGTAGTGGAAGGAGTACAATGAATGAAAATATAAAATACAACTTTGAAACCTAACTCTCTCAAATGAAAATTTACAATTTTAGGAGTAAGAGAGTTAGGTTTTGCACTCAATTGTGAAGAGAAATATCTTGAGTAAATTTGGTAGCACTTTGGTAGAAATTCTCTTTCTTGGCTCTTCAATTCAGAGTAACTTCTATTTATAAAAACTGTCAAACCATTGCAAATATAGCCTTTATAATTCTGTTGGTCGGGTCACCCGCTTCTTTGTCTGAGGTTGATTGTTTCTACGCATTGCAAGAAATGTCTAGACTCTATCCAATTGTCGGTCGATCGCCATTCATCTCGGTAGACCGATCTTCTGCACCTCAACAGATGTCGAGCAATTTGATACTTTTGGTTGATCGCGTCTCCTTCTCCGATAGACCACTTCCTATTGTTCTGCTCTCTGTAGCAATATGGTCGATCGCCTAGTCAACCTATACTCCGTGTTTTGCACATTTTCAATCCTCTATGTCTTAATAATCAACTTATAAGCTACATGGACTTAGACAAACATATTAATAAAGATTAATACCCTCGCTAGAGGGTATTTCCAATAAAGATTATATATAATCATAATGATAGACATATTAAATTCATTTAATTCAAAAACAACTTATCAACAAATAAATCACTCATCATCAAAACAAATAAGTCTAAAGTTTCTTAGTCTAACACTTTCAATGTGATTCCCCCTATTAAGGATCACACATTCTATTATGGTCTATCTATCACCATCACCATTTAGACTTTCCAATTAATGTCTAATTCCCAAATTGAAAAATCTGCAAATTTTTGGATTTTAAATTTTTTAAGTAAATTTTTTTTTATTTAATCTAAGTCAAATTTTCTTGTATTGACCGAGTCATTGCCACATGCGAGGATTTGATCAAACACTCAAAACGGTGGATTTATGTGTCCTCGTGTGGTTTGGACCGTGCGATTATGTTCGGTAAATTTAAATTAAATCGTGAGATGTCAGAATAATATGAATTATTATGTTAAATCGGTATTTATTAAATGTATATAATATATTTCACAATTATTGTAAATATTAAATTAATTAAAATTTTATTATTTTAATTTTCTTTTCTTTTTGTTCTTCTTTCTTTTCTCTTTGACCACCGCGCACTCCCCTTGTCTCTCACGTTCACTCTCTCTCTATCAGTCACATTCTCTTTCTATCTCACTTTTCTTTTTTTTTTCTTCACTCGATAGCGACCTTCCAACACTTGTCCGAGCCGCGTCGGGTTGAGTTGTTCGACACCTCCACCATAAATCGATAGATCACATAACGAGCTTCTATTCAATATATTATTTGTCAAAAATGGCCAAGCTGGATGTCAGGATCGTTGTCGGTGAGCATTTAAAGTTTCGGCCAAATTTTTCCAGCAACGATTTTGACCATTAGAAAGCTCTCGGTGAGGAGAATCTTGTAGACCTAAAGATCGATCAAATCTGTGGCCGAATGTGGTCCAACTGCTTCGTCGAAAAAGTCACGACCACGAATTTAATAGTAGATCACGCCATTTTAGGCTTTGTCTCAGAAAACCGACGTCATCATTGGATTCAGGAGCTCGAAACCTTTAAATCCCAACCCTTCTCATTCCGATCCGATGTCGTTTGCTATCGTCGAAAAAGTTGTGGTCGCCAGAGCGCTGGCGTGGCACTAATGCCCAGCATGATGTCACTGTTGATGTCAGTGGCTGACTACTGATTGAGAGTTGGCTGATGACATGTGTAATGCCCTATAATTTAAAACCTTATATTTTTATTAACCATATAAAATTTTTCTTTAATTTATTTAAAAATAATTGAATTAAAGAAGATCAGAATAATCAAAGCAGAATTAATAACGGTCTCAAAACACCATTTTAATATTTAATCCAAAAATCTATTATTTTACAAAGCATTTATCATAATTCAAAAACCATCTTTAACCGTTCTTAAAGCAAAATCAACCAATATTATTTTTCCATGAGCCATAATTCTCAAGACGAACCCAGCGGATAACCCAAGTGCTCATCATGCAATGTCTCCTTCTCCACAGGTATATCACTGATGTCATGATAGTCATCTACATCACAAGATAAAACTTATGAGCCTAATGCTCAACAAGAAATAGAATGAAATACAATGCTCAATGTGTGTTGATGTAGTCTGTCTCAGAGAAGAACCTATCATCTCTGTTTTTCCATTTACATTTCACTTATTAGAGAAAGGATACATCATCTGGTCTATGTGGCTCAACTGTCACTCCAACGAGGAGTTGCATCCATTAGGGATGTCACTACCTATGACTGTCACCAATATCTTTAGTCTAAGCAGTAGGGATTTCTAGTACAAGAGATAGGATACATCATCTGGTCTTTGTGGCTCAACCATCACTCCCTTCCTACGTGAGATGAGTTGCATCCATTAGAGGTGTCACCACTAAGAACCGTTACTTACTCTCCCAAACCCCCACACGCCTATTTAGTGTATTTGTTCATTTTGTTAAACATGTCGTGCATATGTCAACATTTTCATAAGTCCTAATCATGTTGCATGTATGTCATATCCAGTCCACAACAATATACAGAATATTCAAAGGAAACATAGCATTTCAACAATGAAATAACACTCCACGGTCAAGTAAAAGCAACTTATGTCTATCATCTAGCATTTTATCAATGATTTATAGAAAATAATTTACAAATCAATTATATTAGAAAATGATTATTAATTTACGAAGTCGAGTATTTAAAAAAGACCACTTCCTCATCATCACAGTTCCATAATCAATAATAATTCACAGATTAATTTCATGCTTCTCCATCAATTCTAAATGACTAAATGTACGAAAGCTTAAATCCTTTAAATATGCAACAGAACATCATAGCAGGGAAAATATTTCACAGGAATAATCCAAGAAATATTCAAACAACATGCATTCATGTGATGTAGGCCACCACTGGCCACACATCCTATTTCTTACCTTTTTGCAGTATCTCCCTGTAGAATTTTCGCAGTACATCTCTTGAAGGCCAACCCCTTTTTCTCCTCCAATCACTCACACTCAACTTCACAAATTTTCACTCACAGCCTCACTTTCCCCTCTTTTCTTTCTTCTTGGCAATCTTCTACACAACACACACTTCACTTTTCATTTCACCCCTATTTATACTACTTAATTTCTCATTTTTAATTAACCAAATGGTAAAACCAAAGAGTTAAAATTGAAAAATTAAACAGAAATAATTTCTCATTGTGGAAATTTAAAATGAAAGCATTGTTGCGGAAAGATGGTTGTATTATGGCCATCGACGACAGACTAGCAACCGTTGAAGACAAAAAATTGATCAAAGCAGATGGGGGTGTTATTGCCAATTTGCATTTGGCTCTAACAGATGAAATTTTGTCAAGTGTCTCGAAATAATAACTGTCAAGCAAATCTATGATACGTTGACAAAATTATATGAGGCAAAATTGTTGCATACAAAAATTTTCTTAAAAATAAAATTATATACTCTTTAGATGTCAAAGTCGACATCGGTGACGGACCACTTCAATACTCTCAGCACGTTATTTTCTCAACTTACAGCAATGAAGCACAAAATGGACGAAAATGAAAGAGCAGAACTTCTACTTCAAAGTTTGTCTGATTCACATTATCACCTCATTTTAAATTTGGCCAATAGTGATGCACAGACAACATTGATATTCAATGATACTGCAACTGTAGTTCTTGAAAAAGAAGCAAATAGAAGAACAAGGAGCACTTTTCCATAGAGGCATTGTCTGTAATGAAGGTAACATGGGGCTTTTGGAGCTAGCACGTTAGGAAGGTCAAAATCAAGAAGTAAGAGGAGTGTCAAGTGCTATCATTGTGGCAAAATTGGCCACATGAAAAAAGATTGTTGGAAGCTGAAAAATGAACAAGGCATAGAGAGTGTCAATATGGAGAAGAAGAGTAAGACTGCAATTGTCTGTGATGGTGAAGATGTTATCAACCTCATGACTCATGAATCACGTTGGGTGTGTGACTCTGGTGCATCTTATCATGTTACCTCAAAGGCAAAGTATTTTATATCTTACACCAGTGACGATTTTACCATCATAAAAATGGGAAACGGTGACATCTATATCCAGACCAACACGGACTATGAGTTGATGCTCAAAGATCTCAAATATGTTCTAGATGTTAGATTAAATCTAATATCAATTGGTGCTCTTGATAATGCTGGATACAAGAGCAAATTCGTTGGCAGCAAGTGGGAGCTCAGCAAAGGCTCGTTAGTTGTAGCGAGAGGAAGCAAATAATCTACCTTATATGCGACTCAAGTGACCGTGAAAGAAGCATCAGTAAATATGACTCAAGATAACTCATCCATTGAGTTATGACACAATCAATTCGCTCACATGAGTGAGAAATGACTTCAACTGCTTGGTAAGAGAGAAAATCTATCACATCTCATAAATGAAGCTTTGTCAAATTGTATTCATTTTTTAGCGGGAAAATAACATAGAGTTTCCTTTCAAAAGAATTCTATATCAAAGAAACCAGATATGTTAGAAGTTAACTATTCAAATGTCTGTGGTTCCATACCAATGAAAACATTAGGAGGTGCCCAATACATGGTCACATTCATTGATAGTCATTTAAGGAAAGTTTGGGTTTATGCACTCAAGTCAAAAGATGAGGTGATTAAAGTTTTCAAATAGTTTCATGCCTTCACAGAGCCAAAAAATAGAAAAAAGTTAAAATGCATTCGCACAGACATGGTGGCGAATACATGGGATTTTTCGATGAATATTGTAAGATGCACAGAATCAGACACCAAAGATTGGTTCCAAGGACTCCTCAATAAAATGGTGTTGCGGAAAGAATGAACAGAACAATCGTGGAAAAAATATGGTGCATGTTACCACATTTAAAACTTCCCAGAACATTCTGGGGAGAAGCAAAGAGGACTGCAGTAAATATCATCAACTTGTCTCCATCAGTACCATTAAATGGAAAAGTGCAAAAAAAAAAACTATCGACAGGAAAAGACAACTCCTATAAGCATCTAAAGGTGTTTGGATATAGGGTGTTCATCCATATTCCCAAATATGAGAGGTCCAAGCTAGATAGCAAAGCTAAAGAATGCATATTCCTCAATTACGAAAGTTGTAATACCCGAATAAAGCCCTCTCTGTATAATGTAAAGGATTTTACAAAATAAATATTTTTATAAAAAGAAATATGTTTCACAATAGTGCTTATTACACTCGAAATAATACTGTGAGAATTTATGAAGAAATATTGTGGGATTAATTAAAGTGTGAAAGTGATTTTTAAAAGAGTGGAAATTAAGTGGAGTAATTTAAAAGAAAATAGTAAATTAACCAAAAACACAAAAGGGAGAGAGAAGAGCAAGATTATGAGAAATTAAATTAAAATGGAGGTAGAAAAAATCATGTGGGACCGGTCAACTGTGCATGTCGATCAGGAATTTTTGGTTGACATCCATGTCAACCGATGCCACGTTGTTTTGCGAAAAAATGATTTCCGTGTGGAAGCGATCGATATAGCAGTCGACATTACTGTTGACCACTCCCATGTAGTTTTACGTAAATTGTGTTTCATCAGCGGCTAACTTTTCACCCGATGGACACCCTTCCCTATGCGATAACGTTATTATGTGGCAACGTTACATTGGACTTCTTTCCCTTGATATGGGTGACTATCCATCAGCCATTGCTTCCTTTGGAAGCTTCATTCCTTCTTTGATTATAAAGGGGAAGGCAAAAGCCTGAGTGAAGCAATTTGCTTCTAGTTGAGGGTTCTTACAAAGAGTTGAAGAGAGTGCAAGAGAGAGAGAAGGGAAAGGGTGAATTGCATGAGTGGGGAAACCTCTGCCTTGGATTCTTTAATGTGTTACGGTGGTGCTCAACTCCTGGGTGTGCTGCTGTTAGGGTTGGAAGAAAGTATGAACTTCGATAGAGGTAAGAAGTAAGCGGTGTCATGGTCAGTGGAGGCCTACACCACAAGCATTGTACACGTCTTTCTTATAGATTAGAATACTAAACTATTCGAATGAAGGTTGCTCTTTGTGTAGTTCCTCCTATGTAAAGTATTGACTCAAAACGTTACTATGTGAATGGTTCAGTGTTAGCCTCTATGTAGTGTAGCTCTCTGTTGCCTAATGCATAATCCGTGAGTTAAAGTGATATAGGTCTCTGACTTGGTAATTCTCAGTTATTAGTTGTTATCTTAACTCCTATGCTAATTGCCTAATTTGTTCTCCGGTGTTAATATTCACTCTGTTGCTCTGAATTAGTTCATTGCTTGGTTTTGCTAGGTACTCCGATGGTTGCCTCTGCCTGTTCATTTTTCCCTACAATTTAATAGTCACTCTCCTGCTATGATAATATAAGATTTAGTTCTCCCCTTGGATATGTCTACACTGTCACTCAGTAGACTTGGATCCTTGCTTTGTTGTTTTGTTGACTGTGATTTAGATTCTTTGTTTGGTTCTGCCAATAAACCTGTTGAATGTATTACTCGGCGGATGTATTAATTTTTCTAGAATTTGAGAGAGCTAACTGGGTATAGGTTGTGGTGGTTTGACTACAGTTTGTTCTTAATGGTTTACATTGCTTGATAAGTAGGTAGAGTTAAAGTTATTCTTGAGTAAAATGGTAAATAATGTTATTCACAGTGATGCATCTTCATGCTATTTTCCCTGGTTATTTTATGCTATGTCCGATGCTCTTCCACATTATCCCTCTATTTAATTCATGCTATGTTAATATCATTGAGATGCTTATGCACGTTTCTTCCCTGTTTATTCCATGTTATCACTAGGATTGGTTTTGTTAAATTAAGTATGTTTATTACATGATGTTGACTTACTTGTTATATGACATTGATATACTGTTGTGAATATTGTATTGCATTGCCATACATCATGGATAGAAATCCTTAGGATGGATTGGTATTGCACAGAAGAGACCAAACTAAATGAATGTAATGGGAATTGGGGGTTTGGGGAGGTAGTTTGGATTCTAACCAAAAGACTCGAGATTAAACCCTTCCCTCGTTGGGATGCAAGAGCCTGTCTCATGAGTGTTAGTTTTTTATCAGGAACTATTCTTCTTGTGGAAAATATTCTCATTGTCCCAGCTTAATGTATGAGTTAACTATATGAAACAGTGAGTAAAGACGGATTGGGTGGATTCCTTTCTGACATAATCAGACATATGCATGCATCATACTGCATCTTACTTCTTGTTCAGCGTTAAGCTCACAGCTTGCTTGGGCATAGTGACGATTAGGATAAGAGCTTTATACCTGAGGAAGGAGCGGTTCATGATGAGCATTTGGGTTACCCAACAGATTTGACCTGAGAGGTTATGGCTCATGGGAAGTAAAAACTGGGATTTTGAAACAGTTAATGGTTTTGGGAATTACAAAAATTGTTTAGATGTTTTTTCAAACAACAAACTCTGGTTTAAAGTGTGTTAAAACCATATTTTGAATTGTTATTAATTTTTGCTTCATCATTCTGATTTATTTTCCTCTCGTATGTTTTAAATAAATAAAAAAAGAAAAATTTTATACGGTAAAGGAAAAATAAGTATTTAAAATTTTGGGTCGTTACAGAAGTGATGGCATTCAGACATAGGCTTTGGAATCCGGTTGACAAGAAGATTGTTAAAAGCCGAGATGTTGTCATCTTTGAAAATCAGACCATTGAAGACTTAAAGAAAGATGTCGAGATCACTAATGAACATCTAGTAAGAGTTGATTCTGTGAAATCAACTTTTGACGAGGGAGATGCTAGAGGATCTAGTGATCAAACAACTGATGACTTTGACCAAAGAGAAGTAGAGACTTCCCCTGAATCAATTGCAGAACTTGAGCCAAGAAGGTCAACAAGAGATCTTCGACCATCAAAAAGATACTTTGTAAACGAGTATGTTCTGGTTACTCACGACAATGAACCTGAGTGTTATGAAGAAGCTATGAAGCATCCACAAAAAAAGAACTAGTTGGATGCAATGCAAGATGAGATAAGATCATTGCATGAGAACCACACATACGAATTCGTTCAACTTCCAAATGAGCGAAAGGCACTCAAAAACAAATGGGTATACTGGCTCAAAGCTGAAGAAAAAAGTTCAGAACCAAGGTATAAGGTACAACTTGTCATAAAAAGCTTTGTTCAGAAGAAAGACATTGACTTTGAGGAAATTTTTTCATCTGTGGTGAATATGTCATCCATACGAGTGGTACTTGGATTAGCCTCAAGTCTAAACTTAAAAATCAAACAACTCGATGTTAAGACTGTCTTCTTGCATGGTGAACTAGAAGAAGAGATCTCCATAGAGCAACTAGAAGAATGCGTCGTTGAAGGAAATGAACATCCGGTATGTAAATTAAAAAAGAGCTTGTATGGATTAAAGCAAGCCCCATGACAATGGTACAGAAAGTTTGATTCCTTCATGATCAATCAAGGATACAAGAAAACTTCCTCAGACCATTGTGTGTTCGTGAAAAGATTCACAGATGGTACAACTATTATCCTCCTACTTTATGTTGATGACATGCTGATTGTGAGCCGAGATAAAAAAAAAGATTGTTAAGTTAAATAAAGAACTTAACAAGTCTTTTGCCATGAAAGATTTAGGATCAGCAAAACAGATATTTGGAAATAGTATCACTCGCGATAGGAAAAATAGAAAGTTATGGCTATCACAGAAAAAATATGTCATGAAAATTCTCAGTCGATTCTACATGGATAAGGCAAATCCGGTCAGTACTCCACTTGCTAAACATTTCAAGCTTATTTCCAAACAAAGTCCTTCTACTGAAGAAGGAAAAACAGAAATGCAGAAAATTCTATATGCCTCTGCAATCGGGAGCTTGATGTATGCTATGGTTTGTATGAGACCTGATATTTCACATTCTATTAGAATAGTCAGTCAATTTCTATCAAATCCAGGCTGAGAACATTAGAATATTGTGAAGTGGATTCTTAAGTATCTTAGAGCTATTTTTTAATTAAATTTGTGTTTCAGGAGTAAAGAGCCTTCGTTAGTAGGCTACACTGATGCAGACATTGCTAGAGATATCGACTCCAGAAGATCAACATCAGGGTATTTGGTTACATTTGGGTGGGGAGTAGTTTCATGGCAATCTAAGCGGCAAAAATCTGTTGCATAGTCAACAACGGAAGCAGAGTTTATAGTAGCTACAGAGATCTGTAAAGAAATTTTGTGGATGCAAAAATTTTCAATAGAGGTTGGTCATAAACAAGACCAACATATCTTATATTATGACAGTCAAAGTGTTATTTATTTGAGCAAGAATCAGAGTTTTCATTCGAAGTCAAAACACATAGATATAAGGTATCATTAGATATGAGCTGTGTTGGACACAAAACAAATATATTTAGAGAAAATTCACACGGATAAAAATAGCTCAAATATGATGACAAAGATCTTGTAAAAAAGTAAGCATGAATTTTGTAGAATCTCAGCTGAACTTCAACTTACCTCATCATAAATTGGAAGGAGGAAATTTGAAAGTTTGTTGGTCCCTCTTTATGATGAGGGACCAGCATCATAAATTTTTATTGAAAAATAAAAATTTGAAGGAGGCACGTCGCCTCCTTCTTTGAAAAAATTGAGAGATATGATTGAGGAAAGCTTGTCATTTTATGAAAAACTTTCTTTATAAATAGGGACATCTGTTTGTCTTCTCAATATCCCAAAATTCAAGAAAATGAAGAAAAAGGGGGAGTGAAAATAGTAAGGATTATTTTGTGGGAGAGAAAAAGAAGAGTAAGGGAAAAAATAGGTGATGTGCATTTGTGCACATTGTGAAATCTAAGAGGGGTGATTTTCTCTTAGTGAATATTTTCTAGAATATTGTAAATCTTATTTTTCATAGTAAGATTTTTTCAGACTCGGTCCCTGTGGTTTTTCCAGATTGGGGTTTCCCCGTAAAATTTTTAGTGTTATTTCTCTTACTTCTTGACTGTTAAATTATAACAATGCGAGAAAAATATTCTTGATATATTTAAATCACAGTTGTTATTGTTTTTCGTACCGGTTAGTGGTGTAATTGCATTGTGTAAGTAAGGTTTGTCCAGAAGACTAGATTTTAAGTGAAACCATTTGTAACCCCGCCGGCCTTTCCTGGAAACTTACTTGGAAAAGTATTTCTGTCTAAGGAGATTATAAAAAGCGGTATTTCTTGAGAATTATCCTAATAAGTACTATTCATATTTATTTTTCAACTCTTCATATTATCACTATTTTTTTCTCAACAGAAATTACACAAACTTCGCTTCATAGTTTAGGATTAGACTATCCCTTGAGCATCACTTGTCTTTTTCAACCTGATCGGCATTCAAAAAAAAGGAAAACATTGTGAAATAATACTTTTTTTTTAGGTTGTACAAATTTTTCTCATAAAAATATTGCCTTTTATTATTTGAAATTCATATGAATGTAGTGAAACCAATAGAAATAAAAATAAGCTAGTTAATAGAATTGAAAATATGGAAGGTAGATCCCTAAAGATTCCGACAAGAATTTACAGAGTATGAAAGATTCTTCGAGCAGGCTTAGGCTGATTCAATTATACCAAAATTCAAAATCGAATATTACAATAACAAAGCAAATTTCATCAAAATGGACGGCCTTTTGTGTAGACAACAACAGGACTTCTCACATTGTGCAAACCATCGGACCACACCAGACTTGCAGAAGCTCTTTCCGGCGTCTTCAATGGCGGCCCACTCACCATCACCTCAAACGACAGCTCCTGATTCAACGCCTCAAAAGACAACATCATTGGCTTCACGACCACCTCAATACCACCCGGTGCCTTCACCTCGGCTTTATATGTAGAAATGGCTTCGCCAACGTTCTTCACTGTTCTTCTGAATGTTATACTAACTGGTTCGCTCTTCTTAACCAGAGCCTGCATTGATGGGTAGTTGAGATCTCTCTGAGACGCTTCGATGGCTTCTCTGGGGCATTTTCCGTAGGAAGTTATATTCATTGAGCACACCATTTTAAGGTAGTCTTCCGTGGAGGTTTCATAAACTAATCCAGGATCAATAGCTTTGCTAGGGTTCACTAAACCCGACCCATATGCAAACTCAGCATCGGCATAGTCAGCTTCACGCGGTCCATCGTTCATTCGTGAAGCTACTCATTGAACGAGTATCAAAAATTAAGCCAGAGATCATATAAACGAGTCAGAGAAACCAGAGAGGATGATGAAGTTATTACGATACCAGTAGTCATGAGGGCAGATTTAATGGCGGAGGCCGACCAATTGGGGTGGAATGTTTTGACATATGCAGCTGCTCCGGCTACGTGAGGGGCAGCCATTGAAGTGCCTGATAAAATACTGTATTTAACTCTTCTTGTGTCGTATGAAACCATTGACGGCGACATGAGAGGTGAAAAAGCAGCCAAGATTGTAGTCCCTGGTGCGCTTATGTCCGGCTGCAATAATTTAAAAAATAAAATCCAATGTATTATGATAAATGGAATACGACTGTCACTTAGTAGTCTAATTTTATGCTCTAATTTAGCAACATTAAGTGTTGTTTATCTCCCATTTATTCATTATTATATACTAATAAATGAATGACACTAAATTAGAAGTGAACAAAAACAAGCTTTAATCTGCTTAACTATATTACGGTTCAATGTGACTCAGATTTTAATTCGGTCAGGCCAGTTTGACCCACATTTGAGGTTTCCTAATTCCTGTAAGATTAGGGTTTCCAATCCCAGTATGATTAGGGTTTCCTCTATTCCTATAAATATATGTTTGTAGTACCGATTTCTATTAGTGATTTCTCTCATCTGCTCGTGATTTTTTCCCATCTTAGGTTTTTCACGTAAATTTGGTGTTCATTGTTTTCTCTTTCTCTTTTCCAAATCTCGTTCGTTATTTTGAAAAACTATATTGAACTAAAAGATACCGAATGAAAACTAGGTTCAAACCCGAGTGTGAACATAATCTTGCCCAACCCTAACATGGAAAATGCATATAATGTAAAATTAGACTTTATATCAAGCATTAGTGATGGAAAACTGTATGCAATAAAGGTAAACAAACCTTGAGAATATCTTCGACATAAAAGTTTGGTCCACGAGAAGTGTACCCAGCAAGCATAGGAGCTGATCCATCTTTGAGACTCGTACTCTTAGCTATATACGCATAAGGGTTTCTTCAAAGAATGAACAAAAGATCAGCCCGCTTAAAATTTGACCTAAATTTCAAACCACAGCCCTTTCTTAAAATTACTTACTTTGTAGAATTAACGTAGTCTACTACTGCATTCAATGTGTCCAAGTTCACACATGCTGCAGGTAAGGGTTCTATAGACTCAGCTTCTCTTGAATCGTCGGTGTAGAAGGTTGCTGCTGCACCAGCTCGAGCAGCGTCTATCCTTCCACTTAAATCGTCAGTATAGATGGCTGCTACTGCACCAGCTCGAGCAGCTTCTACTTTTCCACTTGGCAGTCTACATACGACGATCTTGTCTTTCACTAACTTGCTGTCAAGGCAAGAGTCTTCACAATCCCTGATCACAGTGAAACAAAAGTTAGGCCCAGCTGAAATTTCATTACAAATGATACGTGAAAACGATAAACGACCATGGAAAGTAAAAGAAATAACATAAAAGAAGCAATAAAGAGTGGAGATTTACATAGCACGA
Source organism: Begonia loranthoides (assembly GCA_022433065.1). NCBI lineage: Eukaryota > Viridiplantae > Streptophyta > Magnoliopsida > Cucurbitales > Begoniaceae > Begonia > Begonia loranthoides. Next base: position 26,124,257 of record CM039483.1, read on the forward strand.
GCTATATCACATGTAGTTGAAACGCCATTTCCGTAGACTAAAGGGTATTTTGTTCCGTTGAGTGTAAATCCATTGACAGAGCGTCCCTGATGTACAATAACAGCAATTATTAGAGAAAGTAGATAGAAATGGCTGCAAAAATTGAGTTAGATTCAGCTGTTAAAACCTGATTATCACTTCCTTAAGGTGAGATCTTACTACGATAAATTAAGGGTACTCACAAAAAATGACGTTCCATTGCCAAGATCAATCTTATCCGTGATATTCCTATCTGTCGTACTTCCTCCAACCGTAAAAATCCACGGTGCCATACTACCGATGGTTGAGTCGAGAGGACCATAATTTCCGGCGGAGTGGACGGTGAGCACATTTTTCTCCATTGCATGAAAGGATCCAATGGCAATGACGTCAGAATCTAATGGATTCGGAAGTCCACCCAACGAAATCGATATAATGTCGACTCCGTCGGCTATTGCATCGTCAAAGGCCTTCAAAATGTCGACATTTGAACAAGAAGTAGAACACACTTTATACACTGCAAGTCTTGCTGACGGAACACCTCCTTTTGCGATTCCGCCGGCTAGTCCGTAAAAGTTTGCTCCGGCGACTATGTTTCCAGCTGCAATCGAGGCCGTGTGGGTTCCGTGACCTTCCTCATCTGTGGCGTCCCCAGAAGGGTAACTTCTAGCTCCAATGATCTTACTGAAAATTTTAGTAAACATTGATTAATGACTGCTAATCTATTCCATTATAGCTAATTATCTTCTTCAACATTGTTCTACTCCTTAAATTGGCAAGCATTTCACTGAATTCTTGATTGAAAAGCTAACAAAATGAAGATTTTTACTCACTTGTTACAAGTGAAATTGGCTTGGCACGTACCCTTCCATTTCTTAGGAGGAGGGCCAAATCCTTTGTCGCTAAAACTCTCGGAATTCGGCGAGATTCCTGAGTCAATCATGCCAATAATCATATCGCTCTCAACAGCCGGAATTCTCTTAACGTCGAGGGGGAATCCCATGAAGTCCCATGATCTTGTGGTCTGGAGTGTAAGCATCTTCCTTGGAAATATTGACATCCTCCCTAATTGTATATATGGAGTTGCCATTGTCAGGTCAAATTTCTTAAGTGCATACAAGATCTTCTTTAGTATAGATAGATGAATACCAGCCATTCTTTCTCTTTCTTCCTCGCTTAGCCATGCTGCAAAGCCATTAAAACTCCTTCCGTATGTTCTGACTAATGAATCGTGTCGGAAACTACACAAAGATAATGGGAAAAGTAAACTTAGATCGAGTAGTTTGCAGTTTTATGATTCTCAAGAAAAAACATGAAGTCATACAAATAATTGTACGTGACAAACATCTACGAGATCAACATAAGATCTTGATTATCTTGAGGAAATTGATGAAAAATACGTTATTTTATGTGTTTTGTGATTCTTTTTTTTCAAGAACAGACATCAAACAGGAAGCCACAATGATCTTCCGTTGAACTGCCTTGCAAACACTGTAAGAAATGAAGAAAGAATTTACCCATCGCCTAGAACTTCTTGAAGAATGCTGACATGGTGTGACAGTGGAGAATATTCATCATCATTCTCTGGTAGTGATCCCATATATACAATATAAACATCCTTATTCTCCTCGCAACCAATAAAGTTGAAGCAGAAAGCAAAGAGTAGAGAAGAAATTGTGAAGTAAAACGCTGAAGAGCTCTTGATCATCATCTTTTCTGGAGTTGCAGAGATTCAGAAATGGAGATGGGCCATGTCTTATAACTCAGTGAGAGGTAATTTTAGGTAGGGACATTTCCAGTTGCTCCATTTTTGGCTGCCCAGCCTTGGAAACATTTAATCATTAATTATCAAATTTAATGCTTTGATTTTTATTGGAAATAATTAAGGAATCATCCATGATATAATACATTGCATCGATTTAGTATTGACACATTTATTTATATAAAAACAATGAATATTATACTCAAACGCAAAAAATATGCATGAGATCCTACTTCCCTCTTAGGAGATTAATATTAAATGTACAATTTAATTTTACACATGAATATTACCATTCAGACATTTTTACTTGCTATTTATTTATGTAAGACTAGCGTACACACGTGCGATGCGATGCACGTTCATGTCGTCGTATGATATACGTGCAAGTCATCATGCGATGCATATACGCATTGGGCGTCTAAGATCTTTAAGACTTACAAAATACTAAATCTAAAAAATGAATAAAATTGCAGAGATTGCAATTTTCCCGTATCAAAGTAAAACATTTATTGGATTCTCTTAATTTTTATGTTCTACATAGAGAATGGAATTGTTCTAGTGTGTGTGGAGTAGGACCAATTTAGTTTGGTTCCAAGAACCCGATTTGATTCAAAGATTTTGATCTGGTTCGGTTTGATTCCAACTTTAAGAACCAAAGTTAGTAGAACTGAAAGTCCTAGATTTGATTTTCGGATCCCATTTTGGAAAGCTGTTAAAAACCAAACAAAATTGAAACCAGGTGCTCCTTCAGTCATGCATAGAAGCTATTCTCCCTCACTTCTCCACAAGAATACCCTACAAAATAAAGAATTTCATTAAGCTTCTAGCAAATAAAAGATAATCTAAGACAACTTGCACTTACACGTATCCCAAAACTAAAAATTGACCCAGCCTTGGGCCAGGCCTTAAAAAAATTTAGCCCTGCCTTGGGCCAGGCCTGAGAGAGCTCACGGGTTATATGCCATTTGTAGGAAAATTGAAGTGAGCCAGCGGGTGATAACTCCAACCATTCTATTGGCTTCGTCTTCGTCTTTGATCGTATTTGGTGCTCATCTGCAGTTCGATTCATTGCAGTTTCCGCCTAGATCTACAAGTGCAGGTTGCAGAAGACTCCACTCCACTCTCGGTGGCTTGCTTAAGAATCGATTTGTAGCCACAGGGAGTGAAACTTTCACTCTGTTGCTGTTTCTGTTTCACCCTTGTCGCTCCCTCGGTCTCGGTCTCGGTCTCGGCTAGTGCGTCGCTCGGTGGTCAGTTCCCTCGCCTCTCAATTGCGGCTATCGTCTCGGCAACCTCTCAATTTCGGCCCTCGGACTCTCGCCCTCTCGGTGTCGGCCCTCAGACTCTCACACTCTCGGTGTCTGCCCTAGGACTCTGTCACCCCGGATTTTTCACCGCGCGGAATCTCGATGAAGTGGGTGATGGCGCCAAGAACCCTTCTTGACCAGCCCTCCGAATTGCCTTAGCTCGAGAATAACAAGAAGAAGAAGAGAAGACTCACTCAGTTTACGGGACCCAGTCCCAACCCGTTCACTATTATTGATGAACCTAGGAAACTCTTTCACCAAGGACACCACAAACTCTAAGTAGTAATCCAACTTATCATATGGATTCCTTCCTTAGCTGGTGACTCAAGGTATGAACATATAGAGAGGCTCTTCGAGCCACATAGTCAATTACACATAATTAATGACATGTCACAATGTCATTGGCCGAGTGTTGTCATCCTCCACGATGGCATCTTCTCATTGGCCGTGATGTGTCACCCTTCTCCCATTGGTCAAGCTACCTCATCCTCCATGTTGGCACTCTCTCATTGGTCCGTCCCATGTCATCTAGGATAAGCCAATTTGAATGTTTGAATCCCCTGGATAACATTCAAATTCGAAAAGGATAAGACACATCATCTCCCGGGTGTGGCGTGCTCCCATTGGTTGGCTTCAAGTGCATCTTGGCCCCACATGGATTTGCTGCTTCAGCTGCGGACACATAAGCTTGAGATCCATCATTCTTGGATCGGATCTTATCCAAGTTTGAAATTCAAACTTGGAGCCTCATCCTCGCGGCCCAACGCTGGCGCGGCCCAGCGCGCTGTCTGAAGCCCGGACAGCTTTGTCCAGCCGCCACTTTGTCCCGATTAAAACCATCCTTTGTCCGAACTAATTTGTCCGAACACAATGCACGCCCAGCATGCATTTGGAGACTTCCAAAGCCTCCATGTTTGGGCCCTCGGCCCGAATCACGCCTTTGAAGAATGGGGGCGTGACAGACTCTCACCCTCTCAGTCTCGACTCGGTGTACGCTTCTCGGCCCTCAGGTACGGACCATACCGTGTGGTCTCCTTCTCTGACTCTCTCATTCAGTCTCTTTATTCAAATACCCTTTGATTAATTCACCACTATTGTTGAATGATTGAATGAAACTGTTAGATTTTGAAATTGGGGATTCTGATTTCTGAGTTGATTCTGATTCCGAACCGCATATTGCACACCCCTAGTTCAAAGTTCAGTTTTTTTTCAAAGGCCGGTTCAGTCCGGCCCAAGCCATTTGAAGTTATAAAGTAGGGTGATTTGAGTCAGTTTGACTGGTTAGGAAGATTAACGGTTCCGGCGACGATGATGATGCTGAACATATGACTGCTCAAGTTGCCGCTGAGAGCTCAGACTTTCAGGTACGGACTTCAGATTTTGCCATTGTCGAGCGCGAGGTGAGAACTTATTTCTAATAAATTAAAATCTGTTTCAATAAATGCTTGAGAAGAAAACCTTCAGTTTGTTTCGCTGATTAGAGGCTTCTTGGATTCCTGCACAGAGATATTGATAGTTCAGTAGGAAAAAAATGGCCAAAGGGCTCGTATGGGTGACGGCGGAGGACATGGCTAGGAATAGAGGGCGTGTTTTATCTCTCTATCGTCAAATATTAAGAAACCTAAATTCTCCAAATTTGCCTCTCAATTTAGCTGCAAGACTTGCTAAGAAAGCAGAAGTTCGCGCAATCTTCATCCTAGGTTCTGAGGAACGATCTGTCCACAACATAGAGGATCTCATGGATGCTGCTGAGTACTCACTTTCTCTCTTAAGAAAAGGCGAAATTCCGAAACTAATTCAATGAGTATGCAATATCTGTTCACCGCAACTCTTTTCTGCCTTTGTTTTGTTTTTTGGTTTGAATCTATGTCGATCAAGTTTTCAATAAAATTGCTCTAATTCTGAAATAACTCCATTAGAGGTGACATTGAATCTTCTGCAATTCTAGGTTTACTGTTGTTGCAAAGCACTTTCTTCTTAATTCTCAGCTAGTTTTATCCCCATCCCCCACTATATTAGCTTCCTCTAGACTAGGATCCAATCTCTTGCATATCTCCCACTTATGTAGAAGTAGTAAACTCTACTTCCTGAACATTTTCCCTTGCGGAAGTCCACCTCATATTCTTGGTTGATTGGTAAGTTCTTTTGGGTTTGAAATTGTCCGCTCTCTCGCACAGATTCGCCAGAATATTTGATAGTTTCTTGAACACTGAATCTGAGCGCAATCCCCAGGCATAGAATCTGGCCAAGTGCAAGAAATTCAAGGGGGAAGTTCGTTGGATTTGTGGAGCAATGGAAAGGATTGCTTAGAAGTTGAGTTTTACTGTGAAGACAGAAGAAATTCAGATCGGCCGAGAAAGCAGTGGCGTTTCTTCCAATTTCATTCCTATCCTACCTCATCTTTTGCATTGACCCACAAGAAATTCCCCTAATTCCTCTTAGAAATTCCCATAAATATTTCCTCCCACTTCTCACTCTCAAAAACAGATTTCATCGGTTAATCCCGATTTGCAGTTGGACTCCCTTTCCCTTCTTAAATCTTCTTGAAAGGAGCTAAAATTGCATTGCAGCATCCTCACTTCAACATCGACTCACACTCCGGTGTAGTTTTACCATTTTGATCCAACTCGATGCTGAAGCAGAAAAGAAGTCAGAAGATTTAAGCTTGGTCAGAGGGAAAGATTTGATCTTGACAAAGCAAGGCTCAGTCAATGAAGATCAGTTGATAGCCGAGCGAGAGACCTGCTCCAAAACGTAGCGATGTTGTCCTTGAGAAACAAGCTCGTCCACATTTGACCTGTCCGTATGGGAGAGAAAGGAGAAGAAATCATCCATTTTTATAATATAAGATACGAGGTTCAGTGCTGCCACTGCAAAGTTCTCGACTAGTCCATAACTTAAATGTTAAAACTCGTGGTGAATAGCTATAATTATTGATTGGAGGGGGACGGAGGCAAGAAGCCATGTATTGTTGATGATGGTAGAGAGCATTGAGCCTAGGCCTCTTGTCTGCCCCTGTTTGCATAACCTTTTGGATCTACTCCCACATAACCACATGTAAAGTATTTGAACAAATTATTTCATAAACAAATACATTATACTACTACAAAAGTAACAATTACCTTTTCACTCAATGTGTCCTGCGGTATCATTCAATAAATATATAACTCAAATTGGAGTTATGAGTTAAGACATCAATAATTAGGCCAATATCAATCTCATATTAAGCAATCGGAGGGATATCTAACAAACTTGATGGACGTAAAAGAAGATTCACAGCTCAACTACACCCTCCTGTCAAAATTATCTACTGCTTCTCACAAACTTATACCACTAAATTTCATATGATTTGAAAATTTGTCACAGATCCCACCCAAAATATGCATTCCTCGTTGACTAACTCGTGGTCTTCCACCCTTATGCATACTCAGGTTCTTATGGAGACAACCAAACATAACTTCATATTCAAAGAAAAACACATAAAATTGTACACATTTGAGCATTAAGTACCATAAGTTGTTTAGCAATCAAGTTCATTACCGTCACTGATGCCAAACTCAATACATGGGGCTGACGGTTGTGCTAGTCTTAAATTGGCTCTGTGCAGTATAATTTAAAGAGCTCCAGCAGTAGATGTAAATTGAGACATGATCAATCATATTAAAAGGTAGGGGTATAAGGAAAACTGCGAATACAAAGCAACTCATACTATTCATAACCAAAAAAAAAAGTAGGCTTACAGACGCAGTAAAATTCACAAATATAATATAAAAGATAAATATGTTGATAACAATTGCATTTTTAAACATCTTGAAAGAAATTACTGCTTCTACCTTTGGTTGTTGGACTCCAACTCATGAGTATAGGAATCTGACCAACTCATGAGTATAGGAATCTGATCATGAAGAGGAAGGTATTGACTCAAATTGTAGCTTTCCAACTTTGGGTCACGGTTTGTGGATCTTGAAACCAAAAACTCTTGGGACGTAGTTCTGTGTTGCCTTTTGTGGCTTAAGATGTCCATATGTCATCAAAAATAAGTGAGGAAACGTTGTTCCAAAATATGCACCATCAATATCTTAGCAAAGTCAAAGAAAATTTTCAAATACAGAATCATTGACTGAAAATATACATCTTAATAGACTTGGATCAGTACATAGTTAAGGCTACTAATGCAAATAAAGTGTAACTAGAGTTAGAAGTAAGCGCTGGAGAGCATAACATATAAATGCATATCCGTCATTATTGTTCCCCATGATAACACATATTTACAAAGGCGAGTGGTCACCACACTTGAAATTTAACTAGGACGCATTCACCAGCCAAATAAACTCATCTAGAAATCTGATCGTTCAAAACAAACATGAGCAACCAGTATCAGTATTCTGAACATAGTGTTAACATTGATTCACTAAAAGGAAGACTACCAAAAATCATGATTGAACGAATAAATAATGACAGAGAAATCAAATAAAATTAGGACAAGATATATTACTCTAAAAGTGAAAACATTCAAATATTGAAAGGATACTGCCTTGGTACTTTGACCTTGGGTAATATATATCTTCACATTTGGGGCAATATATTTTTACAGTGCTCGAACGAGGAATATCCGACTGACCAACTGGAAGGCAAGGTTGCCCACAGCAGTAAACTCTTGGGCACCTTCCAAAGTCATAGCTTTTATACTTCTCCAGCTGTAAGAAAACCAGATGTTGACGTCATGAGAAGAAAAAAAGATTGACGAAAAAAGACGTATAGAAAGGATGCAAGCACAGAGTCTTACCATTGCAGACATTCCTTTGCTGGTCAGTATGTAGCGAACATGAATAAGACCATACAGCATCTCAGCTGCTGACTCAATCAGCTCATTCTGCTCTTCAGTGAACATATCACCTAAAAAGACAATAAGTGAAAATGAAACACAAGAAGCATTCTATCTCAGACATTTGATAGAAACAAAAATTTTCATCACATTCTCCCTCTTCTGATTGGTAACTACAGAGGGAACTCATATCACAGGACACAAAATCATAGGGAAGTATGAATAAGAATTCTACATGATTTATGCATAAGGACTAGTATCATTAGTTTTTTTATACAACGTAAAGGATCAAAGACTAAGGCTAGAGAATATAAATGGCTAGAAGTCATCGATAGCTTAACTTACTCCAAAAATATTTTTCCCGATAATGAGCTTAAATTTTTTCACATTGTTGTGGCTCAAGCTTAATGAACAACTTACAATCAATACTCGAGCATGACAAAGAATAATTTTTCAACCAAAACAACATATAACCATATACATTGAAAAGAGACTTCATTCAATAGCACAATGATGTGTCTACAGCAAAAAAAACCGAATTTCTATCAACATTTGAATGCTAACAGAACTCAAAACAGCAATCTTTATTGAGGATGATGAAAGAAAATCCTAATTCAATTAGCGGAAATTTGATGATCACCAATCCCTCAGAGAGCAAAGCTCAAATTCAAGTAGATTTTCTATCTCCAAACTATCTATTTTCCCCTCTAGTTATCTTTATCTGATCCAAACAAATTTTTGAAAGTCAAAGCTATTTCCCAAACTGCTCTTAGTAGCCATCAAATTAATAAAATACCATAAATACGATAAAGCAACAAATCAATAACATCAAATCAATTTGAAATAGATTGTGCCACAACTATGTGGAAAACTTTAAGCTCCTCATTGCTACAAATATTTTTGGAGTAAGTTGAGCTATAATTTACTCCTAGCCATTCATATTATCTAGCATTTAATCTTTGATCCTTTAAATTGTATAAAAACTAATGGCACTAGCTATTATATATAGGTCGTCCACAAAGCTTTTAAATCATGTTCCTTGTATGATCAGGTAAAGGGTAACATAATGATCATACTATAACTAGGTTTACCATGAGAAGATTCAACGTCTAATATGAGATCAAGAGCATAATCATAATATGGAACTTGACTGCTCAAGCCGCAAAGATTGAAATCATCTTGAATGTACTCGTCATCAACTTCACAAAAAAATTCATTTCCCCTCAAATTGCAAAACCATGAAATCCAAGATGTGTCATCCCCATCAGAACCACTAACATCAGATTCTTCTGTGTCTGTTTCAGATTCCTCTACAAGTAATCAAACAAAATTATTACAAGGAGATTAAAAATTAGAACACTAGAATATTACATTTCCTAATTAATTTTTTAATTGATTCCAAAAGTTGTAATTTTCCTTTCTCTCCAACATGCTATGCTTCGTTAATTTCAAATAATTACATCATAGAAAAGCTAAGACAGGGGTCAAAACCTAAGAAGAAGATACAATAAATCAGAGAAAGCGATAGACAAACATCAGAAAAACATCAACCATCTTTGGTGTTTCTAATTATAAATGGTGAAAGTAGAACTATTTAATAAGAAGCTTCAAAATTTTGAAATAGTTGGGATTCATTGAAACAAAACATTGCAATATACATGAAAAGAGTAAATATTTTCAAAACAAAATAATAGCATATCTAAATAAGAGATTGACGATGAGCAGGAAAAAATAAAGATTTTCATTTGTAGAATAAATAAGTTAATCAACGAAAAGTTCTAGGAGAAGAGGATAAGTTTCCTGTATTCAAATTTCCTCAAACACACGAGACCATAGCAATCAAAGATCACCTTTATATAAACAAGGATAACATCAATAAAATAAACAGAAAAAAAAAAACCATAAATTGGCCACACTAACCATCCGAGCATTTATTCTTGGAAAGAGACGCGGGCCGAGCATCACGGTGGTCGAGCTGCAATTTTCCAGTGGAAGTGGACGGCACCGAAAGCCTTTCCTTGTCCTTGATATTAAGCCCCCTCGACGTCGATGGGGAAGACTTCTCAAGATGCTTGTCCAAGGCATCATTAATGCGCTTCCGCTCTAACGATCCACCTAAAATTTCAGACACAGACGAACCGCCAACCCGTGCCCCTCCTCGTCCTCTGATCATATCCTCGACGGAAAACTAATAAGGCACGCAGATTCTCCTCCTTGGAAAAAAGATCTCGAGCTCACTATCGTACGTAGCGCAGAAAATAGGAGACACACAAAGGAAGGAGATGGTATATTTGGAGGGCTGATGGAGGAGAAATACAAGGCCGGAGAAATCAAATCCGATTGCGCCACTTAGAATACAAGATAAACATCGAAACGGGAAAGGTTAAGAGCTCAAGAAGACATTGGAGAGGAGAGAGCTAGGGTTTGTATGAGGGGAGAGTGGAGAGGGAAGGTTAGTCAGGTAGGTCCGTTAGACGCACCTCATTTTACTCCTCCTCTTACAGTGTTTTAGGCGAAGAGTTTAATGGTGTGGAAAGTGTCATCATAAAGGTATTTGTAAATTCTATACTAAAATACCCATTATTTATTGATCAACTCAACAAATTGCATGTAATAATAATGATACCTCCTCCGTACCTAAATGAAATTGCCACCCATCAAATCATTTAATAACAACTTTATATTCTCTCCAGGGAAAATGACAAATCTAACCCTCGTGATTTTAGGTCAATGATAAGTCAACCATTATAGTTTAAGTCTTAATAAGTTAACCACTAACGTATGAAAAAATGACAAATTTAACATCGCAGTGATGTTCGCCGTTAAAAATTAATCAAGACGCCACTGCGGTGTCGTGTGTTGCGAAGGAAAACACAAAGTTTTGTCTGGACGCCGCAGAGGTGTCGTGAGGACGCCCCTGCGGTCTCCTTCAAAATCAATGTTTTTATTAGATTTTCGACCTCTTCAACTTCAAACGACCATAACTTTCGCTACGAGTGTCGGAATTGGACGCATAAGGTATCAAATCGAAGCGCTCTCAGAGATCTACATTCATTATTTAGTTTACCCCATGACCCCCCTATTTCGACCCCTAAATCCATCGTCTAAGCCCTCAAATCTGCAATTTAACATGTTTAACCCTAAACTATGTAAGATGCCGCAGCGGCGTCCCAAGAAACCCCGGTGGCGTCCCGACTATGTTTTAACTGCGAACGTAACTGCGATAGTTGATTTGTCATTTACACATACGTTAGTGGTTAACTTGTTAAAACTTATACCACAGTAGTTAACTTGTCATTGATTTAAAACCATGATGGTTGATTTGTCATTTTTACTTCTCTCTACTTCTCTTGCCCCTCTTGCAAATGGACAAAAGTAGAATAAAATTAGATTTACTTTTAATTTTACCTCATATCACTTATGCATTATTAATTAATAAGTATAATAATTAAAATAGGATAATTATTAATATTAACCCTAAAGTATAAAAGCCTTTTTTATCTTATACCTCGGACTTTTATTTTTGTTATCTTTGAGGTGTTAGCAAACAGACACTCTCGCTATTAAAAAATCTATTAAATGGCAAATACCAATTATGCGAGAAAGATATTTTTTGTAGCAAAAATGTACATTCCACTATAGAAAGAATATTTCTGTAGTGAAAAGGGTAATTTCCACCCATAGTAGACAGGATAATTTCCAACACGATGCAGAAGGCAAGTATCCGCTGGGAAAATGATATTTTTAGTACCTTCCTTTGCGAAAAGAGTATTTTTTACAGCATAATGAGTAATTTCCAACCTTTCCACAATGGATATTTGCCTTATGTTGCAAAAAGTAAATCTTATTTCAATAATTTTTTTTTGTATCAGAAATGATAATTTTCACAAATATTATTCGTCATTTAACAAATTCTCTAATGGTGAAGGTGTTTGTCGCTAACGCCTCAAACTTGGAGGTTTTAGCTAACAAAAATAAAAATTCAAGATGTCAGTCAAAAAAAGCCTCATACTTCAGAGTTAAAATGACATATCATAAGTTAAAATCAAAATATAAAATTAGGAGGTAAATCTACGGAAACTAACAAAAAAAAAATGATGCCCCAAATACTGAGAGAATCTGACATATTTCAGATTGAAGGATCTAAAGAGGGATAGCCTTGATCTGATGCCAAATTTCCATGCAACTAGATCCAAGTATTAAAGGAGTTGGGGGATCAACTACGCCAATCAAGATTCTATAAATTAAACCTCTGAAAATACCCACCATTTACAGCCAGAAAGCAGATTCATGAGAAAAATGACCGTTGCTTGTTCCGTTCAAGACGAGCTTCCCTCTGTGGGAAGAGAATTAGTAGAATCATTAGTAATCAGACTTTATTCAGACAAAGAACGACATTATAGTGTGATGCTTCTTCGACAAGCAGTGAAGCAGCTTTACAAAATGTATAAACTAGAACAGAGACATTAACTACGTGCAATTCGAGGAAGATTATAGGGCATGGATCCATTCATCAAACTAAAAATATCATTCCAAAACTTACAAAATGTAGAAATTGGTAAACAAATTCAGGTGAGTTTTATTTCTACATTTAAGCTTTCACATGAAAGTCTACATTACTCTGGAGCTCAGAAGTCGGCAGACTCACTAATGCTTAAGCAAAAAACGAACAATAAAATGATTGCACATTAAAAATAAGAGTAATACAAGATTTATCCTCCTATTCTAAACTTTAATCTTATACTTGATATTGGAGCTTACATGTTGGTATAATAATTAAAATATGATATTAGTTGAGGAAGAGTGTAAATTAAAGGATAAACTTAGTATTACTCTTAAAATAAATGGCCATGTTTTCAACTTCCATATCAACAGCATTTCACACCTCTTATGCATTTAACCCTCCATACACACAAAGCACGAGTCAGAGCAGATCACAAGTTGTGATAATACTATGCACATCATAAAAAACTGAAATTTGTATGGAATTTAAAGTATGAGGAAAATATGTACACCTCCTTTTTCTTGCACTCCTTGTAAATATCAAAATGTTCCTGACATTTACTCTTGTCTGAGTTACATTCTTCAAGACCTGAAAGTGCACACGTCTGTTATTACTTTTCTTTATAGATCAAGTATGGGTTTGGAAGTAGTTTTTACTTTGAGCTCATAAATCATATTGGAAATTTCAGTATCATCACACCATTCTACTTAACAAAACCATTAGAAGAAACATACTATCACAAGCTTTAATGGAATAAAGAAAATTATTAATTATAACCAAACCACAAACAAGAAGTCTTTAGATGAAACGCATAGATTTTCAAATCCACTCCATATTCATAAAGAAGATTAAGGAAGTTGAGCCCAATGAAACTCATGAAATATCTATATTTGAATTGAAGCCAATATCAAAATGAAACCAAGTAGTTTATTTTTCTTTCTTGTTTGAAAAAGACTATTGCAGAAGAGTCTCCGTGGTTCTCCAGAAAGAGAACCAGTGTCTATAAAATGCAAATTTTATTTTTCAAGCTGAAATAAGAATATCCAAGGAGACACCCCTGTCAAATTCCAAGTATAATCTTCTCGATTGCCATAGCTAGACCTCATATACCATTCAGAGATGCTCATGAAAGTATGTCCTAATTCCTTATAGAATCACAACAATGAGAGAGTGAATTTATTTGGCCCCTTCTTTTTCACTTCCAAGTCTCGGGAGAAAAGTTATTCCAGACCAATCTGAAAACTTCACCAGTGTATCCTGTTGATCTATTATCTCAAAACGGGAAAAATAAGCTAATAAATATCCCAATTAACGCATTCAATCACCATAAAGATGAAACATAGAGAGCACCATTTAATCATCACACATGGACGATAAAATTAAAAAACCACAAGAAAAAAAAAAAAACACGAAAGCATACATTTGAGAGAAGCAGTGTACTGAGGAAAACATGGAGAATCAGAAATCCTTGCAGCGCTTGGATACGTCGGTGTCGAATCTCTCGACGACATCCCTCCCCCGTCTGGAATTTCTCTCCCCCGATCAAAAGTGAAGTGCTGAACCGGACGTGTTCGCCTCTTTTCCTCAAATCGAAGTATTTATTCTATTAATTTTCGGGATAAAATACGTATAATAATACTTGCATTTTATATTACTTTTATTGATTTCTTTTATGCCATTTTAATTTTCTTATTAATCTTTTTATAGTTTTATTTTTATTTTTAAATAATTCTCTTAATTTTTTTTTTTAACAAAATAAAAGTTACTTGGACAATTTTTTTATTCACTAGTGGTAGCAATGTATGCACGTACATGGTATAAATGTGATATCTATATTCTATGGGTTTAAAATTCATACATTTGTCAGCTCGATAATGGCACATAATTCTCAAGTGTTTCCTATAACAATACTTACGTTTAGATTGTTCTGATCTTATTTTACTAGTGACTTCCTTTCGGATATTCATCATCTACGAAGAGGAAAACTTCATCAGATTTCACTGCGCTACACTTATAGTTTCCTCATCTTTCATTTTTGTATTCCCTTGGCAATACAGTATGTCAAGACAACAATAAGAACATTTCAGCTCATATATACATTTTCTTATTTCCTTATTTCGAGTGCTATTCTCATCTTCTACTTTTTTAGTGAACAATTCTAGTTCCTTTCTGCTTCGGAATTCTAGTTCCTTTCTGCTTCGGAGAATTATCCTTCTCTTTATTTTCCAACTTCTTTCAAGAGTGGAATCAGTTCGGTTCAATTCAGTTTTTGACTCAATTAGAATCGAACCTAGTCGGTTCGGTTTTTGTTTTGAAAAACCGAAACCAAACTGAGGACAACGACAAACCAAACCTCGGTTTCGGTTTTTATCGGTTCGGTTTCAGTTTTTTTCGTGTCTTTGATTTTTGGGTTTTCAGTTTGGTTTTTCGGTTTTGAGATCAATTTTCTAGGTTTCGATTTTTTTTTGTGTCTTCAATTTTTGTAAATTAATCAAAGGGTAACTCGTACATTGGCGAGTTCAATTCTCACTAAAAATAAAGGAAAAATGACAAATTAACCATCGTGGTTTGCGATCAATGACAAGTCAACCATTAGCCTTTATTTTCTAACAAATTAACCACTGACGTATGGGAAAATGACAAAACAAACATCGCTGTCACGTTTGTCGTTAACAAACTGATCTGGAGCAGCAGCGGTATGTGGAAAGAAGGCCAAATTTGGCCTGTATGTGTAAAAGCCGTGAAATTTTAATGATAAATTCCACGTGTAAATTCTTCGCGTTGAAAATCAGTCATAGCGTTGAAG